>OY720348.1:42021068-42028568 GCA_963082975.1 Labia minor | reverse complement strand
TTGATAATTATTTTGAAAACTAATCTGATTTGAAGGCAAATGATGAAAAATAAATATGAGAAATTCATGATTATTTATGAGGCCTGCTGATGCCTTTGACCATATTCAAAGTTTTCATTTAAATAACATATCTCTACTATGTATAATAAATATGATATCAAATTAAGTTTTATTAAAAAATACTTATTTTTATAATTTTTATTAAACTGAACAAATTAATAAATAAATTCGACCCAGAAAATTAATACCGATCTTATAACTACACCCATTACAAAATTTCAACAATTAGATTCACAATAGATGTATGTATGTATGTTTGTCTCTCTCTCTCTCTCTGTGGGTGTGTGTGTGTAGTAAAGATTACGCAAAAACGATTTGAGCTGGAATCATGAATTTTGGTATACAGGCATTATTCAAAATTCGTAGTTTTCTGTAACCTTTTGAGAAATGTTGTTCCACCAGTTAAATATATAAGATTTTTATTTATTTGACTTTATATTTAAAAATGCATGTTTTGATAATCATTTTGAAAACTAATCTGATTTTAAGGCAAATGATGAAAAATAAATATGAGAAATTCATGATTATTTATGAGGTCTGCTGATGCCTTTGACCATATTCAAAGTTTTCATTTAAATAACATATCTCTACTATGTATAATAAATATGATATCAAATTATGTTTTATTTAAAAATACTTATTTTTATAATTTTTATGAAACTGAACAAATTAATAAATAACTTCGACCCAGAAAATTATACCGATCTTATAACTACACCCATTACACAATTCCAACAATTAGATTCATAATAGATGTATGTATGTATGTTTGTTTGTCTCTCTCTCTCTCTCTCTCTCTGTGTGTGTGTGTATGTGGAAAAGATTACGCAAAAACGATTTGAGCTGGAATCATCAAATTTGGTATACAGGCATTATTCAAAATTCGTAGTTTTCTGTAACCTTTTGAGAAATGTTGTTTCACCAGTTAAATATATATGATTTTTATTTATTTGACTTTATATTTAAAAATGCATATTTTGATAATTATTTTGAAAACTAATCTGATTTTAAGGCAAATGATGAAAAATAAATATGAAAAATTCATGATTATTTATGTTGTCTGCTGATCTCTTTGACCATATTCAAAGTTTTCATTTAAATAACATATCTCTACTATGTATAATAAATATGATATCAAATTAAGTTTTATTAAAAAATACTTATTTTTATAATTTTTATTAAACTGAACAAATTAATAAATAAATTCGACCCAGAAAATTAATACCGATCTTATAACTACACCCATTACAAAATTTCAACAATTAGATTCACAATAGATGTATGTATGTATGTTTGTCTCTCTCTCTCTCTCTGTGGGTGTGTGTGTGTAGTAAAGATTACGCAAAAACGATTTGAGCTGGAATCATGAAATTTGGTATACAGGCATTATTCAAAATTCGTAGTTTTCTGTAACCTTTTGAGAAATGTTGTTCCACCAGTTAAATATATATGATTTTTATTTATTTGACTTTATATTTAAAAATGCATATTTTGATAATTATTTTGAAAACTAATCTGATTTGAAGGCAAATGATGAAAAATAAATATGAGAAATTCATGATTATTTATGGGGTTGCTGATGCCTTTGACCATATTCAAAGTTTTCATTTAAATAACATATCTCTACTATGTATAATAAATATGATATCAAATTAAGTTTTATTAAAAAATACTTATTTTTATAATTTTTATGAAACTGAACAAATTAATAAATAACTTCGACCCAGAAAATTAACACCGATCTTATAACTACACCCATTACACAATTCCAACAATTAGATTCACAATAGATGTATGTATGTATGTTTGTTTGTCTCTCTCTCTCTCTCTCTCTCTCTCTCTCTGTGTGTGTGTGTGGAAAAGATTACGCAAAAACGATTTGAGCTGGAATCATGAAATTTGGTATACAGGCATTATTCAAAATTCGTAGTTTTCTGTAACCTTTTGAGAAATGTTGTTCCACCAGTTAAATATATATGATTTTTATTTATTTGACTTTATATTTAAAAATGCATATTTTGATAATTATTTTGAAAACTAATCTGATTTGAAGGCAAATGATGAAAAATAAATATGAGAAATTCATGATTATTTATGGGGTTGCTGATGCCTTTGACCATATTCAAAGTTTTCATTTAAATAACATATCTCTACTATGTATAATAAATATGATATCAAATAATGTTTTATTTAAAAATACTTATTTTTATAATTTTTATGAAACTGAACAAATTAATAAATAACTTCGACCCAGAAAATTATACCGATCTTATAACTACACCCATTACACAATTCCAACAATTAGATTCATAATAGATGTATGTATGTTTGTTTGTCTCTCTCTCTCTCTCTCTCTCTGTGTGTGTGTGTGTGGAAAAGATTACGCAAAAACGATTTGAGCTGGAATCATGAAATTTGGTATACAGGCATTATTCAAAATTCGTAGTTTTCTGTAACCTTTTGAGAAATGTTGTTCCACCAGTTAAATATATATGATTTTTATTTATTTGACTTTATATTTAAAAATGCATATTTTGATAATTATTTTGAAAACTAATCTGATTTGAAGGCAAATGATGAAAAATAAATATGAGAAATTCATGATTATTTATGAGGCCTGCTGATGCCTTTGACCATATTCAAAGTTTTCATTTATGTATGTATGTTTGTGTGTGTCTCTCTCTCTCTCTCTCTCTCTCTCTCTCTGTGTGTGTGTGTGTGTGTGTGTAGAAAAGATTACGCAAAAACGATTTGAGCTGGAATCATGAAATTTATCATTTGACGATTGAGATGCATTCTTGTAATGAAGAAATCAACCAAGTCCGGGATTTTTCTTGGGTCTGAAGGCAAATGATGAAAAATAAATATGCTTTTCTTTTTCACTAACAAGGTTAACGATTTCGCGATATCATTTGACGATTGAGATGCATTCTTGTAATGAAGAAATCAACCAAGTCCGGGATTTTTCTTGGGTCTGAAGGCAAATGATGAAAAATAAATATGCTTTTCTTTTTCACTAACAAGGTTAACGATTTCGCGATATCATTTGACGATTGAGATGCATTCTTGTAATGAAGAAATCAACCAAGTCCGGGATTTTTCTTGGGTCTGAAGGCAAATGATGAAAAATAAATATGCTTTTCTTTTTCACTAACAAGGTTAACGATTTCGCGATATCATTTGACGATTGAGATGCATTCTTGTAATGAAGAAATCAACCAAGTCCGGGATTTTTTTGGGTCTGAAGGCAAATGATGAAAAATAAATATCAGAAATTCATGATTATTTATGTTGTCTGCTGATTGATGCCTTTGACCATATTCAAAGTTTTCATTTAAATAACATATCTCTACTATGTATAATAAATATGATATCAAATTATGTTTTATTTAAAAATACTTATTTTTATAATTTTTATGAAACTGAACAAATTAATAAATAACTTCGACCCAGAAAATTAATACCGATCTTATAACTACACCCATTACACAATTTCAACAATTAGATTCACAATAGATGTATGTATGTGTGTTTGTGTGTGTCTCTCTCTCTCTCTCTGTGTGTGTGTGTGTGTGTTTGTGTGTGTGTAGAAAAGATTACGCAAAAACGATTTGAGCTGGAATCATGAAATTTATCATTTGACGATTGAGATGCATTCTTGTAATGAAGAAATCAACCAAGTCCGGGATTTTTCTTGGGTCTGAAGGCAAATGATGAAAAATAAATATGCTTTTCTTTTTCACTAACAAGGTTAACGATTTCGCGATATCATTTGACGATTGAGATGCATTCTTGTAATGAAGAAATCAACCAAGTCCGGGATTTTTTTGGGTCTGAAGGCAAATGATGAAAAATAAATATCAGAAATTCATGATTATTTATGTTGTCAGCTGATTGATGCCTTTGACCATATTCAAAGTTTTCATTTAAATAACATCTATACTATGTATAATAAATATGATATCAAATTATGTTTTATTAAAAAATACTTATTTTTATAATTTTTATGAAACTGAACAAATTAATAAATAACTTCGACCCAGAAAATTAATACCGATCTTATAACTACATCCATTACACAATTTCAACAATTTGATTCACAATAGATGTATGTATGTATGAATGTTTGTGTCTCTCTCTCTCTCTCTCTCTCTCTCTCTCTCTCTCTGTGTGTGTGTGTGTGTGTGTGTGTGTGTAGATAAGATTACGCAAAAACGATTTGAGCTGGAATCATGAAATTTGGTATACAGGCATTAGTCAAAATTCGTAGTTTTCTGTAACCTTTTGAGAAATGTTGCTCCACCAGTTAAATATATATGATTTTTATTTATTTTACTTTATATTTAAAATTGCATATTTTGATAATTATTTTGAAAACTAATTTGATTTGAAGGCAAATGATGAAAAATAAATATGAGAAATTCATGATTATTTATGAGGTCTGCTGATGCCTTTGACCATATTCAAAGTTTTCATTTAAATAACATATCTCTACTATGTATAATAAATATGATATCAAATTATGTTTTATTTAAAAATACTTATTTTTATAATTTTTATGAAACTGAACAAAATAATAAATAACTTCGACCCAGAAAATTATACCGATCTTATAACTACACCCATTACACAATTTCAACAATTAGATTCTCAATAGATGTATGTATGTATGTTTGTTTGTCTCTCTCTCTCTCTCTCTCTCTCTCTCTCTCTCTCTCTCTCTGTGTGTGTGTGTGTGTGTGGAAAGATTACGCAAAAACGATTTGAGCTGGAATCATGAAATTTGGTATACAGGCATTATTCAAAATTCGTAGTTTTCTGTAACCTTTTGAGAAATGTTGTTCGACCAGTTAAATATATATGATTTTTATTTATTTGACTTTATATTTAAAAATGCATATTTTGATAATTATTTTGAAAACTAATCTGATTTGAAGGCAAATGATGAAAAATAAATATGAGAAATTCATGATTATTTATGAGGCCTGCTGATGCCTTTGACCATATTCAAAGTTTTCATTTAAATAACATATCTCTACTATGTAAAATAAATATGATATCAAATTAAGTTTTATTAAAAAATACTTATTTTTATAATTTTTATTAAACTGAACAAATTAATAAATAAATTCGACCCAGAAAATTATACCGATCTTATAACTACACCCATTACACAATTTCAACAATTAGATTCACAATAGATGTATGTATGTATGTTTGTTTGTCTCTATCTCTCTCTCTCTCTGTGTGTGTGTGTGTGTGGAAAAGATTACGCAAAAACGATTTGAGCTGGAATCATGAAATTTGGTATACAAGCATTATTCAAAATTCGTAGTTTTCTGTAACCTTTTGAGAAATGTTGTTCCACCAGTTAAATATATATGATTTTTATTTATTTGACTTTATATTTAAAATTGCATATTTTGATAATTATTTTGAAAACTAATTTGATTTGAAGGCAAATGATGAAAAATAAATATGAGAAATTCATGATTATTTATGAGGTCTGCTGATGCCTTTGACCATATTCAAAGTTTTCATTTAAATAACATATCTCTACTATGTATAATAAATATGATATCAAATTATGTTTTATTTAAAAATACTTATTTTTATAATTTTTGTGAAACTGAACAAAATAATAAATAACTTCGACCCAGAAAATTATACCGATCTTATAACTACACCCATTACACAATTTCAACAATTAGATTCACAATAGATGTATGTATGTATGTTTGTTTGTCTCTATCTCTCTCTCTCTCTGTGTGTGTGTGTGTGGAAAAGATTACGCAAAAACGATTTGAGCTGGAATCATGAAATTTGGTATACAAGCATTATTCAAAATTCGTAGTTTTCTGTAACCTTTTGAGAAATGTTGTTCCACCAGTTAAATATATAAGATTTTTATTTATTTGACTTTATATTTAAAAATGCATGTTTTGATAATCATTTTGAAAACTAATCTGATTTGAAGGCAAATGATGAAAAATAAATATGAGAAATTCATGATTATTTATGAGGTCTGCTGATGCCTTTGACCATATTCAAAGTTTTCATTTAAATAACATATCTCTACTATGTATAATAAATATGATATCAAATTATGTTTTATTTAAAAATACTTATTTTTATAATTTTTATGAAACTGAACAAATTAATAAATAACTTCGACCCAGAAAATTATACCGATTTTATAACTACACCCATTACACAATTCCAACAATTAGATTCACAATAGAGGTATGTATGTATGTTTGTTTGTCTCTCTCTCTCTCTCTCTCTGTGTGTGTGTGTGTGGGAAAGATTACGCAAAAACGATTTGAGCTGGAATCATGAATTTTGGTATACAGGCATTATTCAAAATTCGTAGTTTTCTGTAACCTTTTGAGAAATGTTGTTCCACCAGTTAAATATATATGATTTTTATTTATTTGACTTTATATTTAAAAATGCATATTTTGATAATTATTTTGAAAACTAATCTGATTTGAAGGCAAATGATGAAAAATAAATATGAGAAATTCATGATTATTTATGGGGTTGCTGATGCCTTTGACCATATTCAAAGTTTTCATTTAAATAACATATCTCTACTATGTATAATAAATATGATATCAAATTAAGTTTTATTAAAAAATACTTATTTTTATAATTTTTATGAAACTGAACAAATTAATAAATAACTTCGACCCAGAAAATTAATACCGATCTTATAACTACACGCATTACACAATTCCAACAATTAGATTCACAATAGATGTATGTATGTATGTTTGTTTGTCTCTCTCTCTCTCTCTCTCTCTCTCTGTGTGTGTGTGTGGAAAAGATTACGCAAAAACGATTTGAGCTGGAATCATGAAATTTGGTATACAGGCATTATTCAAAATTCGTAGTTTTCTGTAACCTTTTGAGAAATGTTGTTCCACCAGTTAAATATATATGATTTTTATTTATTTGACTTTATATTTAAAAATGCATATTTTGATAATTATTTTGAAAACTAATCTGATTTGAAGGCAAATGATGAAAAATAAATATGAGAAATTCATGATTATTTATGAGGCCTGCTGATGCCTTTGACCATATTCAAAGTTTTCATTTAAATAACATATCTCTACTATGTATAATAAATATGATTTCAAATTAAGTTTTATTAAAAAATACTTATTTTTATAATTTTTATTAAACTGAACAAATTAATAAATAAATTCGACCCAGAAAATTAATACCGATCTTATAACTACACCCATTACAAAATTTCAACAATTAGATTCACAATAGATGTATGTATGTATGTTTGTCTCTCTCTCTCTCTCTGTGGGTGTGTGTGTGTAGTAAAGATTACGCAAAAACGATTTGAGCTGGAATCATGAAATTTGGTATACAGGCATTATTCAAAATTCGTAGTTTTCTGTAACCTTTTGAGAAATGTTGTTC
>OY720348.1:41636068-42016068 GCA_963082975.1 Labia minor | reverse complement strand
ATAACTACACCCATTACACAATTCCAACAATTAGATTCATAATAGATGTATGTATGTATGTTTGTTTGTCTCTCTCTCTCTCTCTCTCTCTGTGTGTGTGTGTATGTGGAAAAGATTACGCAAAAACGATTTGAGCTGGAATCATCAAATTTGGTATACAGGCATTATTCAAAATTCGTAGTTTTCTGTAACCTTTTGAGAAATGTTGTTTCACCAGTTAAATATATATGATTTTTATTTATTTGACTTTATATTTAAAAATGCATATTTTGATAATTATTTTGAAAACTAATCTGATTTTAAGGCAAATGATGAAAAATAAATATGAAAAATTCATGATTATTTATGTTGTCTGCTGATCTCTTTGACCATATTCAAAGTTTTCATTTAAATAACATATCTCTACTATGTATAATAAATATGATATCAAATTAAGTTTTATTAAAAAATACTTATTTTTATAATTTTTATTAAACTGAACAAATTAATAAATAAATTCGACCCAGAAAATTAATACCGATCTTATAACTACACCCATTACAAAATTTCAACAATTAGATTCACAATAGATGTATGTATGTATGTTTGTCTCTCTCTCTCTCTCTGTGGGTGTGTGTGTGTAGTAAAGATTACGCAAAAACGATTTGAGCTGGAATCATGAAATTTGGTATACAGGCATTATTCAAAATTCGTAGTTTTCTGTAACCTTTTGAGAAATGTTGTTCCACCAGTTAAATATATATGATTTTTATTTATTTGACTTTATATTTAAAAATGCATATTTTGATAATTATTTTGAAAACTAATCTGATTTGAAGGCAAATGATGAAAAATAAATATGAGAAATTCATGATTATTTATGGGGTTGCTGATGCCTTTGACCATATTCAAAGTTTTCATTTAAATAACATATCTCTACTATGTATAATAAATATGATATCAAATTAAGTTTTATTAAAAAATACTTATTTTTATAATTTTTATGAAACTGAACAAATTAATAAATAACTTCGACCCAGAAAATTAACACCGATCTTATAACTACACCCATTACACAATTCCAACAATTAGATTCACAATAGATGTATGTATGTATGTTTGTTTGTCTCTCTCTCTCTCTCTCTCTCTCTCTCTCTGTGTGTGTGTGTGGAAAAGATTACGCAAAAACGATTTGAGCTGGAATCATGAAATTTGGTATACAGGCATTATTCAAAATTCGTAGTTTTCTGTAACCTTTTGAGAAATGTTGTTCCACCAGTTAAATATATATGATTTTTATTTATTTGACTTTATATTTAAAAATGCATATTTTGATAATTATTTTGAAAACTAATCTGATTTGAAGGCAAATGATGAAAAATAAATATGAGAAATTCATGATTATTTATGGGGTTGCTGATGCCTTTGACCATATTCAAAGTTTTCATTTAAATAACATATCTCTACTATGTATAATAAATATGATATCAAATAATGTTTTATTTAAAAATACTTATTTTTATAATTTTTATGAAACTGAACAAATTAATAAATAACTTCGACCCAGAAAATTATACCGATCTTATAACTACACCCATTACACAATTCCAACAATTAGATTCATAATAGATGTATGTATGTTTGTTTGTCTCTCTCTCTCTCTCTCTCTCTGTGTGTGTGTGTGTGGAAAAGATTACGCAAAAACGATTTGAGCTGGAATCATGAAATTTGGTATACAGGCATTATTCAAAATTCGTAGTTTTCTGTAACCTTTTGAGAAATGTTGTTCCACCAGTTAAATATATATGATTTTTATTTATTTGACTTTATATTTAAAAATGCATATTTTGATAATTATTTTGAAAACTAATCTGATTTGAAGGCAAATGATGAAAAATAAATATGAGAAATTCATGATTATTTATGAGGCCTGCTGATGCCTTTGACCATATTCAAAGTTTTCATTTATGTATGTATGTTTGTGTGTGTCTCTCTCTCTCTCTCTCTCTCTCTCTCTCTGTGTGTGTGTGTGTGTGTGTGTAGAAAAGATTACGCAAAAACGATTTGAGCTGGAATCATGAAATTTATCATTTGACGATTGAGATGCATTCTTGTAATGAAGAAATCAACCAAGTCCGGGATTTTTCTTGGGTCTGAAGGCAAATGATGAAAAATAAATATGCTTTTCTTTTTCACTAACAAGGTTAACGATTTCGCGATATCATTTGACGATTGAGATGCATTCTTGTAATGAAGAAATCAACCAAGTCCGGGATTTTTCTTGGGTCTGAAGGCAAATGATGAAAAATAAATATGCTTTTCTTTTTCACTAACAAGGTTAACGATTTCGCGATATCATTTGACGATTGAGATGCATTCTTGTAATGAAGAAATCAACCAAGTCCGGGATTTTTCTTGGGTCTGAAGGCAAATGATGAAAAATAAATATGCTTTTCTTTTTCACTAACAAGGTTAACGATTTCGCGATATCATTTGACGATTGAGATGCATTCTTGTAATGAAGAAATCAACCAAGTCCGGGATTTTTTTGGGTCTGAAGGCAAATGATGAAAAATAAATATCAGAAATTCATGATTATTTATGTTGTCTGCTGATTGATGCCTTTGACCATATTCAAAGTTTTCATTTAAATAACATATCTCTACTATGTATAATAAATATGATATCAAATTATGTTTTATTTAAAAATACTTATTTTTATAATTTTTATGAAACTGAACAAATTAATAAATAACTTCGACCCAGAAAATTAATACCGATCTTATAACTACACCCATTACACAATTTCAACAATTAGATTCACAATAGATGTATGTATGTGTGTTTGTGTGTGTCTCTCTCTCTCTCTCTGTGTGTGTGTGTGTGTGTTTGTGTGTGTGTAGAAAAGATTACGCAAAAACGATTTGAGCTGGAATCATGAAATTTATCATTTGACGATTGAGATGCATTCTTGTAATGAAGAAATCAACCAAGTCCGGGATTTTTCTTGGGTCTGAAGGCAAATGATGAAAAATAAATATGCTTTTCTTTTTCACTAACAAGGTTAACGATTTCGCGATATCATTTGACGATTGAGATGCATTCTTGTAATGAAGAAATCAACCAAGTCCGGGATTTTTTTGGGTCTGAAGGCAAATGATGAAAAATAAATATCAGAAATTCATGATTATTTATGTTGTCAGCTGATTGATGCCTTTGACCATATTCAAAGTTTTCATTTAAATAACATCTATACTATGTATAATAAATATGATATCAAATTATGTTTTATTAAAAAATACTTATTTTTATAATTTTTATGAAACTGAACAAATTAATAAATAACTTCGACCCAGAAAATTAATACCGATCTTATAACTACATCCATTACACAATTTCAACAATTTGATTCACAATAGATGTATGTATGTATGAATGTTTGTGTCTCTCTCTCTCTCTCTCTCTCTCTCTCTCTCTCTGTGTGTGTGTGTGTGTGTGTGTGTGTGTAGATAAGATTACGCAAAAACGATTTGAGCTGGAATCATGAAATTTGGTATACAGGCATTAGTCAAAATTCGTAGTTTTCTGTAACCTTTTGAGAAATGTTGCTCCACCAGTTAAATATATATGATTTTTATTTATTTTACTTTATATTTAAAAATGCATATTTTGATAATTATTTTGAAAACTAATCTGATTTGAAGGCAAATGATGAAAAATAAATATGAAAAATTCATGATTATTTATGGGGTTGCTGATGCCTTTGACCATATTCAAAGTTTTCATTTAAATAACATATCTCTACTATGTATAATAAATATGATATCAAATTAAGTTTTATTAAAAAATACTTATTTTTATAATTTTTATGAAACTGAACAAATTAATAAATAACTTCGACCCAGAAAATTAACACCGATCTTATAACTACACCCATTACACAATTCCAACAATTAGATTCACAATAGATGTATGTATGTATGTTTGTTTGTCTCTCTCTCTCTCTCTCTCTCTCTCTCTGTGTGTGTGTGTGTGGAAAAGATTACGCAAAAACGATTTGAGCTGGAATCATGAAATTTGGTATACAGGCATTATTCAAAATTCGTAGTTTTCTGTAACCTTTTGAGAAATGTTGTTCCACCAGTTAAATATATATGATTTTTATTTATTTGACTTTATATTTAAAAATGCATATTTTGATAATTATTTTGAAAACTAATCTGATTTGAAGGCAAATGATGAAAAATAAATATGAGAAATTCATGATTATTTATGAGGCCTGCTGATGCCTTTGACCATATTCAAAGTTTTCATTTAAATAACATATCTCTACTATGTATAATAAATATGATATCAAATTAAGTTTTATTAAAAAATACTTATTTTTATAATTTTTATTAAACTGAACAAATTAATAAATAAATTCGACCCAGAAAATTATACCGATCTTATAACTACACCCATTACACAATTTCAACAATTAGATTCACAATAGATGTATGTATGTATGTTTGTTTGTCTCTATCTCTCTCTCTCTCTGTGTGTGTGTGTGTGTGGAAAAGATTACGCAAAAACGATTTGAGCTGGAATCATGAAATTTGGTATACAAGCATTATTCAAAATTCGTAGTTTTCTGTAACCTTTTGAGAAATGTTGTTCCACCAGTTAAATATATATGATTTTTATTTATTTGACTTTATATTTAAAAATGCATATTTTGATAATTATTTTGAAAACTAATCTGATTTGAAGGCAAATGATGAAAAATATATATGAGAAATTCATGATTATTTATGAGGCCTGCTGATGCCTTTGACCATATTCAAAGTTTTCATTTATGTATGTATGTTTGTGTGTGTCTCTCTCTCTCTCTCTCTCTCTCTCTCTCTCTCTGTGTGTGTGTGTGTGTGTGTGTGTAGAAAAGATTACGCAAAAACGATTTGAGCTGGAATCATGAAATTTATCATTTGACGATTGAGATGCATTCTTGTAATGAAGAAATCAACCAAGTCCGGGATTTTTCTTGGGTCTGAAGGCAAATGATGAAAAATAAATATGCTTTTCTTTTTCACTAACAAGGTTAACGATTTCGCGATATCATTTGACGATTGAGATGCATTCTTGTAATGAAGAAATCAACCAAGTCCGGGATTTTTCTTGGGTCTGAAGGCAAATGATGAAAAATAAATATGCTTTTCTTTTTCACTAACAAGGTTAACGATTTCGCGATATCATTTGACGATTGAGATGCATTCTTGTAATGAAGAAATCAACCAAGTCCGGGATTTTTCTTGGGTCTGAAGGCAAATGATGAAAAATAAATATGCTTTTCTTTTTCACTAACAAGGTTAACGATTTCGCGATATCATTTGACGATTGAGATGCATTCTTGTAATGAAGAAATCAACCAAGTCCGGGATTTTTTTGGGTCTGAAGGCAAATGATGAAAAATAAATATCAGAAATTCATGATTATTTATGTTGTCTGCTGATTGATGCCTTTGACCATATTCAAAGTTTTCATTTAAATAACATATCTCTACTATGTATAATAAATATGATATCAAATTATGTTTTATTTAAAAATACTTATTTTTATAATTTTTATGAAACTGAACAAATTAATAAATAACTTCGACCCAGAAAATTAATACCGATCTTATAACTACACCCATTACACAATTTCAACAATTAGATTCACAATAGATGTATGTATGTATGTTTGTGTGTGTCTCTCTCTCTCTCTCTCTGTGTGTGTGTGTGTGTGTGTGTAGAAAAGATTACGCAAAAACGATTTGAGCTGGAATCATGAAATTTATCATTTGACGATTGAGATGCATTCTTGTAATGAAGAAATCAACCAAGTCCGGGATTTTTCTTGGGTCTGAAGGCAAATGATGAAAAATAAATATGCTTTTCTTTTTCACTAACAAGGTTAACGATTTCGCGATATCATTTGACGATTGAGATGCATTCTTGTAATGAAGAAATCAACCAAGTCCGGGATTTTTTTGGGTCTGAAGGCAAATGATGAAAAATAAATATCAGAAATTCATGATTATTTATGTTGTCTGCTGATTGATGCCTTTGACCATATTCAAAGTTTTCATTTAAATAACATATCTCTACTATGTATAATAAATATGATATCAAATTATGTTTTATTTAAAAATACTTATTTTTATAATTTTTATGAAACTGAACAAATTAATAAATAACTTCGACCCAGAAAATTAATACCGATCTTATAACTACACCCATTACACAATTTCAACAATTAGATTCACAATAGATGTATGTATGTATGTTTGTGTGTGTCTCTCTCTCTCTGTGTGTGTGTGTGTGTGTGTTTGTGTGTGTGTAGAAAAGATTACGCAAAAACGATTTGAGCTGGAATCATGAAATTTATCATTTGACGATTGAGATGCATTCTTGTAATGAAGAAATCAACCAAGTCCGGGATTTTTCTTGGGTCTGAAGGCAAATGATGAAAAATAAATATGCTTTTCTTTTTCACTAACAAGGTTAACGATTTCGCGATATCATTTGACGATTGAGATGCATTCTTGTAATGAAGAAATCAACCAAGTCCGGGATTTTTTTGGGTCTGAAGGCAAATGATGAAAAATAAATATCAGAAATTCATGATTATTTATGTTGTCTGCTGATTGATGCCTTTGACCATATTCAAAGTTTTCATTTAAATAACATCTATACTATGTATAATAAATATGATATCAAATTATGTTTTATTAAAAAATACTTATTTTTATAATTTTTATGAAACTGAACAAATTAATAAATAACTTCGACCCAGAAAATTAATACCGATCTTATAACTACATCCATTACACAATTTCAACAATTTGATTCACAATAGATGTATGTATGTATGAATGTTTGTCTCTCTCTCTCTCTCTCTCTCTCTCTCTCTCTCTCTGTGTGTGTGTGTGTGTGTGTAGATAAGATTACGCAAAAACGATTTGAGCTGGAATCATGAAATTTGGTATACAGGCATTAGTCAAAATTCGTAGTTTTCTGTAACCTTTTGAGAAATGTTGCTCCACCAGTTAAATATATATGATTTTTATTTATTTTACTTTATATTTAAAAATGCATATTTTGATAATTATTTTGAAAACTAATCTGATTTGAAGGCAAATGATGAAAAATAAATATGAAAAATTCATGATTATTTATGTTGTCTGCTGATCTCTTTGACCATATTCAAAGTTTTCATTTAAATAACATATCTATACTATGTATAATAAATATGCTTTTCTTTTTTCCCTAACAAGGTTAATGATTTCGCGAGGGTAATTTACACCTTGTAACTTTTGGAGTATTATTCCATGCCGCCGTTTGTATATTTAATACTAGTTGTTCGAGTTCTTGATCAATTTGGTTAAAAGATATCATTTGACGATTGAGATGCATTTTTGTAATGAAGAAATCAATCAAGTCCGGGATTTTTCTTGGGTCTGACGGCCAATATGTTGGTTTTGCCGTTGATATCACAACACATTTTTTATTGCTTATCGCTTTGTACAGTTCCCTTCCTCCACCTAGAATAAAGCGAACGCCGAGTTGGTCAAACATATTTTTATATTCTATATGTGTTAAAATTTATAGCGTGGGGGACAGTAGATACTTGCTACTGTGATGGGATGATTATGACATTTTATGTTAACAGCTCAGTTCTTATCTGGTAGCCGAGCCGGCCGGGTCAGCTTAGCTTTTAATGCTTTCCAATTATTCTATTTTTGTGAGTGTATTGAAATAGATATTAAATTTGAATTAAATATATATATATATTGTAATTTATAGTTTCCTATTAACATTGAGTAAATATAATTACTAACAGCCTTTCCACCCCTTTGTCCACCCAATAATGCCCCGAAAGGCCTCGGTGGCGAAAAAAATAAAAAAATACCTATCAAACGTTCCTACTTTTTATTGGCCAATAATAAAAATAAATTAAAATAAAATAAAATAAAAAAAATAAAAAAAATAAAAAAAATAAAAAAAATAAAAAAAACAAAAAAAAAACAAAAAAAAACAACAACATTGAAATGCCAAATGGAAGCAATATTTCGGATTTCGAAGCGGAGGTCAACCCATTCAAGGGAAAAGTAACTTAGAGTCGATCACCTTCAGCGCCAAGCCGAATTATTGCAAATGATAACGATAATATACAAACGCTAAATACTTCCCTCTCCCTCCCTCAACAACAAACGCAAACACATCAACTAACTGTATCTACCCCAGACCCATCAAGCAAAGGTGACAACTTGACAACAGTAAGCAACAATAAAAGACGTCTCACAAAGAGTCCTACAACAAGAAATGTAAGGCAAAAAAAGATATCTGACTACTGGCTAAGTGAGCCTATAAGCATAAAGAACTCCTTTAGTAGCCTCGCTCAGGATGACAATACTGAAGAGACCTCCAACCAATTAGTCGGAGGAAAAAAACCTAGGTCTCCACCAATATTTGTAAAAGGAGTGCAGAATATCTCTCCTCTCATAAAACTTCTTGATCAAGTTGCAACCAGCAATTATGTATTAAAAATCCTTAACTCTGACCAAGTTAAGATACAACCTAGGACTACGGAAATGTACACAAAAATTATCAAAGCACTTGACAGAATACTACACTTACAAACCTAAAGAGGAAAGAGCTTTTAGAGTAGTCATTAAAAACATACACTACTCAGTGAATATTGAAGAATTAAAAAAAGAAATAGAAAACCATGGACATGATGTTGAACAAATATGGAATATAACGAACAACAAAACTAAAAAACCCCTACCCATGTTCTTTGTTGACATAAAACCCAACACCAATAATAAACAGATATATAGTATCCAATACCTACTACACCAAAAAATAAAAATTGAAGCACCAAGACCCAAAAAGGATATACCTCAATGCTCCAGGTGTCTACGCTATGGGCATACCAAATCTTACTGCCAAATGAGGCCACGTTGTGTTAAGTGTATCGGGGATCATTCATCAGACCTATGTCCACGAAAAGAAAGAACATAAGATGTCAAATGTATTCTATGTGAAGGGAATCATCCAGCAAACTACAAGGGCTGTTCTGTCTACAAAGAACTAATGCAAATTAAATACCCACCACTCAGGAATAAACAACAAAGAGCCCCCATGCAACAATACAAACAAGTACAACCTGAAATATCCTATGCTAATATAGTAAATATTCCAACACAAACATCTATAAACAAACTTAACGTCGAGAATCCCGTTGCACAAAGTACCTCTACAAACGATATGCATGAGCTCAAAACCATGTTAAAAACCTTAACTGAACAAATCAGCGCCATGCTGAACCTACTAACCACTGTTATAACCAAACTTACACGATGAGTAATATTGCGAAAAAATTAAACATAGCAATCTGGAATGCCAACGGTTTAGCTAAACATATTGAAGAAATTAAAACATTTTTAAAAAACTATATGATTGACATAATGTTAATATCTGAAATACACTATACAAGAAGAAGTCACATAACAATTCCCAATTACTCCCTCTACTATACCATGCATCCCGACGGGACTGCACATGGAGGCACAGCCATAATCATCAAGAACACCATTAAACATCACCCGATTGATAAATATAATAAAGATTACCTACAGTCCACAAGTGTAGAGGTGGAAGACTGGCATGGTCCCCTAACTATTGCAGCTGCTTACTGTCCTCCTAAACACCAGCTAAACAAAAAGCTATTTAAGGATTACTTCGAAACGCTCGGTAGTAGATTCCTCGTCGGTGGTGATTTCAACTCCAAAAATACACTCTGGGCTCGAGGCTTACCACCACCAAGGGAAGACAACTCCTTGCTGCGATAGAGGAAAATAACCTAAAATTTATTTCCACGAACGAACCCACCTACTGGCCAACAGATGTCAATAAACAACCTGATTTACTAGATTTTTGTATAACAAAATCTATTCCGGAAAACTTTGCTAATGCTAAATCCTGTTTTGATTTATCCTCTGATCATACACCTGTCCTTGTAACTATAGGCACCAATTTAATCCCTATAAGTAAACCTCCTACACTATACAGCAAACAAACAGATTGGAACAAATTCCGGAATCTTCTAGAAATTTAACCACGAACATCAGGTTAAAAAGCGAAGAAGACATCGATCATGCAGTACAGCACTTAACTGTTGCAATTCAAAAAGCAGCATGGTTAGCCACCCCCGTTCCTAAGTACAAAAACTCTTTTGTAGATAACCCTGTACACATAAAGGCAGAAATTCTGGAAAAAAGACGTCTAAGAAAAATGTGGCAAACAAATCGTTCCCCCCTAGCAAAATTAAAACTAAATAAATCAACAAGGAAACTAAAAACACTACTTTCCAATTATAAAAACAGATGCATACAAACTTATCTATCTAACTTATCAGCAAATGAAGCAACTGACTATTCACTATGGAAAGTCACTAAAAGAATTAAAAAAACACAATGCTTTAAGTCACCAATTCGAGCACAAGATGGCATCTGGGCGAAATCTAGTACAGACAAGGCTAAGTGCTTTGCAAATTACCTAGTAGACGTATTTAAACCCTACCCAACTGAGATTCAAAACAACTTCGAGGAAAAAAAAATTCAAGACTACCTTCTGACCTCCCCTCATCATCCGGTGGACCCAATCAAACCTTATAAAATCAATGAAATTAAGGAACAAATTAAGCTATTGAACAAAAAAAAATCCCCTGGATTTGACTTAATTACAGCTAAAATTTTACAAGAACTTCCTGAAGTCGCATTCAAATTTTTAACATTCATATTTAATGCCGTAATTAGACTCACTTACTTCCCCGCGTCGCTACGATCATAGTCATCCCCAAGCCTGGCAAACCTCAGGAAGATGTAAGTTCGTATAGACCCATTAGCCTTCTACCAATGATGTCAAAGATCCTGGAAAAACTCTTAAAAAAACATCTTGATATAATTATAAATAATAATAATATAATTCCCAACCATCAGTTTGGCTTTAGAAGTTACCACGGAACGATCGAGCAGGTCCATCGAGTTAACAAAAAAATATCTGAATCACTGGAGAGCAGAGAATACTGCTCTGCAGTGTTTTTAGATATAAGACAAGCTTTTGACAAGGTATGGCATGTCGGACTATTATACAAAATCAAAAAACTATTGCCATATAACTACTATCTAATATTAAGATCTTATCTATGTGATAGACATTTCTTGATTAAGTATTCAGATGAACAAACCCCTCTCCATCCTATCCAAGCTGGTGTGCCCCAAGGTAGTGTCCTCGGACCCCTTCTTTATCTCATCTACACTAGCGACCTTCCAACATTCTCCAATGCTACCACTGCCACGTTCGCTGATGACACTGTTATTATGGTATCAGACAGAAATCCACTAGCGGCTACAGATAAACTACAAAATAATATAAATCAAATCCAAGGTTGGCTATCGAAATGGCGTATTAAAGTCATCGAAAAAAAATCTAACCATGTAACTTTTACTAATAGGAGGGACACGTGCCCTCCTATTTTTATTAACAACGAACAGATTCCACAAAGCGACAACGCCAAATACCTTGGTATGCATCTCGATAAGAGGATGACATGGAAAACCCATATAAGAACCAAAAGGAAACAATTAGGAATACTTCTTCACAAGTACTACTGGTTAATAGGTCGTAAGTCCAAACTGAAATTGGAAAATAAAATTTTAATTTATAAATGTATCTTTAAACCAGTTTGGACGTACGGGCTAGAACTTTGGGGATCAGCCACCAACTCTAACATTGAAATAGTAGAAAGATTCCAGGCAAAAATTCTACGTTTGATAGTGAACGCCCCCTGGTTCGTGCCAAACAAGCTGATAGCCAATAACTTAGGGATCCCATCAGTGAAAAAAGTGATATCAAATCGTTGTGTAAAATATGTAAACAAACTTGAACACCACCCAAGTAACCTAGTTAAAGACTTGATGGTCCCCCCCCAGTGCAAGAAGATTAAAAAAAAACTTACCCAGTGATTCTATCGTACGTTTTAATAGTTAAAACAATTTTTAAAAAGAAATAAAACGAAGCAACCACTGGGTTATTTCCTAAATGTCAGTAATATTATTAATCAATCAAAAGATTTACTCATTGTTATATAAATAGTAACAGATTGTAAATTTATAAATAATAAAAAAAAAATGTTAACAGCAGCAATTTGTGCTTTATCTGTTTCTATTTTATCTTCTAAATAGTGTTGGATTGATTCTCTTATTAGTATGCCGCTTCCACCTCTTGCCTTACTACTCGGGTGGATTGCGTGATAGAATTTATATCCCCGAATCTTGCATACTGTTTCTCTAGTTCCGTGTGTTTCTGATATAAGACACACATCAATCTTGTTTAAATTTAAGGTAACTTCTAATTCATCTTTTTACTAATGAGCCCATTGGCATTCCAACACATAATGGTTAAATTTTTCATATTTTGCTTGTTAATTTATTTTCTAGTGCTTCTACTCGTCTGTTAATTACAGCGATTGAAGATTTTATTTCACTTTGAAATGTTTCAATTTTATTCATTTTTTTTAAGAGTTCTTGAAGCATTTCATTTACACTAGCATCTTTCTTAACTACATCTGAATAACTATCAGTATTTCTATTGTGAGATGATAATACATTCTCATTCACTTTTAGATTTTCAGAATTCGCCTGTTGTTGGGGCTTTTGTTTCACAATAGGGTCAATTTTTTGCCTTTGAGCATTCAATTTTCTTTAGCTCGTAATTCTTGAGCTTTTTTCGCTATTTGGCACCCACGATAGTTTGCAGGGTGTTCACCACCGCAGTTAACACATTATGCCTTAACTTCTTTTGGCTTTTGGCATTCAATTGTTAGGTGCTCTTTTCCACATTTTACGCATCTCGGTCCTTCAAAGCAATAATTTTGAGTATGACCAAATTTTTGACACCTTTTGCATTGTGGAACTAATTTTGATCCACGCATTGGGTGAATTTCTACTTTAGTGTAGAGAATATTGTTTATTTTGTGAATATTTTCTATTTTTTCTGAGTTATTAAAAGTCAGAGTAAACATGTTTAAAGGCTTTTTTTCCTTCCATGATACTTTTGGTGTTACTTGTTCAATATCAAATCCCTAGCTTTTAAATTATTCTTTATTTCATCGGGTTTCCAGCTATGGTGAAGTCCTTTTACCATAACTCTTATAGGACGGTTACTTTTATTTTCATAAGTATGGTGTGGTATGGAATTATTTTTTAAAATATCAATCATGATTCGATATGCTTCACTCGTTTCTAGGTTAAATTTGAGATCTCCATTACTGAGAGTTTTAGCTAGGAATGTATGTGTCCCAATAGAATTTTTAATTATATTTGTTATGTGTGCATGATTAATTTGTTCTTTTACATATATTGGTGGAGGTTTAAGTTGAAGATTTCCTAAATCTCTATCACCTTTTGTTGTTTTGTTATTATTATTAAGTAATTTATTTGCATTTTGCTTTAATATATACAACTTTTATATATTTCATAAGATATTATTTAGTTTTCTAAAAAATATTCACCAATTTATTCATAGAGGATTGAAGCAAAGTGTTTATATTTACCATATGTACGAACATATGGTAAATATAAACACTTTGACAAATTTCAATTTCAAAAGAATTATTTTTAATCAAAATTCAAAAGATATAAAAATATACTTATCTATTTACATTCGTATTTCCCAGTATTCCAAATTAATATACTTATAATAAATCCTCGTTGAACAAACATATGAATAGAATAATTGCTTGAAATGCTGATGTTTATATCAATGATTTTTCAATCCTTGTATCCTTTTCAGGTACATTTTATTGTTTAATTAATGATACAGATTTTGATCATCTATTCTATATAACTTTCAACAATAAATCATCCGTATATCCCACAAAAGTAGGAGTTAATTCAGGAGCTCACTTTACACACGTACGCAAGCCATGTTTCTATACACTCTAGTCTTAGTTAGGATGAAGTTTAAAAGTATATTTTATACATTTATACATATTTGTTTATAATAAATATATTTTATCATATTACGAGGATAGGTCAATAAGTCTCGTCATCTCGTCTCATAAATGAAATGACAACATTGATCCTGTCAGCAACTAACTGACTCCTGTTTTTGTTTGTCATCCATTAATAGAAGAATACCTCGTGATTTGAGAGGAAAATGAAAAACGCATGACTGTCCTTCTCATTTTTCCGAGCTCAAGCCCAGACCTGACAAGTACATTTCAATTCGAACGAAATCTAAAATCTTAAATTTTAAGTGGTCCTGTTGTACTGATCATAGAGATAAGCGATTATACAACATTTCTTTCTCGCTTTGTCAACCGAGATTTTATACGTTGTCCTTGCAAAGGATATCAAAAAGTCAGTTTTTACTTTTCAAACGAAAAAATTTCCAAGTTTTTCCAAAGTAACTTCTATTACATTATCCATTCATTTCCGATATACGTTTCTTTTACAGATCTCAACGTTTCATGTTATTCTGAATCCAAAAAAGTTTCTTAAGATATAAAAAATATTTTCTTCCCCCCACCCACCTATTTTTCTCATTCAGCCCGCCCTTACAAGTTCACTTCGCATTTAATCGCTCCCTCCATTTTTCTTATACAATCATTTTTATATAATAATTCGATTCTCTTTACTAATGTTTTTCAAAGTTCTCTATAAAATTTCTGTAATATTTTTTGTCAATTTTTAAAAATATTGTTTTTTAAATTTATAAAACTTAAATAATATTACTATTTTAAAAATTTATTTAGAGATATTATAGCCAATGGAAACAAATATCTTTCATTTATTGTATAAATGGATTGAAAAGTAAAAAAATCAGGGCTACCACATATAATCTATTTTTTTTGTCTGAAGTAAAAGTCGAAACATACATCACCAATATTTTCTATTATTTATATTCTTCTTTAATTCCAAATTATAATTTCAAATATTTTTTGAAATAAAAATTCCTCTCATTGATGATTTCTGCCAATAATTTTTTATATTTTAATGTTTTTATTTATTTATTTCTTTTTATACATCTCTAAAGATAACTTAATATATCATATCACAATATACAGTACGAATTGTATATATATTTGTATTTTTGAAATATTAAATCGTTCTAAGGCTTTTTTTTTATGAAATTCACACCATAGATAATATTTATAAAGAAAAATCGATCTGTTTTGGTTCCATCCTCGGGAACAATCATCTTTAATAGTTTTTTCTTAATTTAAAATAGGAATTTTTAAAATAAAAATATGGCGCCGGGCAACGCCGGATAACGCTTCTTTAAATACAAAATATTATAAATATATATAAAATAAAATTTAAAATATTTATTTTAATTACATTTTGTAATCAAATTACGAAATGTTATATTATGTTCTATCCACATTTCTGTTTTTCAGTGCATTAACGTACGTTTAACGGGTGTATGTTTTATGACTACACCTATCCCCCGATTTACACTGTACTTGTTTTACACGTTTTCGCTTTTACACGGTTTTCCAAATAAGTTTTTTTTGTTTTTATCGCACTCTACTAAATGCTACTGTGTACACATCTCATGGGGAATCCCGAGCTTATGTACTGACTTGCTGCACATGCACACTGTGTCTGTATTTCTTCGCATAAAATTAGTTTTATCTACGGAAAATTGTATTTGAGTGAAAGTTTCACAGTTTCAGAAAGATTTAATTTTCCATATTCCAACCTTCGATTCCGAAAAAAAGAATGAGAGTAATTTCTGATAGTGATGAAGGATAATAAAACACCTTTGGTTTTATTTTGTGTTCTTCTATTTAATGTATTGTAATTAAATAAAAAAACAGTGTTTCCGTAATATATTACATATTTTAACCTGTCAATGCATGTTATTTTTATTTCTGTGTACACCTAAAAATATTGAAAAAAAATCACAACTGTTAAATATAGCAAAATTATGCATTTTCTGCAAGCTTTTCGATTTACACGGTTTTGACTTGAAAATTTTCAATTTTCGATTTACACGTTTTTCTCAGGAACGTATCTACCGTGTAAATCGGGGGATAGGTGTATTTTATTTTTTATTTATGTTCTTTGAAATTATTTGAAATTGTTTCATATATTTTATTTTAAATAATAATCTTAATCTTAAATCTTCACTGTTCATAAGGAATATTTTTTTAAAGAACCGAGCGGCGGTTCGGTGAACCAGGTACTATATATACATTTACATAAATACATTGGTGTTTTTGTAACTAATGGTGTAGAAAGCCCCCCCCCTGACCCCCCTTATTCTTTCTTCAGCTTACCCAGTTGTTTTTTCAATAAATACACAGAGCAACTTTTATTTGGATAATCTAATAAAAATCCATTGTTTTGGAGTCTAGGCCTAATTGGCATCTAGCCAGGTCCATGGGACTTGGTTGACAGCATTCGAATGAAACGTCTTTTTCTACAAATAATAAGAGCGGCAGCTGCCTCTCCTTAAGTACACCTCTGTTTTGACAGCAAATCGTTATTATTTCTCAGGAGATTTATTATTCCCTTTAACATAAATCGGCAATTTCTCTATTATAGAGTTTTCATAATCTGGAACTTATGTTCTTTTACCGACCGACGATAGTAAGGGTAGTATTGTTTTCACACCAAATTTCACATGTGTGGAGATTTTTTCATATCTCCACGAATCATGCATTTTCTTAACAGAAAAAAGTATTTTTAGCATGATGTCTGTCCGTCCGTCTGTCCGTCTGTCCGTCCGTATAGATGTGTACAGCCTGAACGGCTGAACGGATTTTGATGAAATTTGGTATATTTACTTAATGCATCAGTGGGATGAATTGATCAACTTTTGGTGCAATTCCGGAAACCGGAAGTGGTAGTATTAGCGATCGACGATAGGAAGGGAAGGGTTATTTTCACACCAAATTTCACATGAGGAGATTTTTTTACATATCACCACGAATCATGCACTTTGTATTGGTTTTATCCTCGGGAAAATCATATTTATTAGTCTTTTCTTGATTTAAAATTATATGACGTCATCCAGCCATTCATGACGTCACAGCCTGGTCTTGCATATATATTATAAATAAAATAAAATTAAAAATGTTTATATTTATTATTTATGTATCCATATCTGTTTTTTATTACATTAATCGATACATTTAAATTATTTGAAATTGTTTCTGTAGCTGCTAATTAATTTACTTCAAACCGTCGGTCGGTTCGGACTTGGCCACAGGTCAACTTATTTTTTTTCTCTTAAAACTTCAATTTCATTTCTTTAAATATATATATATATATATTTTCTTCTAAACCTCCAAACTCATTAAATTCACAGTAGTAAACCCTTTCGGTAGAGTTTGAAATATTCTGACCAACTCAAATGAATTTAACGATTATATAGATTTTCATTGACCTTAACCGTTTGTAAATTTTAAATTAAAGTCTTCCAAGAATTTTGATTTCTTATTTTTAAAATGAAAGAATTAATGTAGCAGAGCAAAAAATATTTATGAAAAGGATTTCACTGAATTATAATGAGGATTACGAATAAAGTAAGAATTAAGTATAAAAATAATTCCTATTTATATTTTATGTAATTATTATTATTATTATAATTTGCGGGTAGACCCTGAGGATCACGCAGAGCTTTAAAGAGAAATTATTAATTATTGAATTTCCCTAGGCCCGAACTCGAGTCATCAGTGTAGTAGAATGTCGTGCTAACCACTAAATGACTGAAGAGTTTTATATACATATATATATATATATATATATAAATTCTATAGGACAGAAAGACATGACAAATTTTAACAAGCGCATTACAATTCAATCCTTATCCCTTCTATAATGTATTTTTTTTTTTTAACTTTTTCGCATTCATGCATCAACCCCCACCATCACCGCGTGATTGCCATCAATTTTTTAAATAATAGATATAAATTTCTAGTAAATGAATTTTCTTTTTTGGTATAATAATGGACAAATTGACAGAATAGTTACAATAATTAACATTTATATATATATATATATATTATATAAAAATTTTTTTTAATATTAATTAAACTTTTATCAATCTATATTTATCGCTATGTCTCTACGAAACTTTAAAGTTCTTCAGCAACCACGTTTTTCCAAGCCTTTCTATCCTGAGCCATAAACATCCAACTCCTACCCTCTCCCATCTCTTTCACGTTTCTTCCTACATTGTCCACCCACCTCAATCTGTCTTCCAAGGGGATGTTTTCCAATCGGACTCCCCACCAATATATTTTTCACCATTCTTTTCTCTCCCATTCTAGCCACGTGTACTGCCCATCGCAACCTTCTCGATTTTATAGCCCTAACTATATCTGGAGATACATAGAGGTCAACTTAAACTTAGAAATTTTTATATAGATTTATTATTTATATTGGTGATAATATTCCTAACTTCAGTCAGCTGCTGAATTCAAATTTATATATTATATTATCATATTTATTTATATTTATTTATTTATTATATATACATGTTAATTATAATATGCGTATCATATTTATATGATAATTGATATTTTATTTTACTTACAAGATGGATAAATGATCACCATAACATTCATGGCGACCATTTATCATGAATTTGCGATTGTTTCTAATCTCGAGAGTCATGTCAATTAATTGCTCTTTTTCTTTTGATAGAGAATAGCCAATCAAAATGATTTGTTTTTTTTTTATTATTATCATCGTAACATTTTTTTTTATCTTTACTGTCAAAATGTCAATTTGTCATAAGATAATTGTCATCAACGTTTAATTTTTTTTTTTTTTTTGAGGATGCAGATAACATTTTTTTTTTTGCATTGGATCAATTAACAAAAATCAGTGCTGTTATTAACAAATCGAGAGAGAGATGGAGAAATAGTCGGTGTTATTTCTTAAGACAACCAAGTGGGATCCAACCAAATGGCTGAACCAACTTGAACACCTTCTATAATTATAGGCAGGCCGTATTGTTCTCCATCATTGTCTGTCGCTATTCAATTGGTTAAGTCTTGAAAAACGATTCTTTTATAGTGAATGTACAAGTAACCTTTTGTATGTATGTATACATATCGGAAAGGCATTGAATAAAAAAAGAGGAAAGTCATTGTCCATCTGCCCTTCCAATTGATAAGATGTACTCTAGCATTTAATTCTTTAAATTAAATAGAGATGCAATCTCATGAGTGGAGCGGGAGAGGCGATTTAATAGATCGATTGATCAATTCTTGTCTTATTTTAAATATTATTATTATTATTATTATTATTATTATTATTATTATTATTTTATAATAATAATATATGAATAATTTGTAATTTTACTAATTTTTCCTATTGTTATTTTTGTATTTTGCAAAATTTTTATCAACTTCACTTCATGTCTGTCTGTACGCTTCAATGGAAAAATTGCAATTGATTTTTCATCAACTTTAAATTGAACTAGACTTTAAATTTTTTTAAATATTTAAATGGGTGCCTAGATGATATACAAGAAATATAATTGAATTATAATTAATCAATTTTAATATAATTAGCGAATATATTTAATATGTTTTTTTTATACTACAGGTATTAAGTATGTGGTTATATTATTATTATTAATAAAATCCGCCTACACGCATCGGCCACCGCGCGCCAGTTCTCTGGGCTGCCCAGCATTAACCCTATCAGGTTTTCAGGCGACGGTTCCTCGCCCAGCTCCAATGCAAGTCGACTTCTCAGTCGACACCATCTTTCGCATTCAAACAGCATGTGTTAGGCAGTCTCGGGTACCCGGCACAGACCACAGAGCCCCCTGTTCAGGTGTGAAGAGCGCCTGTAATTATGAATTGTAGTGAAGTTAGTGTTAGTGAACTTGTTAATATAAAGTTTACTCGCGTCCAACATTTATTATTTTAATTTCTTTATTAGATTATAAGGATGGTAAACATATAAGTAAAGGACATTTATTCAATTTGTGATTTATTAAATAAAATGGAAATGTAATCTATTATTTTAGCAACATTTATATATAATATTAAATTTATTATCTCTGTAAACTCAAAAACTTGGAAAACCCACACTTTCCTCTTTCCTTCTCCATCCAATTTCTATTTTCTCCTAATTTTTTTTCTCTCTTCTTTCATTCCTTTTAACCATAAAAAAAAACTAATTAATTTCCAATCTAATTGATGTTGTTGATTAAATGCCTTTTAAATAATTTTCAATTTTCACCCAACTTTTATATTGGTACACCCACCTTTATTGCTTGTATAACTAATATATTCAATTATTTTTCATAAAAGCAACTCTGACCCAAATATTTAAAAATTTGATATCCTTATTAAATAAATTGAAATCAATATTATTAGCAACCCTTCATTTTGAAATTCAATTACATTATTTATGAATGAATTTTAAAATAATAAATGGATGAATGAATTCGTTTTGTCGTGTATATATCATATAATGCAGTGTTTCTCAACCTGTGGGGCACGCCCCTCTAGGGGGCGCGAGCACACTAATGGGGGGGGGGGGGGGCGAGCCAGCATACCCAAGAGAAAATGATATTAAAAAAATAAAATAGATTAAGTCAGTGAATGTAAAGAGACTCTTAAACAACATTTCCGACTTTTTTTTCAATATAGTTCTAAAAAAAGGTAAAATGTTTTAAACATTTTCGACTTCTTTCTATCTTTTTACCGACCGACGATAGTAAGGGAGGTATTGTTTTCACACCAAATTTCACATGTGGAGATTTTTACATATCTCCACGAATCATGCATTTTCTTAACAGAAAAAAGTATTTTTAGCATGATGTCTGTCCGTCCGTATAGATGTGTACAGCCTGAACGGCTGAACGGATTTTGATGAAATTTGGTATATTTACTTAATGCATCAGTGGGATGAATTGATCAACTTTTGGTGCAATTCCGGAAACCGGAAGTGGTAGTATTAGCGATCGACGATAGGAAGGGAAGGGTTATTTTCGCACCAAATTTCACATAAGGAGATTTTTTTACATATCACCACGAATGTATTGGTTTATTCCTCGGGAAAAATCATATTCATTATGTTTTTCTTAATTTAAAATTATATGACGTCACCCAGCCCTTCATGGCGTCACAGCCTCGGGTAACGCCGGCAACGCCGGCTACTTCAGCTATAT
Source organism: Labia minor (assembly GCA_963082975.1). Classification (NCBI taxonomy): domain Eukaryota; kingdom Metazoa; phylum Arthropoda; class Insecta; order Dermaptera; family Spongiphoridae; genus Labia; species Labia minor. The sequence goes on along the minus strand of OY720348.1, from coordinate 41,994,853 downwards.
ATTATAAATAAAATAAAATTAAAAATATTTATGTTATATCCATATCTGTTTTTTATTACATTAATAGATATATTAAAATTATTTGAAATTGTTTCTGTAGCTGGAAATTAATTTATTTCAAACCGTCGGTCGGTTCGGACCTGGCCACAGGTCAACTTATTCTTTGAGGTCCGCCAAATTTTTTAACCGTTAAAAGTGGGCCGCGGTAAAAAAAAAAAAAATTGAGAACCACTGCTGTAATGGCATTGTCTTGACTAAGAAATCAAAATTGTGCAATTTCTATGTTGTTAGTCCGATCAAATTCCCATTCCTCCTTTGTTGTTAGATTAGATGTTCGAATTGCATTCATCTGCATATTACTGACTGATATTAATTGAAAATTAAATCGTGATAGACATAGGGATTGTTCACAAATCTTTCCTCGAAACAATATCGAGCTCCCGTCTATTGTTATAGCAAAGACAAGTAAGCGAATATATTCTATGTATGAGACATAGAGAAAGGAAATATAATAATCCAGTTGCATTTATACATGTGTCATGTTTAATCTGTAGTGTTGCCCTTCCGGTTCCAGCTCGGAAGGGCGTCTATTGTCTGAGGAACATCTCCCAAACTGAATAACCTATAATGTCCCACAGGATCATCCGTTGAACGTCCTCCTTTGATGTCCTCATCCAAATGAATCTATCAATGCAAGCCTCTCAATTGTCAATGTAATGCTGCCGTTCAACCCTTCAATCTCGATTCATTATCATAGAGAAACACCGAATAGATTGACTTACTGAAGGAGTCTTCTCCTTTAATGGTCTGCATAAATATTCTTACAACCAATTCAATGATTTGCCAATTTAATCATATTTATTTATTTTTAAACTAATATATATTAAGTATTATTTTATAATTATATATATTATATATTATTATATGTTTTTTTTATATATGAGGGTCAATCAATAAGTTAAGAGACAAATTCTATAATTTTAAAATTATTTAATGAATGTGTACGATCATTTTAGAGGTGTTGTTGGCAACTTTGAGATATGCTCTGATCAGCTGTTTCATCATTTTATGTCAACATAACCTCAAAATTCAAGTCCACTAGAACAGTTCCTTTACAACCCCTTTCTAATATCTCGCCAGATAGTATTGCGATCTAAAAATTTTCGATATCGAGATTTTGATGTTTTTATACGTTTTGAAGGTTCCTAAATCATTTTCACTAAGGGAGAAAAAAAATGTCTCTCTGTGTGTATATGTACGTGTTTGTGTGTACGTATGTATGTAGACAAGATTACGAAAAAACGATTTGAGCTTGAATCATGAAATTTGGTATACGGGCATTTTTCAAAATTCGTAGTTTCCTGTCAACTTTTGAAAAATGTAGCTCAATCAGAAGAGAGTTAAATATTTATGATTTTTATTTATTTTACTTTATATTTAAAAATGCATATTTTGATAATTATTTTGAAAACTAATCTGATTTGAAGGCAAATGATGAAAAATAAATATGAGAAATTCATAATTATTTATGTTGTCTGCTGATGTCTTTGACCATATTAAAAGTTTTCCTTTAAATAACATATCTATACTATGTATAATAAATATGATATCAAATTATGTTTTATTAAAAAATTATTAAAAAATACCTATTTTTATAATTTTTATGAAAACTGAACAAATTAATAAATAACTTCGACCCAGAAAATTAATACCGATCTTATAACTACACCCATTACACAATTTCAACAATTAGATTCACAATAGATGTATGTATGTATGTGTGTCCCTCTCTCTCTCTGAGTCTGTCTGTGTGTGTGTGTAGAAAAGATTACTCAAAAAAACGATTTGAGCTGGAATCATAAAATTTGGTATACAGGCATTATTCAAAATTCGTAGTTTTCTGTAACCTTTTGAGAAATGTTGCTCCACCAGTTAAATATATATGATTTTTATTTATTTTACTTTATATTTAAAAATGCATATTTTGATAATTATTTTGAAAACTAATCTGATTTGAAGGCAAATGATGAAAAATAAATATGAGAAATTCATGATTATTTATGTTGACTGCTGATGCCTTTGACCATATTCAAAGTTTTCATTTAAATAACATATCTATAATATGTATAATAAATATGATATCAAATTATGTTTTATTAAAAAATACTTATTTTTATAATTTTTATGAAACTGAACAAATTAATAAATAACTTCGACCCAGAAAACTAATACCGATCTTATATCTACACCCATTAAACAATTTCAACAATTAGATTCACTATACAGGCATTATTCAAAATTCGTAGTTTTCTGTCACCTTTTGAGAAATGTTGCTCAACCAGTTAAATATATATGATTTTTATTTATTTTACTTTATATTTAAAAATGCATATTTTGATAATTATTTTGAAAACTAATCTGATTTGAAGGCAAATGATGAAAAATAAATATGAGAAATTCATGATTATTTATGTACTCTTTTCTGATGCCTTTGAGCATATATTAAAAGTTTTCATTTAAATATCATATCTATAATATGTATAATAAATATGATATCAATTTATGTTTTATTTAAAAATACTTATTTTTATAATTTTTATGAAACTGAACAAATTAATAAATAACTTCGATCCGGAAAATTAATAATTTATTCTAATATAATAAATGTATATGATTGTATTTTCTTAAATAACTTAATATATTTTAATCAATTAGGATATCATGAATATTCCTTTAAATATCTACTATTTATTCTGTTTTTCTTCTTTTTTCAGATTTTTCATGGATAAAAATGATCCTACGACTTGCATCTACATAATACAATCAATCTTTCTATTAATCTATCAATTCAATGGTAAGTTATGTATTTTGAATAATTTTTTTTATTATTCTAATAGATATTAAATTATATCTTTATCTATAAACTATAATATATATAATTATTCTAATTAAATTTTTTTCAGATTTACTATGGATGCATCTCTAACATATAATATGAATTTATAACTCTTTCAAACGACCCAATTAATGGTAAGTTTATTTGATTTCTTATTTCTATATTCTAACTAATTAATTATTCTACTAATTTTTCAATCTTTAATGTTATGATTATTCAAGAATATTTTTTAAAAAGCTTCTAATATATTCTATTCTTCTAAATATTTTTTCATTAGAATTTCTATTGGAGATGGATTGATTCTAGCTTTTTTCAAATGTTACTTGTTAATTGGTCATTTATTTTTGTTATGTGTTCTTTTACTTGAACTCATCGAATAAATATTAAATAATTTTTCGCTAATTTCACCAATTAGATTCACAATAGATGTATGTATGTATGTTTGTGTGTCTCTCTCTCTCTCTGAGTCTGTCTGTCTGTGTGTGTAGAAAAGATTACGCAAAAACGATTTGAGCTGGAATCATGAAATTTGGTATACAGGCATTAAGTCAAAATTCGTAGTTTTCTGTCACCTTTCAGTGAGTAGCTCTCGAATAGATTGGATGTGTTAAATCGGATTCCTGCTCCCGAAGTGGATTTGTGGGACCTTCTAGCTTTTTTTTGTTTCAAGTCTGCCAATTTTGGTGAGATCTGATTCACTACGTATGTATATATGTATATTTACTTAAATTAAACAAACTGAATTGTCAAATTTTGACAATTTTGTTGTGTTTTTATAAAAATTTTATATAATTTTATGTATTTTTTCTATAATTTTCTTGCTAAATAATAGGATTGTTAGTTAAATACTTTCTTATTTTAGATTTTTATCCTTAAATCGCCTTATCCAAAATCCTAGTTAAAGATTTTATTTATTTTTAATTTTAAATTATCTTTAATTTTTCCAAGGCTTTATCTCCTAAGGTCAGTCACACCAAAGAGCCAGGGCTGTGTGAAGAAAATTTATCCTCTCACCTCCCCCCATATCCTTCCCTTGTACACACCTTTTATAAATATAAATGTATATATTTGTATATTTTTGTTTTTTTTTTTACAATAAGTAAATAGTTAATTAAATAGATTATAGGAATAATTATTGTTTCTATTTTATTATAATATGAGTCGGCATGAACTTGGATAAGGAGTCAATAAACCCTTTCCAAGGGACAAAATTACAGAGAACCCCGCCGCTCAAATCTCAAATAGAAGATGTGTGTAAGAAGGATGTAAATAGGGAAATCACTGAAAATTCAAATAATGAATTAGAAACATTATCTGAAAATGAAATTTTAAAAAATGAAAATAGTCATTTAAAAGAGGTGATAAAAAACCTCACCAAAGATCTTCAAGAAATAAAAAGCAAGATCTTAGGAAATCCTTGCCCTGAAATTACATCTGATAAACAGGAAGTAGACACTAAATTGCAAAATTTGAAAACTTCCGACAATGCAATTGTATATCTCACGGACGAAGAGGAATTGGAAAATGAAATAGGATGGTCAACGGTAAATAGACATGGGAATAAAAAAAGGAAAACTTTTTATTCTCCTGAAAATTTACAAAATAAAGAGGACAATTTTGAAAAATCTAATAATAGAAATGTTAAACAGCAAACTACTGAATCATATTGGTTAAACAATCCAAACGTAAAAACAGCAAATCGTTTTGAAAATCTTCAGGTTGAAACTATAAATAAAAAAACAACTGGAAAAGCAGTAAAACCTCCTCCGATCTTTGTAGCGGGAGTTGAAAATATCCAACCGCTAATGAATCTATTAAATAAAATGGGACCAAATTGTTTTAATATAAAATGTTTGAAGGAAAATGAGGTCAAGATCCAACCATATGAACCTCACATCTATACATCAATTGTTAAAGAGTTGGAATCTAAAAACACTCAATTCCATACATATCAGCTAAAAAAAGATAGGCCTTTTAAAGTTGTATTAAGGAACATGCATCATTCAATGCCTGCCGAAGATATTAAAGAGGCACTACTAAATCATGGACATGATGTAATAAATATACACAATATAAAAAATAAAAATAAAAACCCTCTACCTTTATTCTTCATAGACCTTAAACCTAAACCTAGTAATAAAGAAATATACAATATTAAAAATATCCTTAATACAATTGTCACATTTGAACCACCATATCCTAAAAGAGAAATTCCTCAATGTTTTAATTGTCAACTTTTTGGCCACACAAAAAATTTTTGTGCAAGAAAACCCAAATGTGTGAAATGTGCTATGGCACATTTAACAAAAGACTGCAAAATTAAGGATAACAATACAACTCCTTTATGTGCTAACTGCGGCGAAAACCATCCAGCAAGTTATAAAGGATGTACAATATATCAAGAGTTAAAAAATAAACAGTTTCCACCTTTGAGGATAAAGGTATCTCAACAACCAAAAGAGAAAATATCCCCCAATTCCAAAAATGAGACCATTGAGAGTGTTCCACCAGTACAAAATGCATGGACTAAAGAGAAACCTACACCAGTAAATGTTCAAGAATCAAATTTACATAAACTTGAAGATTTTATGCTTAAAATGATGGTTAAAATGGACAAAATGTTAGATATTCTAACAGTTCTTGTAACTAAAATGGCATAATGGATAGAAAAACACTTAAAATTGTAATATGGAATGCAAATGGTTTATTTAATCATTTACTCGAAATCAAAAAATTTCTTATAATTAACAACATTGATATTATGCTCATAAGTGAAACACATTTAACTAATAGAAGCTACATTAAAATACCCCAATACAATATATATGACACTAAGCATCCGGATGGAAAAGCTAGAGGAGGAACTGCTATTATAATTAAAAAAAATATTCAACACCATCAATTAAATAGCTATTCGGAAAAGCATCTTCAAGCAACAACAATTGAAATTGATGAATGGCTAGGGAAACTTTCACTATCTGCAGTTTACTGCCCGCCGGGTACTAAAATTGAGTGTGAACATTTCAAACAGTTTTTTAATACCTTGGGCCACAAATTCATCTCAGGTGGAGATTTCAACGCTAAGCACACCCATTGGGGCTCAAGATTGACAACACCTAGAGGGAGGCAACTTTACCAAGCTATTCAAGAAAGAAATCTGAATGAAATTTCAACTCGTCAACCAACCTACTGGCCTTCAGATCCAAAAAAAACCCCTGATCTATTAGATTTTTGTATTTTTAAAGGTATTTCTCTTGATTGCTTAAATATTGAATCTAGTTTGGATTTATCATCTGATCACTCTCCTATAATTTTAACTGTATCAACCCAATTAGATAAAAGAGTAAAAAATGTTCCCCTTTTCAATAGATATACAAATTGGAACCACTATAGAAATTTAATAACAAAAAATATAAACCTCAATATTTGTATAAAAGACAAACATGATATTGAGGATAATATAAACAACTTAACAAAAATAATTCAAAAAGCTTCTCTGCAATCTACCCCCATAGCAAATATTAAAAATCAAAAAAACCTTTGTTCTCAATTAATTAAGGACAAAATAGATGAAAAACGCAAAGCTAGACAGAGATGGCAAAAGACAAGGTCCCCTACGGATAAAAAAACTCTAAATAAATGTATAAAAAATTTAAAAAAAATATTAAAAATTGAAAAAGAAAAAGGTATTCAGAAATACTTAAGTAACCTTAGTCCAGGGGAAGAAAGCAATTACTCTTTGTGGAAGGCAACTAAGACCTTAAAAAGACCCCAAACCCAAATTCCACCAATAAAAACTTCTAAGGGATGGGCTAGAGGTGAGAAAGAAAAAGTAGATATTTTTGCTAAGCACTTATTTAATGTGTTCAATGAACCCCCTGAAAATGAAAATAAATACAAGTGTGATGAAATCATCATAAAAACTAGTAAATTACATAAGGACCCCCATAGATTTAAAAAAATCAAACTTGAGCAGGTTCTTGACGAAATTAAAAATATAAAAGATAAAAAATCTCCTGGATATGATCTGATTTCAGGCAAATTATTAAAAGAACTTCCCAAAATAGCCTTTATTTTTATTGCAAATATTTATAATGCTATAATTAAATTAAATTACTTTCCAACATTATGGAAAGTAGCTCAAATTATAATGATACCAAAACCAGGTAAAAATCCAAATGAATTAACATCATATAGGCCTATTAGTCTTCTTCCAATTTTGGGAAAGATCTTGGAAAAAATTTTATTCCGAGAATTAAAGCCTTACTTAACAAATATAATTCCTGAATATCAATTCGGCTTTCGTCAAGAACACTCTACTATCGAACAGGTGCATAGGGTAGTTAAAAAAATTAAAGATGCATTTGAAAGTAAATCTTACTGTGGAATAGTATATCTTGATATAACACAGGCTTTTGATAAAATTTGGCACACAGGGTTAATTTATAAAATTAAAAACTATTTACCAGATACATTTTATCAATTATTAAAGTCTTATCTATCGAATAGACACTTTTTTGTTAAATATGGGTGTTCTTCCTCCAACTTAATGCAAATTAGAGCAGGAGTCCCTCAGGGTAGTATTTTAGGGCCAGCCCTTTTCCTATTATATATGATAGACATGCCTCTCTCTCCTTATAATGACATAGCAACTTTCGCTGATGATACTGCAATCATTTCAACAAATGTAAATCATAATGTCGTATCTGAAAGACTTCAAACTCATCTCGATATGTTATATCTTTGGTTTAAAAGATGGCGGTTAAAGATAAATGCAACCAAATCTATATTTGTCACCTACACCTTAAATAGGCAAACATGCCCACCAATATACATGAATAAATCTATCATTCCGCAAAAAGATGAGGCAAAATACCTAGGAATCCATCTAGATAGGCGCTTGACTTGGAAAAAACATATTTCAGCTAGAATTGTCCACTCAAGGGAAGAGTATAGAAAACTATATTGGCTTTTAGGGAGACATTCTAGCCTAGGATTAGAAAGCAAAGTTCTTCTATACAAATCCATAATCAAACCAAAACTGATGTATGGGATCCAACTCTGGGGATCAGCCTCAAAAACTAACATAAAAAAAATTGAAAGTTTTCAAAACAAAACACTTAAAAATCTTGTAAGAGCCCCGTGGTATGTTCCAATTAGATTCATACAAAGGGACTTAGAAATTAAAAACTTAAATGATGAAATAAACATCCTAAGTGAAAAGTATATTAAAAAAATGGAAAACCATCCAAATGTGTTAGTTAAAAAATTACTAGTTAGGGATGATACAATCAAGAGATTAAAAAGATATGATATATTGGATCTCGTTAATAGAAAATTTTGACATTCATGTGTGACAAAGTGAAGTGCGTGTTTATGAAATGTTCGGGATGAGTGTGTGTGTTTAGTGTATAATATTTAAAACTAATATGTGTGTGTCAAGTGCAAATATGTTGCTTGGCATGATATTGTATTGCCAATGATATGTATGTATTGTTTGTATTTCATTTTTTATAAAAATTACTTATTGCCTATATTAAAATGGGCAGATTGTATATTTTCTGAAATAATATATAAAAAAAAAAAATAAAAAAAAAAAAAAAAAAAACCTTTTGAGAAATGTTGATCAACCAGTTAAATATATATGATTTTTATTTATTTTACTTTATATTTAAAATGCATATTTTGATAATTATTTTGAAAACTAATCTGATTTGAAGGCAAATGATGAAAAATAAATATGAGAAATTCATGATTATTTAAGGTGTTCTTCTGATGCTTTTGACCATATTAAAAGTTTTCATTTAAATATCATATCTATAATATGTATAATAAATATGATGTCAATTTATGTTTTATTTAAAAATACCTATTTTTATAATTTTTATGAAAACTGAACAAATTAATAAATAACTTCGACCTAGAAAATTAATACCGGTATTATAACTACACTCATTCCACAATTTCAACAATTAGATTCACAATATATCTATCTATGTATGTATGTTTGTGTGTGTGTGTGCGTGTGTAGAAAAGATTACGCAAAAACGATTTGAGCTGGAATCATGAAATTTGGTATACGGGCATTTTTCAAAATTCGTAGTTTACTGTCAACTTTTGAGAAATGTTGCTCAACCAGTTAGTTGGGTCATCCTGATCTAAACTGAAGGCAAATGATGATGATATGGTCAATATGATAAATTCATGATTTTTCAATTTCCCCATTCTGATGCCTTTGACCATCTTAAAAGTTTTCATTTAAATAACACATCAACTTTTGAGAAATGTAGCTGAACCAGTTAAATATATATCATTTTATTTATTTCACTTTTTATTTAAAAATGCATATTTTGATAATTATTATGAAAACTAATCTGAAATGAAGGCAAATGATGAAAAATAAATATGATAAATTCATGATTATTTAGGGTGTTGTTCTGATGCCTTTGACCATATTAAAAGTTTTCATTTAAATATCATATCTATAATATGTATTATAGTGTACAATCATAAATAAAGGGGTTGGTTGTTCATAAGAATAAAATAATCACTTAAAAGAAACAGATAATATAACATTTATTCACTTAGGACATTAAATTACATAAGATGGACGAAGAGTAGTACAAACATGTATATTCATGTATATTAAACTCAACGGAAGTGACTATCGACTCTCATCTTAGCCACAATCCATTCCCACCAGCGTGAACCTATCACAGAACATTTATCAATTTCCACTCAAATTTAAATTTACACTACAGTATAATAAATATGATATCAAATTATGTTTTATTTAAAAATACCTATTTTTTTTATAATTTTTATGAAAACTGAACAAATTAATAAATAACTTCGACCCAGAAAATTAATACCGGTATTATAACTACACTCATTACATAATTTCAACAATTAGATTCACAATATATCTATGTATGTATGTTTGTGTGTGTGTGTGCGTGTGTAGAAAAGATTACGCAAAAACGATTTGAGCTGGAATCATGAAATTTGGTATACGGGCATTTTTCAAAATTTGTAGTTTCCTTTTAGTCAACTTTTGAGAAATGTAGCTCAACCAGTTAAATATATATGATTTTTATTTATTTTACTTTTTATTTAAAAATGCATATTTTGATAATTATTATGAAAACTGATCTGGATTGAATGCAAATGATGAAAAATAAATATGATAAATTCATGATTATTTAAGGTGTTCTTCTGATGCTTTTGACCATATTAAAAGTTTTCATTTAAATATCATATCTATAATATGTATAATAAATATGATGTCAATTTATGTTTTATTTAAAAATACCTATTTTTATAATTTTTATGAAAACTGAACAAATTAATAAATAACTTCGACCTAGAAAATTAATATATATTATATATATATAATTTAATAAATTTATTCACAATAAATGCTAATGTGAATTATTATTAGAAATTATATTAAATTATATTTATAAAATGCAATATCTCCATCACTCATTTTTTCCTGATAGCATACTCGGATTATTATATTTTTCAATGTATACTTTTTATTTTATTTTATTATAAAAATAATATGTGAAAAAAATATATTAAATATAGAGAAGATTAAATGAGAGCTCTGATTGCCAGTAAATAATCCAGGAATTTAATATTGTTTGGCCTCGGCAAGAGAATTTCTCCTGATGGATTTTCGTTGGACCTGTCTTACTAGATTTGATTCCTGGAGCGTGGGTGGGAGGTTCCCAAGGGAGGTGAATTTTTTGACGACCTGCTAGGTCATTCAACCGTCATCCGGTTGACCAGAGAAACAGAATCCGAGTTAAGAAAAAATTCAAATGTCACATCTAATTTTCCTTTTGGATAATTTATCTTTACTTCTCTTTATATCCAACGATTATCTCGGATTGTTCATCTCCCTTCATAAAGATAAACCAATGTTCAAATTTAAATATATATATAAAAAAAATATTTCTATAGCTTTTGAATTAATTGTATCTCTTTTAATAAAATTAAATAAATAATATTTTTAATATATAATAATATAATATTTCTTTTTTGTTTGTTTGTATTTTAACGTCCCACTCTTTCTGTCTTTCTTTTCTTCACATTTATTTATTTAATTTTTTTTTTATTTTTAGTTAAATCTTTTTATTTTATTTTTTACCTGTAAAATACTTTTGTTTGAGATATGTTTCCCTCGTTACTCAGTTTACTTCGCCTTTCCACATTTGTACTTTGAAACCTAGTTTGTTTTCCATTTAAACATTTAATGGAGGTGTTTTTTTTTTGACTAATGCAAATAGAATTTTTTTTACGAGTAAATGTTTTTCTTTGATCTTTAGCATGGAGGGGGAAAAAATTGAAAATTTTATTAACCCAGGTTGATTCTTATATATATATATATATATAATGTATATATTACATTCATTTGTTGACATAACAAATCCATGAAAAAGGGCCATTTATTAAATACATTATCTAATAATAAAATAATGAATTTAATTAATTTAAATTATCCATGCCAAAAACCATGATGGATTTTTATTTTTACTAAATCAATCACATATGATTAAATAAATAAACAAATGGATTTTTTTTGTTTTGTAACTAATTTGCTGCTTATTCTTTATTTCGATTTAAATAAATAGAAATTAAATTTGAATGAGAATTTGTGTTTTTTTTTACACTGCGATTTTCGAATTCAATTTTCAATTTAGATAAAGATTAATAGTTCTCGTTTTTTTTATTTTTATTTAGGGGGGGGGGCTGGTTACTTAAACTATCGGTCGGCAACCTGATGCCCGCTAAGCCATTTTCAAGTGCTCACATTCAAATTACTAAGTATAATATTAATTTAAAGTCATGACACAAAAAATTTTCGATTTTTCAATGTAGCTCTTTAAAAAAGATAAAATGTTTTTGCGAACAGGCTCTTAAACATTTTCGATTTTTCTATATGGCTCTAAGTATCACCAAGTGTGGCCACCCCTGTTATATTATTAAAGAAATGTGCCCGATTATTGATAAAGGTTGCCGACCTCTGCCTTAAACGAACAAATCAAATCACAACAAATTGATCGATAAAGACAAGGCTAAAAAAATATATTTATGTTTAAATATTATATATATATATATCAAGGATAAAAAAACAAAACTTTTATGAAATAAATAAATAAATAAACAAATAAATGGAATTTATTTAAGACCGCGAAAGTCTATGAGCCTATGGCTTATGACCTATTCATGAGGCTTGATGTTGAGAAAGGATTTATTTTAATTCAAAGTCAAACAGCTCATCGCAACTTTTATTTATTGAAACCGGCCTATCAAGTAATTGTATTCACAGAACTCGATGCCTTCGTTTGTTTTCAACAAATGGCGTTTATTTATTATTTTTTTTTTAAAGACAATATATTTAGCATACTATCTGTCTATCCATTTACATAAATCACTGTTATTCGATTGAAATGGCCCTAGTAGTAGAATGAACCAGGTATATATACACAAATGACATGGACGTGGCTATATATATTAGGTTTTATTATGAGAATGTATTTCCGGATTATTTTCACGTTTTATAAAAAAAATTGAGTCTCGACGTTTCAGCCAGTCATTGATGCTCGAATATATTAAGTCAAAGATTACCCATCGATTCAACCCAAAATTCAAATATTGTCCTATTGGTCTCTCTCACACTTGCTAACATCCACAATCTAATAAATCTACCCTAAAAATTTTTCTTGAAAATGGCGCCAACATTGACACCTAAACGTCGAGACATAAAACTCACAAAACGTGAAAATAACCTGTAAATTATTTATTTTTAAAATATACACTGCCGACGTAGTCATCCCACCCACCCTCTGATGCTACTTGATAAATAAGCGGGAGTGTCCTCCCCTAGACTTTCCCGCATATAAATAGGTATAAAGAGTTGTGAATGAATATTTAGAATGTGTAAACTTGGTATTGATAAAGAACCAGTTCGTATTAGTTTATTGGTGTCAAATTTGATATTTGGTAACATTTATATATATATATATATATATATATAGAATAAAGTGCTACTTCCGGTTAACTGATATTTTAAATGTAAAAAAAACAGATATGGATATAATATAAATATTTTTAATTTTATTTTATTTATAATATATAAGGGCTGGCTGTGACGTCATGAAGTGCTGGGTGACGTCATATAATTTTAAATTAAGAAAAAACAAATGAAGATGATTTTTCTCGAGGATAAAACCAATACAAAGTGCATAACACGTGGAGATATGTCCTCACGTGAAATTTGATATGAAAATAACCCTTCACTTCCTCTCTTTGATCGGCAATACTAGCACTTCCGGTTTCCGGATTTGCACTAAAAGTTGATCAATTGATCCTACTGATGCATTAAGTAAATATACCAAATTTCATCAAAATCCGCTGAGCCGTTCAAGCTGTACACATCTATACGGACGGACGGACGGACGGACATACATGCTACAAATACTTTTTTCTGTTAAGAAAATGCATGATTCGTGGAGATATGTACCTAAAAATATCCATAGGTGAAATTTGGTGTGAAAACAATACCTCCCTTACTATCGTCGGTCGGTAAAAAGGAAACGCTACTTGTATAGGTAAAATGTCACTTCCGGTAGTCAGATGATGATGAAATTTGGTATCTGAATTTTTTTCATATTTTTAAATCTATATACAAAATAGGAAGCAAATATCTCGAAGCAAACTGGTACTTTACTTGAAAGGTAAACGCAACCAGTGTAGGTAAAGTACCACTTCCGGTTAACCGATTTTGACGAAATTTTGATAGAAATCTACAAACTGTGAATAATATCGGTGTACCAAATTTCGAAGTCCTAGCTTGATTAGTTTTTGAGTAAATTTGCTTACAGACATTACATACATACATACATACATACACACAGACATAATTCGAAAAATGGTATTTTCCGACTCAGGGAGGTCTAAAACGTCAAGATCTATCGAAATCTCGAAGTCGAAATTTTTGACGATTCCAATACTTCCCTTATACGAAGTATGCGGGAAAGTAAAAATTAGTGCCTCAGACCAAAAAATCAAGATAAACGTTCAAAAGACTCAGTTGTACTGATCATAGGACACCTAATTAATATTACCGACTTGATAGGCGCTGTTCTTGCTTACGATGTACAAAATTTCAAAGGCCTTTTTGAAATTGTTATCCATTTTTTAAAAGAAATTTATCCTCACATTTATATTTAATTTAGTCTAAACCTTTTAATTATTTCAAATTAATATTTAATTTTAAAAATTCCCTTATTCTTTATAAAAATTTTATAGACGAGATAAAAAAACTCTTCCACCCATGATAAAATTATTATGCTCTCTTAAAACATTGTAGAAAATATAACAGATTTATTTTTACATTTATTTTACATGAAATGTCGAAATTGATCAGCCCGGCTCCGGTTTTTTTAATTATATCTTTATTTAATTTCTCCGGAGCCCGATTCGGAACCAGATCAGCTGATCAATTTCGACAGGGCTCCACAGCCCTGTCGAAAACACTAATGACCAAAAACTGAATTAGTTTCAAATTAATGAGTTCTCTCAACAATGCACCTTAGGTGCTGTTTGCGCCTTTAGGGGTTGTTCACCCTCCAGTGATTATTTGTTTATTTATTTTTTTACAAGTAAAAATGATTGTATTTTATTTGATATAACATTAATATTTTAAAATTAAAAAAAAAATGAATGAATTCAAAATTAATATTAAATATTAATAACTATTGTAAGTAAAAATACTTAAATTGATATTAAATTTTATAATAGATTTATTTTTTTTAATATAACAGATTATATATAATCACTTAAATTTATATTTACAAATAATTATTTTTCATTTTTAACATATGAACTACGAATAGGTTAAAACTACACGTTGGTTGAAATGTTTTAAAAGCGACATCTTTAAACCAGTAGAAGTATTAAAATTAATAAGCTAGTTTAATATTTAATTTTTCATATGAACACACTAAAAATTTTATTTCGATCTGTCAATTTATTCTTTGTTTAAAAGCTATTTATCAGTGTATTTTTACTATCTCGCCAGAGATAGTATTGCGATCATGAAAATTTTCGATGTTGAGATTTTGATGTTTTTATACGTTTTGAAGGTTCCTGAATCATTTTCACTAAGGTTGAGAAAAATGTCTGTGTGTGTGTTTGTGTGTATGTGTGTGTGTATGTATGTAGACAAGATTACGCAAAAACGGTTTGAGCTAGAATGATGAAATTTGGTACATGGACATTATTCAAAATTCATAGTTTTCTATCAACTTTTGAGAAATGTAGCTCAACCGGAAGAGGGTCATTACCTACAACGTTTTGATTTTTTCCTCTAAAGTGACCGTAAAAATAAAAATATGTTTGATAATTTTTCCCATGATTAATAATTGTATAAAACTGCTATATATAGAATTTCAGCTTGATTGAATTGCTGAAAGTACCAGAATTAATTTTTTAACACTGCAAATCTCACGCGCCAACACGTGCCATGGTGCCATCAATAAAAAGCCAAACATGCGCTGGTTTAATATTTATTATTTATAATTTATAATTAATTAAATTTAATTTAAATATAATATATTATGTTATTGAATCCAATTCAAATTGCGAGATAGTCGAGTGGAGACACTCCAGCTAATTTTACAATGATAAAACAAAATGCAGTGATAATATTTTTGTTTTGGAAACTTTATAAAAAAATAACAGAAGATAAAATGATGTCCCAGGTAGTTATTTATGAAATTAAAAGTGCTTGATTGGATTGATGCCAAGTAATATGAAGACGATGGCGGTGGAACTTTGCGAGGAAAGACTGATCCGAATAATTTGCAATATGAGAGGATAGGATTGATTAAGAAAAAAAATATTTAATGAAAGGGATGATGGAAGGAACTATGAAAAAACATCGATTTTGTCTAGAAGCATTCATTGAAGATCAGAGAGAGAAATGAATTTTGCTTTTTGCAATGATAATGTTTCGTCGAAAACTAGTCCTTAAGCCTAATTCTCGTGCTTCAGTTTTAAACCCTTTTTTTAGTTTACTGTAAAATAAATGTTTGGAGAAGGATTAAATATGAATAGGTATTATTAAATAATTATACTCAATTTGGGGTGTATATTGAAGAATTTATTAGCCCCAAAAAGGGAGAAAACCTTAGTATAACTAAGGAAAAAACTCCCTGAAGATTATTCAGTTGATGAAAGCTATATGCATACGAAAAGGAGTGTGTTTGTTATAAATGTTAATTGTGTATAGTAATGATCAAGAGGTTTGATATATGATAATAGCCAATAGGCCTGATATAAATTCATTGAATGATCGTTCGTAATGGCGTCACAGTAAGTTGAGCCAGCGTTGAGCGAATCATTCGTATATCTATATTAAATAAATACCTTTCGATTTGGATTAAACACATATTATAATACATTACGATTATACAATCCTGATATACATGTTGAAATGTAAATAATGAAGAATGAAGAATATTAATACAATATTGTGTAGAGAAACGTGTTGTCTTTCATCTGTTGTCTTGCCGGCCAACGGGCCAACCTCAAGCATGTCAAAACCAATATGTCACCCAGCCTAGCCACCCAAGCCAACTTGCCTTCCTCTCAGCATATACGAATCATAGCGAGACTATACGAACCGACCCGAACCCTCAACATTTACCTTCGTGTCATAATTCAAAAAACGTAGAATAATATGAATGGAAAATTATTAAGTGAAATTTAGATTTGGCTTAAACACACTCCCCCCGTTGCGAATCAATGAGCAAGATATATATATATTTATTAAAGCTTTTGTGGTTATTTTGATAATTATTAAGAGAATTTTTATTAAAAGACCACATTATTTGTATAAAATTATTTATTAAATTAAAATAATTGTACAACGTTTCAACTGCTTATTCTGCAGTCGTTTTCAAGTAACCGTACGCTTGCTCCGATTCAAGCGGACTGATGCATGTCGGGACACGTCACCTCTTATATAGGCAGTGATATTGGCGCCAATTTTTGGCTCCAATTTTTACCGCCAATTCTTAATCTCAACATGAAGTCAGCAGCAATTGTCAAAGCAAGCGTTTACAATCAAGAAGTATGATAGTGCATTATGTCTCTAAAATGAAGATACTAAATTATTTCCATAATCAAGATATATACACAAATACACATTAGATTAATTATATTTAATTTAATCTGACAAATTTTACTCATCCAACACTATGTTCCACATCTTATTAAGTCTATATCCATCCTCTTTGTTAATATTATTGGGATGATTATCAATTTCTATAGATTCTTTTATTTTTCTTTTCCACCAATTATTTTCAATATGAAGTGTTTCTACATTATCTAAATTTATTTTATGTCCTGTTGTTAAGGCATGTTCTGCAATTGCTGATTGATTTGGATGTTTCAATCTAATGGCTCTCTCATGTTCAGACAGTCTTGTAGAAATCTTTCTACTTGTTTCACCAATGTATACTTTTTTGCATTCACAAGTTACCTTATAAACTCCATTATTTTCGTTTTTAATTTTGTCTTTTATATTTGAGGTGAGAGAAGACATTTGTTTATGAGGTTTATATGTTACTCTGATGTTGTGTTTCCTCAATTTTGACGCTATTTTTTCTGTTGTTCCTTTTATATAAGGTAATGTTATTTGTGATCTGTATATTGGTTTTTCATTTTCATTTTTGATTTCTGTCTTTTTTGTTTTACTGAATTTCCTAATTTCATATTCCGAGAAGCCATTGTTTATGAAAGCTTCCTTCAATCGTTGTTTTTCTTTTTTAATGTTTTCATTTGAGCATATCTCTTCGGCTCTTTTGTGCAGTGTTTTTATCACTCCATATTTTTGTGATGGATGGTGGTGGGAATCTGCGTGGATATATCTGTTGGTGTGAGTTGTTTTCCTGAAAATATCAAACCTTAATCTATTCTGTTTCTTTTTAATTAATACATCAAGAAACGGTAACTCTTCATTTATTTCCCATTCAACGCTTAGTTTTATATTTTTATGTAAATTATTTGCTGCTTCTACAAATTTAACTAAAGAATCCTTACCATGAGGCCAAATCATCAAAATATCATCCACATATCTAAGAAACAGTTTTGGTTTCTTTATTGCATTATTGACCAATTTTGATTCAAATTCTTCCATGAATATGTTAGCGAATACTGGGCTTAGTGGACTACCCATAGCACATCCTTCTTTTTGCTTATAAATCTTTTTATCATAAATAAAGTATGTAGATTTTTGGCAAAATTCTATTAATTCGAGAGTATTTTTATCTAATGTAATGTTTGATTTTATAATCTCAATGGTCTCGTCAATAGGAACATTTGTGTACAAGGAGTCCACATCCAGACTCACCAATATATCATTTTTTGTAATTTCTACTTTTGATAACATTTCTACTAAGTGGGTGGAATTTTTAACGTATGAAAAATTAGTACCTGTAAATGGTTTTAACAAATGTGCTAGATATTTTGATGAGTTGTAAGTCACTGAATTGATTTGACTAACTATTGGTCTTAAAGGTTTGTTGGTTTTATGGATTTTGGGATTACCGTATATTTTTGGTATTTGTGGATCTTTCGGTTTTAATTTATCTTTATCTTTTTCCTCAATAGGTAGATTCTTTATTATTGATTTTAGTTTTCTACAGAATTTATCCGTTGGATCTTTTTTCTGTATTTCGTAGGTAGAAGAATTCAAAATATTTTCCATTTTTTGTTTATAATCCACTGTATTCATTACAACAGTGGCGTTACCTTTGTCGGCAGGGATAATCTTTAGAGAGTCATCGTTTCTAATTTCCTTCAGAGCACGCATCTCAGATTTTGTCAAATTTGGTTTGGGTGGTTTAGCATTTTTCAGTATGTTAATCGTATCAAATCTAATTTCCTCTGCAATGTTGTTTGGTAAGTTATATAAGGATGATTCAATTGAACTAACTATCTCAATTTTTGGAATTTTATTCGGTGCTATGGAGAACTTTGGTCCTTTTGCTAACACTGAGATGGTATTTTTGTCAAGACTTTTATTTGATAGATTGACTACTAATTTGTTATTATCAAAATTCTGAATAGATGTTTTAGTCTTATTGAATGAAAGTTTATCAAATTTTGATTTTTGAATATCGGTTTGTTTTTTATGTGTAAATTTAAAGTGTGTCTGGGATACGTGCTGCAAATAAGAAATTTCTTCCTGGGTTAAAACAGATTTTAGATTATTATATATATTGAATAAATCAGTGTCTAATGTAAATAAAACTTGCCTGATATTTGTGATGCGTTCTCGTAACAGAGCCAAACTAGCATTATTATATATGCTAGTCGCTCTTTTTGTGTATACAACTCGCTTAATATAAAAGCCTTTTGGTATAATATCTTGATCACGACATCTTTTTAAGAAATTCAAAGAACTTAATAATTTTGCTTTTTTAACAATTAATCCATCATAACTCCTTACCTGCTTTTGAATTTTTAGGTTATATTTCTCATAAATGTATTTATTAAAGCTTTTGTGGTTATTTTGATAATTATTAAGAGAATTTTTATTAAAAGACCACATTATTTGTATAAAATTATTTATTAAATTAAAATAATTGTACAAAAAATAGCGTCAAAATTGAGGAAACACAACATCAGAGTAACATATAAACCTCATAAACAAATGTCTTCTCTCACCTCAAATATAAAAGACAAAATTAAAAACGAAAATAATGGAGTTTATAAGGTAACTTGTGAATGCAAAAAAGTATACATTGGTGAAACAAGTAGAAAGATTTCTACAAGACTGTCTGAACATGAGAGAGCCATTAGATTGAAACATCCAAATCAATCAGCAATTGCAGAACATGCCTTAACAACAGGACATAAAATAAATTTAGATAATGTAGAAACACTTCATATTGAAAATAATTGGTGGAAAAGAAAAATAAAAGAATCTATAGAAATTGATAATCATCCCAATAATATTAACAAAGAGGATGGATATAGACTTAATAAGATGTGGAACATAGTGTTGGATGAGTAAAATTTGTCAGATTAAATTAAATATAATTAATCTAATGTGTATTTGTGTATATATCTTGATTATGGAAATAATTTAGTATCTTCATTTTAGAGACATAATGCACTATCATACTTCTTGATTGTAAACGCTTGCTTTGACAATTGCTGCTGACTTCATGTTGAGATTAAGAATTGGCGGTAAAAATTGGAGCCAAAAATTGGCGCCAATATCACTGCCTATATAAGAGGTGACGTGTCCCGACATGCATCAGTCCGCTTGAATCGGAGCAAGCGTACGGTTACTTGAAAACGACTGCAGAATAAGCAGTTGAAACGTTGTACAATTATTTTAATTTAATAAATAATTTTATACAAATAATGTGGTCTTTTAATAAAAATTCTCTTAATAATTATCAAAATAACCACAAAAGCTTTAATAAATACATTTATGAGAAATATAACCTAAAAATTCAAAAGCAGGTAAGGAGTTATGATGGATTAATTGTTAAAAAAGCAAAATTATTAAGTTCTTTGAATTTCTTAAAAAGATGTCGTGATCAAGATATTATACCAAAAGGCTTTTATATTAAGCGAGTTGTATACACAAAAAGAGCGACTAGCATATATAATAATGCTAGTTTGGCTCTGTTACGAGAACGCATCACAAATATCAGGCAAGTTTTATTTACATTAGACACTGATTTATTCAATATATATAATAATCTAAAATCTGTTTTAACCCAGGAAGAAATTTCTTATTTGCAGCACGTATCCCAGACACACTTTAAATTTACACATAAAAAACAAACCGATATTCAAAAATCAAAATTTGATAAACTTTCATTCAATAAGACTAAAACATCTATTCAGAATTTTGATAATAACAAATTAGTAGTCAATCTATCAAATAAAAGTCTTGACAAAAATACCATCTCAGTGTTAGCAAAAGGACCAAAGTTCTCCATAGCACCGAATAAAATTCCAAAAATTGAGATAGTTAGTTCAATTGAATCATCCTTATATAACTTACCAAACAACATTGCAGAGGAAATTAGATTTGATACGATTAACATACTGAAAAATGCTAAACCACCCAAACCAAATTTGACAAAATCTGAGATGCGTGCTCTGAAGGAAATTAGAAACGATGACTCTCTAAAGATTATCCCTGCCGACAAAGGTAACGCCACTGTTGTAATGAATACAGTGGATTATAAACAAAAAATGGAAAATATTTTGAATTCTTCTACCTACGAAATACAGAAAAAAGATCCAACGGATAAATTCTGTAGAAAACTAAAATCAATAATAAAGAATCTACCTATTGAGGAAAAAGATAAAGATAAATTAAAACCGAAAGATCCACAAATACCAAAAATATACGGTAATCCCAAAATCCATAAAACCAACAAACCTTTAAGACCAATAGTTAGTCAAATCAATTCAGTGACTTACAACTCATCAAAATATCTAGCACATTTGTTAAAACCATTTACAGGTACTAATTTTTCATACGTTAAAAATTCCACCCACTTAGTAGAAATGTTATCAAAAGTAGAAATTACAAAAAATGATATATTGGTGAGTCTGGATGTGGACTCCTTGTACACAAATGTTCCTATTGACGAGACCATTGAGATTATAAAATCAAACATTACATTAGATAAAAATACTCTCGAATTAATAGAATTTTGCCAAAAATCTACATACTTTATTTATGATAAAAAGATTTATAAGCAAAAAGAAGGATGTGCTATGGGTAGTCCACTAAGCCCAGTATTCGCTAACATATTCATGGAAGAATTTGAATCAAAATTGGTCAATAATGCAATAAAGAAACCAAAACTGTTTCTTAGATATGTGGATGATATTTTGATGATTTGGCCTCATGGTAAGGATTCTTTAGTTAAATTTGTAGAAGCAGCAAATAATTTACATAAAAATATAAAACTAAGCGTTGAATGGGAAATAAATGAAGAGTTACCGTTTCTTGATGTATTAATTAAAAAGAAACAGAATAGATTAAGGTTTGATATTTTCAGGAAAACAACTCACACCAACAGATATATCCACGCAGATTCCCACCACCATCCATCACAAAAATATGGAGTGATAAAAACACTGCACAAAAGAGCCGAAGAGATATGCTCAAATGAAAACATTAAAAAAGAAAAACAACGATTGAAGGAAGCTTTCATAAACAATGGCTTCTCGGAATATGAAATTAGGAAATTCAGTAAAACAAAAAAGACAGAAATCAAAAATGAAAATGAAAAACCAATATACAGATCACAAATAACATTACCTTATATAAAAGGAACAACAGAAAAAATAGCGTCAAAATTGAGGAAACACAACATCAGAGTAACATATAAACCTCATAAACAAATGTCTTCTCTCACCTCAAATATAAAAGACAAAATTAAAAACGAAAATAATGGAGTTTATAAGGTAACTTGTGAATGCAAAAAAGTATACATTGGTGAAACAAGTAGAAAGATTTCTACAAGACTGTCTGAACATGAGAGAGCCATTAGATTGAAACATCCAAATCAATCAGCAATTGCAGAACATGCCTTAACAACAGGACATAAAATAAATTTAGATAATGTAGAAACACTTCATATTGAAAATAATTGGTGGAAAAGAAAAATAAAAGAATCTATAGAAATTGATAATCATCCCAATAATATTAACAAAGAGGATGGATATAGACTTAATAAGATGTGGAACATAGTGTTGGATGAGTAAAATTTGTCAGATTAAATTAAATATAATTAATCTAATGTGTATTTGTGTATATATCTTGATTATGGAAATAATTTAGTATCTTCATTTTAGAGACATAATGCACTATCATACTTCTTGATTGTAAACGCTTGCTTTGACAATTGCTGCTGACTTCATGTTGAGATTAAGAATTGGCGGTAAAAATTGGAGCCAAAAATTGGCGCCAATATCACTGCCTATATAAGAGGTGACGTGTCCCGACATGCATCAGTCCGCTTGAATCGGAGCAAGCGTACGGTTACTTGAAAACGACTGCAGAATAAGCAGTTGAAACGTTGTACAATTATTTTAATTTAATAAATAATTTTATACAAATAATGTGGTCTTTTAATAAAAATTCTCTTAATAAGATATATATAGTAATTACAATAGAATGGACAATGGTTTAGAATGTTAACAACAAGTATTGATTAATTAATTGTTAAAAAACATAGTAAAGTGATGTTTTCGTTTGAAAATCCCTTGCGAATCGAGATATTCCATCATCTGCAGGAAGGACGTCGACGATGATCTGGTTGATCTCGAGTTTACCTTGAGATCATTGCCATCTGTGACGAGTTTGAAGTTCGTGTAGATATTCTAAATACCATCGTTTCCAGAGTTACTGTGTGGCCTTAGTAATGAATTGCCATATGTTGAGACGATAATCTGGAACATCAGAGATATTAATTTCGGGAAGTATTGTGAGAGATTAGAATGTGAGCAAGAGTTAATACAATAAGATCATTAGGATCGTTAGATAATGAAGACAAGAGGTGTGTATTAAATATAGATTCTATATGTCTAGCAAGTTAGTTAAGTTTTTCAAAAGTTAATAATTGATCTTTCACCACTCGTTTTGAAATGATGTTTAAAGGATTTCATTTCAGCTTCCCAGATGCCACTACAATGTAGAGATAGCGGCGGATTAAATCGCCAAGTAATAATTTTTGCAAGGCAAAATCGTTGACAATGCCTTGATGGGATTTAGATGAGAACAATATATAAAGCTCACGTAATTGATTGTTTGCACCTATGAAATTTGTACCATTGTCAGGATATACGTGAGATGGGACACCTCGTCGACCAATGAAGCGTCTAAAAACACCAAAAAAACCGTTAGTTGTTAGATCACTCACTATTTCGAGATGTATGGCCTTTGTGGTCATGCAGATGAAGAGACATCCATATAAAAAACTCTCTGTTCGATTACAGAATTTTCATTCCTTGATGTACAGGAGACCGAAGTAATCGACAGCCAAATGAGAAAAAGCAGCTGACTCGGTGACCCGAGCAGAAGGCAGATCTGCCATCTTTCCATGCAATAACACTGGTCGATATCGAAGACAAATCAATGCATCATCGAATGATTCGTCGAACTTGACCCCACCATCCAGAGTCCAAAGTCTGGCGAAGATTGGATAGAGTAGTTTGGATTCCGGCATGAAATGTGTATTTGTGAATATCACGGATAATCAAATCGGTCACGTGATGATGAGAAGGTAAGAGAGTTAGATGTTTTTTCTTTTCGTGAATGAGAGTGCGGCATGTTTTAAACGCCATCCAACTATTAAAACACCTTGTTTGTCAATTGATTAATATCAACACACAGTCGAAGAATTTCAGCCAGAGAATTGGTTCCAGTTAAAAGATCGTCTACATAAAGATCCCTTTTTTAGAATTTCGAAAGTTCTAGGAGAGTTATGAGCTTCGTTATCAGCAAGCTGATTAATAGTCCAAATAGCAAGGAAATATGGAGCAGAGACTCCAAAGATAATTCTCTGAAGGTCAAAGGTATTGATAACATTATTATGATAATATAGAACCCTTTGAAACTTACGATGGTTTGTCAATACACCTGAGCGATGTCTGAAGTCATAACATAGATGTAAGATCGAAAACGTAGCAGCATAGTGAATGGACCATCTTGGATAGTAGGACCAATCAATAGAACCTCATTCAATGAGATACCTTTCTCTGATTTGGCAGAAGCAATCGAACACGACCCGCACCTTAGTAGTAGTGCTGGAGGTTTTGATTACTAGATGATGAGGCATGTAATATCCTGGCTCTGGGACATCGGGGACATATATCATATGGCCCATATCAATATTTTCTTGCATTACCTTGCAATATTCAGTTTTTAATTGTGAGTTAGCATTCAATCTCCTCTGTAAAGATAAAAATTGTCGATAAGCTTGATTTCTAGAATTTCCAAATTCAACATTATTTATATGGAATGACAATTTAACAATATTGACCATATGGATTGCGAGTAGTGTGGATTTGATAAGTTTCACATATGAAATCATCAAAAGATCTAGAGCTCCTTTGATTTGTGTTTTCAATTTCCATAAATTGAGTTAATTGATTTGACAGATCAGTCAGTTGACAGGACACAAGTTGTGTTTTTTGCAAAATTCAATAACAATCATGTGTTGAAAGATTGATCTGTCCAATGGATAAAAGAGAGAAACTAGTTCCTGAGCCAATAAGAATATCTATTGAACGTGGTAAATGGAATTGTGGATCAGTTAATTTAATGTTTCGTGGAAACGTTAACATGTCACGTGGAAAAACTTGACTGGTACTCAGATCAGCAATTTGATTAACTGTCAAGAAGGATAATGATCTTTAGAATTTATTATTCATGGATTTGCACTTTATTTGTATTAGATTTTTTGAGAAAGTTTGCATTTCATTAACTACTCCTATAGGAATAGAACATGTTTACTTATTAAAGCTTTGGTGGTTGTTTTTATTTACAATGGAACCCCGCAAACCAAACCACACACCGACACCCGCCACCGCGAATCCATCCAAAGAGCACAAACACACACACAACGCCCCGACCGTCACCCCCTTGATCGCCACCAAACGTCCGCGGAAGTAGCAACCGAAACGCCGCGCACACGCCCGCATCCCCCGAACAAACCCACAACAGCAAGCACCAATACGCGGTCCAATCCACAAAATTCCCTTAGAGAACGTGTTTGTTTGGGAATTTAAAATTTATGTGTTAACGATTCAATAATGAAATTAGCAGTCGCACAGGTATCGTGCACTCATTGAGCTGGTATGAAATTACCTGATGAATCCTGCATCATTATAATGGCATTCATCATTAATTGGAATCTGGGATGTTTAAGATAAGTCGTGAGATTGTGTGTGACCAATCATTTAGACGTATCATTATGAAATACTGTTAAATGATGGGTAGTGTTTTGAGGATTTTATAAACATCATATATGCGTTGATCAATCGAGAGAGAGAGTTGAAAGATGGACACTTAAAGAGTATATGATAGCCAGGAGAATGGGTGTATTATAGCCAAGTGGGCCTAATGAATGAATAGTCAAGTAGGTTCAATGAATGAATTTGTGTAATGTATATGGTTAAATATCGGAAAAAGGAAGATACTAATTATATGAATGAATTAGGGATATGTATTGTAAAAAGTGTCTCATGAAAAGTTCACTAATTATAAAATTAATTAGTATGATATGTATGGAGACTATGAGGCTAAATATACTTTAGCCAAATGGGTTTATTGAATAAATTGTTCGATGTGTATGTTTCGTGGAAACAGATTGTTCATAACAACGTTTGAGAGATCGAATGTATGATGACCATGGGTCAGACATACTTCAGCCATGGGCATGAAAGTCGCAAGTAGGCGAGCAGGCGAATGTTTGTTTTATAACAACGATCACGGATCGAATGTATGATGACCGTGGGCCAGACATACTTCAGCCACGGGCATGAAAGTCGCAAGCAGGCGAGCAGGCGTATGTTTTAATAGTGTCCCATGATGGGAATACCATAAGATACGTTTTAATAATTATATGAATGAATTGATACAATACACATGTTTAAATATTGTATCCTGGTCATAGCTCTATAAAAAGGCTACTGTTTATGTATGAATAAAATTGATACAATATATATATATTTACATATTGTACCCTTGTAAGAGTTCTATAAAGAAGGTTTTGTTAACTTTGCAAATTGCAAAATTGCTATTTCTTGTATAATTCTGAAATGTTTTAATAACTATAGTTACTATAGTATTTCTTGTATAATTTTGAAATGTTTTAATAACTATAGTAATATTATTATTAGAAAAGAGTATTTAAAAAACAATAATTAAATATCAATAGCAGAAATATTAATTAATTATAATAACAAAAATACCAATTAATAATGTATTGATATATTTAATGTCGTTAATCTTTATAAGAATTAGTTGATGGAAGTGACAAATTTTAAATTTATAATTTTGATAATAATAAGTAAATGATGGAATTAAAGAATATAGCGTTATTAATCTTTATAAGAATTGATTGATCGAATTGAAAATTGATAATTTTGGTAATAATTAAATAATGGAATTAAAGAATATATCGTTATTAATCTTTATAAGAATTAATTGTTCGAATTGAAAATTTAAAATTGATAATTTTATAATGATAATAATAATTAAATAATGGAATTAAAGACTATAGCGTTGTTAATCCTTATAAGATTTAATTGTTGGAATTGAAAATTTTAAAATTGATAATTGATTGAAAATTAAATTTTAATAATAATAATTAAAGAATAGAATTAAAGGATACAGCGTTGTTAATAAGTTAAATTTGTAACTTATCTTAATTTGATTGCGTTTCACAATGTTGATGGAGATCAGGCACTGATTTTGAAATGTTCTTCAATTTTTAATCTCGTTGTATGTAGATATTATCAATTCAAACCTCACAGGAGGCACCATTTGTTTCGTCGAAAACTAGTCCTTAAGCCTAATTCTCGTGCTTCAGTTTTAAACCCTTTTTTTAGTTTACTGTAAAATAAATGTTTGGAGAAGGATTAAATATGAATAGGTATTATTAAATAATTATACTCAATTTGGGGTGTATATTGAAGAATTTATTAGCCCCAAAAAGGGAGAAAACCTTAGTATAACTAAGGAAAAAACTCCCTGAAGATTATTCAGTTGATGAAAGCTATATGCATACGAAAAGGAGTGTGTTTGTTATAAATGTTAATTGTGTATAGTAATGATCAAGAGGTTTGATATATGATAATAGCCAATAGGCCTGATATAAATTCATTGAATGATCGTTCGTAATGGCGTCACAGTAAGTTGAGCCAGCGTTGAGCGAATCATTCGTATATCTATATTAAATAAATACCTTTCGATTTGGATTAAACACATATTATAATACATTACGATTATACAATCCTGATATACATGTTGAAATGTAAATAATGAAGAATGAAGAATATTAATACAATATTGTGTAGAGAAACGTGTTGTCTTTCATCTGTTGTCTTGCCGGCCAACGGGCCAACCTCAAGCATGTCAAAACCAATATGTCACCCAGCCTAGCCACCCAAGCCAACTTGCCTTCCTCTCAGCATATACGAATCATAGCGAGACTATACGAACCGACCCGAACCCTCAACATTTACCTTCGTGTCATAATTCAAAAAACGTAGAATAATATGAATGGAAAATTATTAAGTGAAATTTAGATTTGGCTTAAACAGATAACCCAGAAAGAGGAAAAATAGTAGTCCAAGGCGGTCCCTCGTTCTAGATGAAAAAAAAACAAAAAAAAAAACGGATCCCTCTTTAAAGAAAAAATCAAACTAAATTGATTTTACTTTTTATATAACTGCACCAACGCGTAAATAGGTATTATTTTCTATAAATCATCGATGCAAGACAAAAAATTTAAAAATTTTAAATTTATTTTAATAACTATTTCAGGATGACCCTAAAATTTGGAAAAATAGATTTAGTACCTTACTTAAGATAAATCCAAAGAATATGGGGCAGTAATTATTCTAAGTTACAAAGGTAGGTCAATTTCCCGTCTTTTTAATGAAATGGCAACACTGCTCCTGTCAGGAGACAACTATCAGCTGACTCCTGTCGAAATTTAAACCAGCTCGGTCTTTAAGTTTTTGTTTGACATCCATTAATAGCAGATTGCTATAGTTCCCTACGTTTTCCCATCTATTTCCCTTTGTAATCTGTATATTCAGCAGGTTTTCTTTTACCCTTTCTTTCCTATCCTATTCACTTCTTTCACTCAACCCTAAATTGAGAGATGTCCTGCCTTCTTACTCTATCGGGCAAATAGCCGAGCCGAGTACTTCCTAATACTCCCTATTTCTCCTTTTCATTATATTGTAAATATTATTGTAAACGATTTATTGTTGTCCAAAGAAAGGGTAGATGTAGATCTTAATTGGAAAATAATAAAATAAAAATTAATAGCAGATTGAGATAAAAAAAAAATTAAAAAAGTGAATTTCCATGAAAATCTATGAATTGGGATATAATTGCTTCCTCATCCGCCCTATTCTCCGGATTTAGTCCCGAGTGACTATTTCTTGTTTCCAAACCTGAAGCAATTGACAACTTTGACAATGAAATAATCTCACAAATAAATACCTATTTTGATGTCCTCGACAAATCTTATTTTTTAGAATATATAACAAAAATAGGAAAAACGTTGGGCCAAGTTTTAAGAGCTCAAAGGAGTCTATGTTTATTATTATACAAAAATCTTTCATTCAAAAAGTCATGGGCTTATTGATATGCCCTCGTATACTAAACTAAGTTTAAACTACAATAAACTATACACTAAACTATATTTAAACTTTGAAAATAAAAAACTTAATAAGAATAATTTTAATTCAAACACTGAGTTTCAAATTGATTGATATATTTACCTTATGCGCAGTTGAAAAGTAATGACGTAACAATCAAAACACAAGTTTTTTTATTTTTTTAATTGTTTTGTTAATTTTAACATATTCATTTAATTAAAATGTTTTTCCAATTTATTTTTTTGCTTCCCCTTTTTTGATAATATTCATTAATTTTAATTTCTATTGCTTTCCTTGAATACAAATATATATATATATATATATTCATAGATAGATAGATGGATAGATTGTATTGAAATTTTAAAGATCAATGTCTATAAAACATGTCGTTTGGCTTATTATTTAACAAGAAATTATAAATGTTGAAATTTATCGTTAAAATGGCTGAGAGTTTGGAACTTGACACTGATTTGTTAGGCAAACTGGGAAAAGGCGTAGGCCATCTCGACAGGTAACGAGAAATTCACGCTTCATGTAAAATAAATGGCTTACAAAATATTCATCTTTTTGTGTGTCATTGTTGCACGCTTCTAAGATATTTACATGCTAAGTGTTTAATTTAATGAGAGATTGATAAGAAAAACATTTACTCCAAATTAACAATAGACTTCGTCACACCTGCGTTAATCAGAAGTGATTTTGTTTATCAAAATTTATTTTAAAAAATTGGCTGAAATTTTTTTTTAAATCAAACGACACACTAACAATTCATACATTCAATAAATTTAAATAAAATGAAAAATATAATATAAACTATATATATAATATAAACTAAAATTATACTTAAAAATATAAACCTTATTAATATTAATATTAAATTCTAAGTTTCATGTTCATTGATAATTTTGCTTATACACATTTCGGTTGTTACACCAACGCTCAGAAGTTTTCATTAGGCAGTCTATACAAGATAATATCAATTCTCGAAATTTATAATAGTTATTAAAATATATACCATTATGACCATTGAATTCAAAAGTTCGTATCTACCACATTTCTTGAATTATTTTTAGCCACCTCCATCCAATTTCAACCATCTACCAATCCACTTTTAGTATTATATTGTCAGATCAGCATCTTTGGTCTACCCACCAGTTGTTTTCCAATTATTTTTAATTTTCGTGTATTTACATATATATATATCGGTTATATTAATTAGGTGTCCTATGATCAGTAGAACAGGTCCTATCAACCTTTACCTTGATTTTCTTGATCGGAGGCGCTACTTTTTATCAATTCCTTATTTTCATCCCAGAGGCTGGGAATATATATACTAACTATATCGATATATATAAATATAAATATATATATAATATGTTTAATGATTTTGATTATTATTATTATAAATTTTTTGAAGTTTAAATTGATAAACCAATTTTAAATAAAATTATTTATTCAAAATTACAATTAATCATTATAAACATTATATATTAAAATCCACTTATTTAATTAACAGTCGAATTTAAAAGTCAATCTTTTACTATTAACCCTTACAATTCTTAGTTTCAAATAATTTCAAAATCAAAATATCAAATATTAGTAAGATTATTATTATTAGATATTAAACTATATTAATTAAACAATGTATTCACCTTCTTAGTTCCACAATTGGACATTAGGGGCACTGTTACTTATATCCTATAGATTCATTATATATTTTTTTATTTTTTGTGTGAAGAATTCAATTAATCCACCACCTTGCATCGTTGTGTTGTTATTTATGTTATTTAATTACATCAATAAAGAACAAATTAAAGCCAAATATGATTTTCCATAAAAATAAACTTATTTTTTCAGATTAAACCCCCTCTACCTCTCCAAAATTAGATCTATATATATATAAATATAGATAGGTATATTATATTCCTATCTAAACACATGTTGATATATTTTTGATTGTATACTAAGATTAAATGGATTAACCTTGTTTTGGTAATGAAAAAACAATGATTCATTCCTTTCATCTCTCTAGTAAATTTAATAATAAACAAATCATTAATGCTAAAAATATATTTAAATATAATATCAAAGATAAAAAATCATTTTAATTTTTATATTAATTAACTCCTTTAAGTACAATTCGCTATTTTTTTTTTTGTTTCTCATTTTGGTTGTGTACTTCAATTAATTATCTGTGAAAATACCTCAAATTTCAAAATATCTAACCGACTGGTATTCCTTTTCATATGGATATTATCCAATTGAAAACTTGGTTTATTTGAATATATATTATCTATCCCTCATCCCCCTGGACGCATATACAAATAATCAAAGTTTGCCATCCATAGCAATCATCTTTTATTTTGTCCCCTAGATTAGAACATGAAAGAATTCTATTTCGATGAGAGGAATTGTTTAGGTCATTGCGCTTTCCAAACTAGAGATTTCAATTTTAATTAAAATGTTAATTATAGTTGTTTTATTTATTTTAATTTTGCTAAGTGCGCTTAAAAGTTTCGCTTTGTTTACAAATATAGAGGTAGGTTAATAACCATTCGATTTGTTCAAATCCTAACTATTTAAACATTTTTGTAGGACAATTTAAAAAAAAAAATCTATTTTTCATAAATTAATATATATATATATATTTTTTTTTTTACTAAAAAATTTGTTGTTATTAGCAAGAGGAAATACAAGATTCATGATCTCTATGAATCCGAGTCCTCATAGATACACAACTTTATGTAAAATTGTTAGAAAAAAAAAAGATGGAAGAAAACTTCACGAGAAATTGCATTATCTCTATGCATCAGTCATAGAATCAAGGTCGAATCATGATACACGAATGGTGAAGTGGGTATAGGGAATAGAGATTTGTCGCGAATAGTTATAAAGAAAGGCAACTGAAAAAATTATTTATAAAGAAACTAGTTAAGAAATATATATAATTAATTGTTTGGAGAACCAAATATGAATGACAATATAAAAAAATATAATGAAATTGGGAGAAGATAAAAATTGGATGGAGCTCAAGAGAATGTATAGACTTGAGAAAAAATCTTCTAAATTTAATTGCACGACATCTCATATAAAAATAGTTTTTTTTTTTTTTGCTTAATTTATTTCTAAGTAAAATTTTATTTTCATTTTATACTTCAATTCTGTATAAGTTAATTAGAATAATTAAATTATGCAATGTTCAATAGGTTTCTATAACGCATTTTGCTTTCATTCCACAAGAATCGATATTAGATATTGTTACAAGAAATAATTAAACTCAATATTATTGATCATCTAATAATAGAAGAAAGATTCAAACACCCCCCCCCCCCCCTCAAAAACCAGATAATTATGAAATTTCCTAAACACAACGCCCCATCTACGAATAATTTGAAATAAATTCCTAGACGGATGTATTATCTTTCTTACAATTAGTTCATTAGAAAGTAAAATAATTATGATTAAGATAATACAAAAGGGATTTTGAAGATTCATTAAATATCGTTACACATTCAACTTTTCCATATTTCTCCTTGAATAATCAATTTTACCATAAAATTAAATATAATCTAATTGTATTTGAGTATCTTTAATTATTAAACAAGAGATGAAAGTTTATCATATCATAAATGAATCTTCTATAATGAATTGTTTTCCCTTCAATAATATAACCTGATAACGAAAATAATACCTTTCAATTAATTAAAATCATTGAATTTATTCCAAACAATATTAAATAGTCAGAATTATATTCCTTTTTAAGTGAATAATAAATATAATTAAATATATATATATATATATAGTCTCTTTTAAATGAAAATATTTAAATAATTTAAATATCAAAGTCCATTAGTAGTATTTCATAATATTTGTCGTTAGAAAAGTTAACAAAAAATATTATTTTCCAATTAAATTATTTAAGTGAGAAAAGTAAAAATTATAACCATAAAAAACTATTATATAAATAAAAAAATATAAATGAATAAGTTGACCTGTGGCCAGGTCCGAACCGACCGACTGTTTGAAATAAATTAATTTCCAGCTACAGAAACAATTTCAAATAATTTTAATATATCTATTAATGTAATAAAAAACAGATATGGATATAACAAATATTTTTAATTTTATTTTATTTATAATATATATGTAAGACCAGACTGTGACGTCATGAATGGCTGGATGACGTCATATAATTTTAAATCAAGAAAAAACTAATAAATATGATTTTTCTCGAGGATAAAACCAATATAAAGTGCATGATTCGTGGTGAAATATAAAAAAATCTCCTTTGGTGTGAAAATAACCCTTTTCTTCCTATCGTCGATCGCTAATACTACCACTTCCGGTTTCCGGAATTGCACCAAAAGTTGATCAATTCATCCCACTGATGCATTAAGTATACCAAATTTCATCAAAATCGGTTGAGCCGTTCAGGCTGTACACATCTATACGGACGGACAGACGGACAGACGGACGGACAGACATCATGCTAAAAATACTTTTTTCTGTTTAGAAAATGCATGATTCGTGGAGATATGTAAAAATCTCCACATGCGAAATTTGGTGTGAAAACAATACCTCCCTTACTATCGTCGGTCGGTAAAAAGGGATAAAATCGAATAACGTCTTGTGTTAAAGTATTTTGTAACTACTTATAAAACGTTGTCATTGTAAGGCCATTTTTACAACGACATATATATATATATATAATAACAATTAAAACTATAAAAGTTTAAATAAACAAATATAAATGAAAAAGGGATAAAATCCCATAACGTCTTGTGTTAAAGGATTTTGTAACTGCTTATAAAACGTTGTCATTGTAATGCCTCCTTTCAAACGACTATTATATATATAGGTCGTTGTAAAAGTGTATTACCTCCTTTCAAACGACTATTATATATATATATATATATATAGGTCGTTGTAAAAGTGGCCTTACAATGACAACGATTTATAAGCAGATATAAAATTTAAAAAAAAATCTTTTAACACAAGACCTTATTCGATTTTATCCATTTTTCATTTATATTTTTTTTATTTAAAGTTTTAGTTTTATTTGTTACTTTTATATATATATAATTACAACGAGAAAGTGGTGTAACTTATGCGACTTTCTGGAAATTTTTATTTTTGTATTTTTAATATATATTTTACCACGTTTTTCTTTTTAACAATAAACATTTAAGATGAGGATATATAGGTATAAATTTAAATACTAGTTACCAAAGAAATTAACTTAAAACGAACATTAATAAACCAAGTAGAAATAATATAAACCAATATGAATGTTATATTGATAGATGTTGAAGGTGGCTTACCTTCAGAAACTCCAGTCCAAAAGAGAGGAAATTGGTCTTTTCACATATGTTACCTCCTGATGACCTGTCCATCACTTGAGCAAATATTAATTCTCTCCAGGATAAGATGAAAAGTAAAATATCTCTATAACAAAAATAAATAAATCAATATTAAAATTATTATAATGATCGATCGATATATCGATAATATAAATACCAATAATTTCAAAAAAATTTTCATTTCGAGAATAAATTTAAGTTAAACATACTCTAAAAATATAATTATTGTTATAGAACTATTAATATATACATATTTATTTAGAAATTATAATAATACACTATTATTATAGTTTTCTATATATATAACAACTTTTCGAACTGTATATATATACCTGACCAAGAAATTCGATGTTTTTCAATTTTTTTTTTTGCTATATTTTTCAACATAATCTCCATCAACACTGATACATTTCTCATAACGGTGTTCTAATTAATTTAATTAATTAAATTTGATTTAATTTAATTTAAGTCTCATCAAGAGTTATGAATC
The DNA here is from genome assembly GCA_963082975.1 of Labia minor. Classification (NCBI taxonomy): domain Eukaryota; kingdom Metazoa; phylum Arthropoda; class Insecta; order Dermaptera; family Spongiphoridae; genus Labia; species Labia minor. The sequence goes on along the minus strand of OY720348.1, from coordinate 41,959,647 downwards.
GACGCAAAAATTCGTTTGGATTACGCCTACAGCGCCAAATTGTCGTTAGAAATGGTTTTTCGAAGCAATTTTTGGTCTAACGTTAAGAAATGCGGCACCCACGTTGCACACAGCTTTCCATATTCATATAGTTTTGCAAAATATTTCGCACTCGTTCAGCTAACATCGTACAGGTCTCAGCTATCTTGAATTTTGAAAAAAAAAAAAAAAGTTTTTCTTGGTCAGGACTTTCAGACCACCCTTATATTATATATAATATAGAGAGGTTCGATGCTTTAAAAGTATTCGTATTAAAACAAAGCCAGTAATAATTCTTACTACAAATGACTTAAGCTATATATAATATATTTATTATATTATATTAGAGAGTAAATAAAAAATTGTAACCATAAAACTATAAATGAAAAATGGATAAAATCGAATTAGTTGTTATTTTATAATATTTTCTTATAAATATTTTATCTCCTTATAAAACGTTATCATTCTAAGGCTACTTTTCGAACAATATATATATAATATTATATATACATCATATTATATTATTTCTAAAAATAGAAAATTAACGATTTGTTAGAAAATTATAAAATTTATTTTCACTGAGATTTTCAGTTGCCGAGGGCGATCCTCGATTGATTCCACTCCCCAATGCATGATTTGTATATATACTATAGAAAGATCAAAACAAAAAAAAAAAAGGAAAAAAAAAAAAACAAAAAATTTGTAAATTTGCAAATCTTCACCCCAGTAAAATTGGGTTGGTGTTTCAGAATAACTTTCTCACTTTGTAGTATTATCCCTTTTCTCCATCAGTTCGCCCCCGGCTACAAATTTCAAATTCGGTCTCGGGATTTATTTATTCATTGGTAAAATCTTTGACTGGCGCCCCCTTCCCCCTCCAACCGTCTAATCCAAGCTTCTCCCTTTCTCCCCGAGGACGTTTCTTGAATTTCACATCAAACCTTCTGATTAGACAATCGATCGAACCCCCTCCCCCATTTTCTTTTTCTATTTTTGATTCAAAAAAAAAAAAAAAAACGGGGAAAACGGGGAAAACGAATTTTTCTTTTCCCTTTCGATGATTAACAAACAAATCCACGCCCCCCACTCTTTTTAGTCGTTTTCAACGAACGTTTTCCCAATATCTTCCATCATTTAATTTTTATTTCCAAATATGATTGAAAAATAATCCTCACTGCAAATCATTAAACCTTTTGTCAACAATACAATTAGAAACCATAAAAATTGTCGTAATCATTAATTTTTTAATCAACATATGGGATTTGTTTTGATTGAACCTATTCTGAAAGTATTACCAAATATCACCATTGAAATTTTGGTGTACTACAAAAGACCGAATCTCCTCCCCACGAAATAACTGAAATATTACTAACAGGCTTATTATGGGGGCAGTAATTCAATTCCTCCATTTTGATTATTCTTTCGATATCACGGATTGTACAATTAAAAAAGCATATATAATTTGTAAATTGATTGTCCGAGATAGTTTGTATTATCAATTTGGATTTGGATTTATGATTAAAGTAATATGCTTTAAATCATTTTGGGTTGTCTCTTTGCTTATTGGTTTTATAAGTAGGTTTTTCTATTGATAAACATTGGATGAAATATGATCTCATATATTATGTGTTGCACATTTTTGCCTCTATATTATACATATATGCATTTATGTATATGAAAAGGCAAATTTATAGCTTTCTGTTTAGTTAAATAAATATTTTTCTATAGAAATATTTACTTCTGTTACAACTTTTTTTTTTTATAGAAACTTTCTAATATTATCTTTTCTTTCTTAATTTTGATTAATTAAATTTTCCGTGAGATTTTCTATAAAATTTAATTATTAATTTATTCTGAGTCAACGAAAAAGTAAGATGATAATAAACAAGTTTTAGAAAAGAAACTTCTAATTTATTCCTACCCCCCAAATTAATGTTTCGGTCTCGTATCTGGAGATTCATCAGGACTTTACTTTGGTCATTTTTATCACATGAAGAACTTGATAAGGAATCGAAACGTCGATTCATTGATTGAAAAAGAAGCTAATGTTTCATTCATAGACTTTCTATTTTTTTTCCTGGATCAGTCAATATTATTATAAACATTTATTTACTTTTTGTTTAAATAAAAATATTCATTAATAAAAAATCTCTTCATATATAATAATAATAATAATAATAATAATAATAATTTTCAAATAAAATTTTTTTGAAATATATTATTTTACAATTTTCACCATTAGTTTTTTTTTCTGTTCTTTATTTTATCAAAGAATTAGAGAATTTTGTCTACTTTATCGTCTCTCCAATTCTCAATCCGTTCTTTTCGGTAACATTTCAATTCCACCCACCCCCCTATCCCCTCTCGATTTTTTTTTAACCCCAACCTCACTAATAACACCACAGTTCGTTCTAAACCTCCCCCCCCTGGTGCACGCCAGAACCCGTCTGCTCAGGTTTTTTCATTCCACTGTCTATATTGTAATCTCTATCATTTATTTAACGGGCCAAAGGGGGAAATTTAGCCAATAATTTAATGCAGGGAAATCGAAGCAGTGAGTGTGGATCGAAAAAGCTATTTGTATCAGAAGTGGAATGGTTTTACAAACCTCCGTTTCCAAATCAAATAAATATACCCATCTCCATAGTACTACATTCATCCTTGAGTAGATATTGTAAATATATTCGTCATATAAAAAAAAAGGATGGGGGAAGATGTGACGTTGGAACACATTACGATTACATATCATACATCTAGGAGTGGTGGTGGGGGAAGGGTGATTTAGGTTCTCATCTAGTCTTTATATATACGAGTAATATTTATTTATTTATTTATTTATTTATTTATTTGTTTGTTTGTTTGTTTGTTTGTTTATTTATTTATTTATTTTCTATAATTCCTGTGCATATATCTCTAAATTTCAAAATTTGAAAATTTTACGATTGATTTACTACACACAACAGAAACAAAATTAAAAAAAAAAATGAATAAAAGATTTTTTGAATAAGTAGTATTCATCTCCACCCTTTTCTTTCTTTTATCGATGATTCAGTGTAAGACGATTTCGATTCTTCAGAAAACATTGGAAGTAAATGTCGACATTTTTGACCTGCTAAACATGTAAAGCCTTTTAGCTTTTAAAATGGAATCCACGTACAAAGGCTAAGTAACTTCATCCAATAGTTTTACATTTCAATGATTTCCACCCAGATGGCGTGCATATGTTTATTTTATTTTTAACTGCGATTTACTTACAATGCCGAGTCTCGAACTAATAAATGAAAATCGCAGTTTTTGTTTTGAACTTTTTACTTTCGTTGGGATTAATTATATAACAAAAATAAGAATAGTAGTATACATGTACTTATATATATAAAACATATATATATAATTACAAATTTGGATTTAAAGATATGTATTGTAAATGAAATGTTATGTTATTGGCAGGCAATTATGATCTTAAATAACAAATTTTTATTCAAATATATAGTAAATCTTCACATATATATATATCAGAATATTTATAAATAAATAAATAAATATATATATAAAGAAAAAAACAAGTATGTTTTTATAATAAATATAAGAATATATATAAATTGTTTTTATAATTCAAAGACATAATAGGTTGATAGTATAGAGATAGAAAAAACGGAATTGGGAAATTGTGGAAATTGGATGGAGTTGATAAATGGATATGATAAAGATATGATAGGAATGATGAGGTTGATGTGACTAAGAATGTTCGAAATAAGCAGCGTTAAAAAGAGAGATACATTTTATTAATTAAATTATCTTAAAATTACCTTAATGTATTTTATATAATAATATTATTAATTAAGATTATTATGAATATTTAAAATTAAGATTATTATTTAAAATAAATAAGCGACTAAATATATTAAACAATTTCAAATAATTTAAAAGAACATATACCGAACTACAGAAAAGTATGGCCTGTGGATATAACATAATATATATTTCGTAATTTGATTACAAAATATTATTAAAATAAATATCTTTAATTTTATTTTATTTATAATATTTTGTATTGTATGTATGCCGGCGTTGTTCGGCGCCATTTTTTTTATTTTTAAAATTCCTATTTTAAATTAAGAAAAAACTAACAAAGATGATTTTTCCCGTGGCTTAATCCAATACAGATCGATTTTTTTTCAAAAAAAAAAAAATCCTTGGAGCGGTTTAATATCTCAAAAATACAAATATATATATATATATATAATATACAATTTTTGCTAGTATATTAAGATACGAATATATTATATATATAATAATAATAATAATAATATTAAATATATTAATTTAAGTAATCAACTTTACCAATCATAATCTAATTTATATTTATTTATATTTGTGGATATATATATATATATATATATATATCCCAAGGAGTAAATTAATCTTACATTTCGGGCCCAAGACGTGACATGTTAATCAATATTTGATTTCTCTTTCGTACCTATTAGAATAATGTCTTTAGTGTTTTGTCCTTCTCGCTTCCGTTCGCTCCTTGTTTGGAAAGTGATTTGCACTCGTTCCCCTCCCTCTCTTTCAACCCTTTAAGGAATAGTGATCAAACTAAATTTCAAGAATTCTTTTCTTCTATAGTATCACAAATGCTCAATTTCCTTAGCGCGTTGATCTTTATTTTCATTTATTTTTCTTCCATACAATTTTTTTTTTAATAAATTGCTTCAGGTAGAAGAAAGAAGAGAAAGAGACACCTAATTATATGCTATATATATTTCATCTCTTTTTTTCTGCAATATAACGACCAATAAATATTGAATGGTATCTATCACCTTGCCAGTTTTTCTACTTTCATCTTTAATCCTAAATATAACCATAAATCTTCATTAATATTTAAATTGAACCCAGTACTCACTATATATATATATATATACATAAAATTCACCTTTGTAAAATTAATTATTTTACTTCTTTTATTTTATTTTATTGTATTGTATTTTTAATTAGATAGAAAATTATATTGTTACAACTTTTCATAGTATAATAGAGATAACATTGTAGATAAATTTTTAATATACTCATTAATATTGGAATTTAAAAGCTTATCGGTATCCCGGCTATTTGCGTCAGCAGGAAAACAGATAGGGTCAGACAGCCATTACTGATAAAAACAGCAGTTAATAAATAGAAATAAATATCAAGTTGGATGGAGGGTAGTGTCGGTGCTGACTAACTAATCAGGGTGTTTACAATTTCGACAAATATATTAATTTTCTTTAAATTCTTTTCTCATTGTCATATTGATATATTGATTGAATTTTGATAGTTTTATGGTAGAAAAGTTCTTTTCTAAAAACATAACTGAATTCCTCCACCCATTCCTCCGCCCATCCCTCCACCCATTCCTCCGCCCATTCCTCCACCCATTCCTCCACTCATTCATCCACCCATTCCTCCATTTATTCATTTTATATGATTAGAATTCTTATTTAAATGATAAAAAAATAAATCTATAGAATAATTTTAACGGTGTTTTGCCATTGCAAATTCAATGAATATTTTCTTAAATTTATCTTAGAAGATGCTGACTGGCTGGTACAAATCTATTAACCAGCCGGGCGTGAAAACGATTCAAATCTCATTGGAAGAATGGAAAGCAACTCAATAGAGTGCGTTAATTAAATAAAAATTTGTTTTTCAAACTTCAAGATATGATAACTAATTGATAAAAATAATTATGATCTTTAATTAAGGGATCTGGATTGGAAAATATTTGTTTGCCATTTCGAGAATAGGTTATAATTAAAGTAAGAAAATCATTTCAATGAATGTACTAGACCAGAGGTTCTTAAACTGTGGTCCGCGGACCCCTGGGGGTCCGCGAAGACTTTACTGGGGGTCCGCAAAGCCATCGTACAGGTGCATGAGAAAATGACGGAAATATGAAGGGATTAGATCAGAGGTTCTTAAACTGTGGTCCGCGAAGACTTTACTGGGGGTCCGCAAAGCCATCGTACAGGTGCACGAGAAAATGACGGAAATATGAAGGGATTAGATGGTTAACTTAAAATAGGAAGGGTTGGAGGAATGTGGTTGCTGCAACCAAGAACTTTCGAATTTAGTAACGTCAGAATGATAGAAAAAGAAAAATGTAGAGTTTTAGTAATTATACAAATTTATTTATTTAGAATTCTTTAAATCAGAGTTTCTTAAACTGTGGTCCGCGGACCCCTGGGGGTTCGCGAAGCCATCGTACAGGTGCAAGAGAAAATGATGAGTCAGTTAAAACTTTATTTAATATAAAAGGAGCGATGGCATGGCTTTGTGAGGAAACAGAGATCAAATACCCAAATTCAACGAAATGTGCAAGAAAACTATTGCTACCGTTTCCATCTTCATATTTAGCTGAATTTTCTTTCTTCAATATTATAATTTCTAATAAAATGTGTTCTACAATATGCAAAAAAATCGTTATTCACCAATCACTGTTAGAAATATTCAACATATATCCTTGTTCTTATGAGATCGTAAGCCAGAAATTAACTAATAAAATGATGTAAAGTACCTAAAGTTGGGATGGGGTCCGTCAAAAAAAATTTCTCCAAGTGGGGGTCCGCGGAGTACATAAGTTTAAGAACCTCTGTACTAGACTATGGTTCGTTTTTGTTTTTTGGATTCACTTAAGCGTTAATAAAATATCAAAAATATTTTCAAAGATTGAGGATGAAAAAAAAAATGAATTAAAGCTTTTCGTCATAATAAACAGAGAGAAGAAATATTTTATTTTTTCAAATAAATTGAAAATAATTTACAGTAAATTTTAAAAAGTCGCTTTTGGATTATTTTAAATTAGAAAAAATAGAAAAATGACTTCTATAAAATATTAGTATAAATCACTCAATGTGCTGTAGCAAAATATTTAAAAATAGCTAGGCCATTTCTGATCATATCGATCATTATTCTTTTCTTAATGCATAGAATAAATAAATAAATGTATAGAAAAATAAATAAGGCGCCACAGGGTGGGAGGTAACAGTGTTGGCTCACATTCTTATAGTCCCGAGTTCAATGAAGAATTGTTAGATTAAGTCAGGCGAATTTGGTATTGCCCTTTGTCCGTTTCCATAGGTAGTGACTCATTAATTAATTTGATCTAGTAAAAGAAAAACGACTTAACAACAAATTTTAATAAATTAATAATTACTACGTTGTACAAATGAGGTCAGAAGCTTTAATATTTTGTGAATTAATAGCGCTTAAATAGAAATAAATAGAAAAGCATATATATATATAATTTAATATAAATCTTAAGTATATTTCTTTTAGTTAAAATTTATGAAAGAAAGTATTTATTTTTGTAGTTACTTTTTAATTAGGGATTAACTTAAAAAAAAAAATATTTTAGATTAATTTTTTTAATTTATTTATTTAATATCGACATGAAAAAAACCTCTGACTCTTGTACATCCTACGAAAGGACAGCGCCTATCAAGTCAGTTGTCACCTAAGCGGGGTAAAAGTGTTCTATGATCAGTAGAACGGATCTTTACAACCTTTATCTTAAATTGCTAGATCGGAGACTACTTTTTAGCAAGTAGCTTCGCAAGGAGCCTGAATGGACTCAGACCCATAGACCTATCTAAAGAAATTTTCATACCAGACTGCGTAGCCTAATATCACCATGTTAATTTAGAAATTAAAAAAAAAGCAATTATCGTATGATATTCGTATATGTACATTACATACTTATTAAATAAATTATTGTTAAGATAAAAACGATATATTTTTTATATATTTATTTATTATCCTGTAATTTAAAACAAAAATATGTATGGTTAGTTTGTTTTCGTTTTTTTTTACGTTCTTCTGTATCGAATGAATGTCAATTAGAAAAGACGATCGAAACTGACGGGTTTTTTCATCAATTTTTAAGAACATAGAAAAGTAGAAGTAGAAAAAGAAGAAGAGGAAGAGGAAGAGGAAGAGCAAGATTAAAGCGACTCAATTATTCAATTGATCTTGTGGTTAGATAAAAAAAAAAAGAAACACCCCCACCTATCAGTCTTTTCGTTTATAACCGGAAACGTGAAAGCACGATTCGATTTCACCGATGGAAAAATCTATTAGTCTAATGGGTTATTAATTAGAGAGGTTTTAATAAAAAATGGATGCCTGCTATGAGATTATATTTGGCGTTTAACACAATTCCCAAGACGGCAATTGAACAACAAGCTGTTTCGATTTATAGGCAAAAAAAAAAAAAAAATCAACCCACCCATATATCACACTAGCGAAATCTTATAAAATATTTTATTAACAAACATTTCCATGAATTTTATGGGTTTTCGGTCAATAGAATTTAATAAGAAGTGTCGCATACGTTGTTGCATGCTTATTTAATGAATACTATAAATAATAAAGGCATTTTTATATATTAAATGCCCATCGAATCTTTCTATTCACCCTGAAATAGAAGCAGTAAATTTGCTTTACGATTAAATAAATAAGGGAGGTATTGTTTTCACACCAAATTTCACATGTGGAGATTTTTACATATCTCCACGAATCATGTATTTTCTAAACAGAAAAAAGTATTTTTAGCATGATGTTTGTCCGTCCGTCCGTGCGTCCTCTGTGTGTCCGTGTACAGCTTGAACGGCTCAATGGATTTTGATGAAATTTGATATATTTACTTAATGCATCAGTATGATGGATTGATTAACTTTTGGTGCAAATCCGGAAACCGGTAGTGGTAGTATTAGCGATCGACGATAGGAAGGGAAGGGTTATTTTCACTCCAAATTTCACATGAGATTTTTTTACATATCACCACGAATCATGCACTTTGTATTGGTTTTATCCTTTATTAGTTTTTTTTTAATTTAAAATTATATGACGTCATCCAGCCATTCATGACGTAACAGCCTGGTCTTACATATATATTATAAATAAAATAAAATTAAAAATATTTATGTTATATCCATTTCTGTTTTTTAATTTTGCATTAATAGATATATTAAAATTATTTGAAATTGTTTCTGTAGCTGGAAATTAATTTACTTCAAACCATTGGTCGGTTCGGACCTTGCCACAGGTCAACTTATTATTTTTTTACCCTCTTTTTTATGAAATATATTTACATTAAATTAAAATTATATCACATTCGACAAACAATTTTAAATTTAAATTGAACCATTTACATTAATACGCCACCTCCTTGTTTTTTTTTTTCAAAATATGATAATTTCATTAATGAACTTCTTACTGATATATTTATAATTTTTTTTAAAAATTTTCATTAAGATCTTTGAATAAAATTAAGCTTATTGATTTAATAGAATTAAACTTATTGATTCGATTTAAGATGTATTCTAAAACACCACTAATTTTAAAAATTAATATTTGTTTATTTTATTTTATTTTAATATGTATTTTATTTGAAATAATTTGCAGTAGAGCGCTCACCTCTGCACTCCCCGCTCGCCCCTCTCCATGCCCCTCTGCCGCTTGGCACACCTCCTCCAGCCGGCAGGCTGACTAGAACGCATTCGTTCCCCATCCCCGTTGAGTGTAAGACCATAAGCGGCCTCTCCACTGAAATCATCCCTTAATCAGTCGCTAATCAAGAATTAATTGTAATTTTATTATTTATTTTTATTAATTAAAAGGAAGATTAGTGAACTTTTAAAAAAAATATTTTAATAAAAATTAAATATTATAAAGTGCATTTTTATAATTTTTTATTCATATACCCAAATAAATTTATAAATTTTTCATTCAAATCTTTGAAAAGAATTAATCTTAAATATTCTATCAGATCTCATTAATTAAATTTTATTAAAAGTTAAATTAAAATTATTTAAAAATTAAAAAATCATATACAAAATTTTATTTTTCTTTAAATATATTTATTGAAATATTTTTTAAATTTCAATATATATATTAATCCTATTAAAACTTATTTATTTAAAAAATATGATGTGCTGATTATTTTCAAAATTCATATAATATAATTATAAATCAAAAAAATATAAATTGCTTATATTCATATAGGAATATATAATTTTAAATATTCTATTTATTCTTTCTAATCTCATTATCGCTCACACCGTTCCTTTCAAATCTCATATGAACACTTTTAACACTTTTGAAAAATGAATAATATATCTATTATCTATATATCAATTAAACAGAATAAAATCTTCGTGAAATTAATAATATAATCATAATTAGTTTTCTGATGTTTTCTAAGATATTTTTATTATATGTCTATTAAATGCGTATTATAACTTATTATAATCATGGTTCTATATAGGATGTAAAATAATTTTAGTATTTTAATATTACAGAAATAAGATAATATTTTTAAAAATCGATACACTTTTTAATCCTATTAATATTATTTATTTATTTATATCTTATTTTTTTATTTCCTGTATATAATATAAATATCTAATCTTAATTATTTTTTTCTTTATCGAGGCGAGAGTGATGGACATCAATTCAAGTCTACGAGCTGTTCTTCGAGTTTAACCTGCGAGAAACATCAACCCTTTATTAACTCCGAGGTCAGTATTTATTATTAATTTTATTTTTAATTCAATTTAAATTTATTGATTATAAACTAATAAGTTATTTTTCTTCTTCTATATTTCATGTTTCTATCTTCGTTCCTGCTACTGAATGTTGATTTGAATTCTTGATTATCTTCTCCATCCTTCATGATGATGAAATGATTTAAATACAGCTCTCCGAATGTAAGTAATAATCGTTATTTATTTAGCATGGCGCTCTTTAAAATAGAACATGCAAATATAATATTTAAAGTAAAGTTTAATAAAATATAGAAAGTAGAATTAAATTACAATGATTTTTTACTTTTGATAATATTCATTAGGAGATTATAGAGAAATATATTAAATTATATGACAGAATTTAGTGAGATTAGGGAATTTCAGAGTACATCTTTCAAGAAGAAGCATTGGTATAGGAGGCAGAAGAGACAAAGGTATTTTTAGGATTAGTAAGTTTCGATGCGTTATACTGGGAGGGTGGCTATTTTTTGATATATATATATATAGTTGTTAGGAATTTTCAGGTGGTTGCCTCCTACATCCATGCATGTTCTCATCCTACTAATTCATAAATTAGATTAGAATTAATAAATAAATAAATTGAATAAATAATTGAATTGCACTCCAGGTCTGAATTGTGCCATTTTGTATTACTGAGAGTGTATTTGAGGTGGATTGGATGAACGCGAATTCGGGAAGGTAATTCAGCACAGTTCCGAAATGGGATTAGCCTGAACAGGAACAAATTGTTGGTTACCTTTTGAGCGCAGGGTTTTTTCGATTAGCATGGGCCTTCCATCCATATTGATGGAGGCTATGCACTCCCTTACTAGTTAGGTTTTATTTCAGGTTGCCCCGAATGTCGCGATTTCATTTCGAAATCCAAAAAATCAAAGGCACTCTCGGCTGATTCAAAGAGGCTACAGACCAAACGCCTTATTTTTTTTAATCTTTTTTTTTAAGGCCAACTTTCTTTATTATTACTTTTTCTAAATTTTGGAAGGCGAGGCTTGGAAGGGCTAATTTATGGGGAAAGGAGGAGGCCCTATTAAATATTCAATTGTTTTTTTTTTAAATTTAATTTATAATAAAAAAATAATTGAATATCGCGAGTATTTTCTTTAACTTTTTATTTTCATTTTGAAATATACAATTTCATAATTTAAACTTTGATATATTTTAAATATTTTACTATATAGGTAGAATTAATTATTATTATAATTTCTCAATTTAAAATTAAAATGCAGACATCACAAAAAAAATCATATATATTGAAAAAATCTAACTCTTTTTCATTATTATTTCTTTTTAACTTACCAAATATAAAAATATTTTATTTTTTTTTTATTATGGAAATTATTTCATATGAATATAAATATATTGTAATCGAATATATCTATACTCAATAATAATTTAATATTAATAAATTATCAATTTTTTTTTCTTATCATTGTACTGATAAATCATATTTGGAAAGAAATAAAATATAGTCAAGCTTATTTAAAAAATTAACTTAATGTTTGCTTATTCTTATGTGTATTATGTCCCAGTGTCCCCGCATAAATTCTCCGGGTGATAAAAATGTCTCGGTTTACATAAATAATAATATCCGTGAATAAACCCAATATTATTCAATTTTTACCGACCGACGATAGTAAGGGAGGTATTGTTTTCACACCAGATTTTACATGTGGAGATTTTTACATATCTCCACGAATCATGCATTTTGTATTGGTTTTATCCTCGGGAAAAATCATCTTTATTAGTTTTTTCTTAATTTAAAATTATATGACGTCCTAGCCTGGACTTACATATATATTATAAATAAAATAAAATTAAAAATATTTATGTTATATTTATATCTGTTTTTTATTATATTAATAGATATATTAAAATTATTTGAAATTGTTTCTGTAGTTGGAAATTAATTGACTTATTGGGGGGATGATTATTAATTTCTATAGATTCTTTTATTTTTCTTTTCCACCAATTGTTTTCAATATGAAGTGTTTCTACATTATCTAAATTTATTTTATGTCCTGTTGTTAAGGCATGTTCTGCAATTGCTGATTGATTTGGATGTTTTAATCTAATTGCTCTCCCATGTTCAGACACTCTTGTAGAAATCTTTCTACTTGTTTCACCTATGTATACTTTTTTTACATTCACAAATTACCTTATAAACTCCATTATTTTCGATTTTAATTTTGTCTTTTATATTGGAGGTGAGAGAAGACATTTGTTTATGTGGTTTATATATGTTACTCTGATGTTGTGTTTCCTCAATTTTGACGCTATTTTTTCTGTTCTTCCTTTTATACAAGCTAATGTTATTTGTGAACTATATATTGGTTTTTCATTTTTGATTTGTCTTTTTTGTATTTCTGAATTTTCTAATTTCATATTCCGAGAAGCCATTGTTTATGAAAGCTTCCTTCAATCGTTGTTTTTCTTTTTTAATATTTTTAATTGAGCATAATTCTTCTGCTCTTTTGTGCAGTGTTTTTATCACTCCATATTTTTCTGATGAATGGTGGTGGGATTCTGCGTGGATATATCTCTTGGTATGAGTTGTTTTCAGTTTTCCTTAATAGCAAAAGAGTGAAACTTAAAACACATTTTACTAACCTATTGTATTTTATTATTGTGTATTTTTCTCTCATCCCTTCCTCTTTTCTCTGATTAGCATATTAAAATGAATTACATAAATAAAATTGAAAAAAAAAAAAAATAAATAAAGTTTCCATAAAGGGATGAAATGATCGCATTCGGAAATTATTTGTCTCATCCGATCTTCTGCAGTTCAATGATAATTCCCCCACTCGATTCCCCCCTCCATTTCTTCATTTCCAACCCTTTTCGATGTGTTGTATTTTATTTAAGAAGTTTCCGTTTTATTTGAGCAAGAAAATTAATAAGAAGTTTTGATAGAAAATGAACTACATTCTCCTATTCTTGTTTGATATTAAACGTAAAACTAATTTCAAGAACCAATCAGGAAACGACGCAAAACAAATAAAGATAAATTAGATAGAGAGGAACACGAAAACAAAAAACAAAAAAAAAATCCTCGAAATATCTAGCATTTAGGCAGGAAAAAAAAATTATAAATTAATCTTTATCTTAAGTCGTAAGGGAAAAGGACTTCCGTCTTTTTTTTTTATTTCATTAAATTAACGAGTATTTTTCGAGTAGACCGGAAGGGGAGGGGACCCTTGAAATAAAAGTATTGGCAAACTCGAATCTTCGATGCATTTCAGAGTAGAAATAAAAGAAACAATTTATATGCTAAATCACAAAAACAATCCAAGATGCTTGTTGGAAACTCTTATTGCGGATATATATTTATTTTCATATATAGTTAAATGTTTATTTAATTGTAAAAGAACGGAGATAAGCTTATTGGTTCATATTTTAAATAAGACTCCTCTATGTATTTTTTTTAAAGACTATTGGAGGCCATTTTAGTCAAACATTTTTATTTATTTAACTTAATAACTTTTGAACATGGTTCTCTATTATCTCTTAAAAAAGACTTTATTTATTTATTTATAAAAAAATCAAAAAAAATTCTCTGACTTTTCTACATCCTAAGCAAGCGCCTATCAAGTTGGGGACTTGAATCCGGGACTACGAGATTGTGAGCCAACACTGTTACCTCCCACCATGTGGCGTCTTATTTATTACCGACCGACGGTAGGAAGGGAACATATTATTTTCACACCAAATTTCACATATGGAGATTTTTTTATTTTTATTTTATTTTTATACAAATCTTCATGAATCATGCATTTTGTTAACAGAAAAAGTATAATTAGCATGATATCTGTCTTTCCGTCCGTCTGTTCATTGTGTGTCCATATTGACGTGTAGAACGGCTCAACGGACTTTCATAAAAATTGGTATATTTACTTAATGCATGAGTACCATGAATTCATCAGTTTTTGTGTATAACCTGAAACCGGAACTGGTAGTTTACAAAGTATTAATTTTATATTCATTGTCGGAAAATATTTCACTTAAAATATAATAATAATAATTGAGTAATTAATAAACAAAACATCTGACTTGTACGTCCTACGCAAGGACAAGGCCCATCAAGTCGCTTATATCCATTAGGTGTCCTATGATCAGTAGAACGGATCCTATCAACCTTTACCTTGATTTTCTTGATCGGTTCCACTACTTTTTATCAAATAGCTTCCCAATGTTGATCACGGAGGCTGGGTTGACTCCGTCCCATAGTCCTCAGCTAGAGAAATTCCCTTGCCAGGCCCGGGACTTGAACCCGGGACCACGAGAGTTGCGCTAGCTTCCACCCTGTGGCGCCTTATAATTGAGTAATTAAACTAAAAATAAAAACCAAGATAATATAAGTAATTTAGTCATAATAATAAATCTTTTAAAATATTTTTTTTTCATACTTTATATACATATATATATATATATATATATATATATAATGTTGTTTTGATATTAATTTATTTCAAATCGTTGATTGGTTCTGTCCCTGGCCACAGCTAATTTTTTTACACATTTATTTATTTATACATTTTATTTATTTATTTATTTATACATTTTATTTATTTATTTATTTATACATTTTATTTATTTATTTATTTATTTATACATTTTATTTATTTATTTATTTATACATTTTATTTATTTATTTATTTATACATTTTATTTATTTATTTATTTATACATTTTATTTATTTATTTATTTATTTGTTTATTTATTTGTTTATTTATTTATTCATTCTATGCATTGAGAAAAGAATAATGATCGATATGATTAGAAATTTGAATCAATCAATGGTATAGGTTGCTTTATCCTTTATAAGGGATGGTGTCATTGTATATTATAGATAAGTAAGTGTAAATGTAACAGTACGAAGGGAAGGGGGTTGTCTGACTCACGTGGCGACCGCTATCGAGATCGATAAGCTAAAAGCCAAAAGGGAAACAGAAATAATTTGTACCAATCAGGCTGGCAGCTGCTAAGAAGAAGGATTGTTTCGAATTAAGAGATTTTATTGGGAAAAACCACTCTTCATCCCCCTCCTCCCATCCAGCTATAGTCTCCGCTCCTATTCCCACTTGCAAAGATAAATATTTAAATTTCAAAAGAGGGAAACACAATAGGGTGTGTGAGCTGTCAGAAAATCAATCATATTTAGCAAGAAAATTGATTATTTTTTTTTTTTGACTATTGATTGTACGTGATGAATAAGCATTATTGTGGATTAAACAACAATTCAAATCGGGATTGTCGATCATCACTTTGCCAAAAAGTAACCATCAAGTTACACATCTGCATTTCCCACTTGTCTAACTAAATTGATTGTATTTCTTAGGGTGGCTTCGTATTTGCCAAAGATTTTCATCTATTTTCTTTTTTTTCCCCCTTATTTCTTTATTTATATTTATTCTACTCCAAATTTGCCAATCTTATACTATTTCTTTTAATTTCAATCTATTCAATTTGGTTTATTTTTATTCATTTATTGAAATTCATTACATAATTCATTTCATTCATTAAAAAATATTCATTTTTCGTATAATACAAGATATTAAATCTACAAAATATCTCTATATGTTAATATCTTATCTAATTTAATCTTAATATATATCAGGGGTCGGAAAACTTTTAGGAAAGGGCAAAGTATAAAAAATTTAAATTTGTGGGCCAGGCATGTTAGAATATATATTTTACTACCCTAACGAAGAATCTTATAAAAAATAAATTTTAAATTAATTAATTAATTAAATAATAAATTTTGCATTAATCTGATGAATCTAATTTGTTTTTTTTTTGTGATTTTATTTCATCATAATTGGGTACAAAGTTAGTACTTCCTATAATTAAAGTTGTTTGCAAATGGTCATCTTTTAATAATGATCTTTATTGCGATTTTGTATACTTCATTTTCGAAAATGTTTTTTCACATTGGTATGTACTTCCAAATACAGAAATAAACCCTCGCGCCTATGATTTTAATTGACCGTATTCATTTTCGGAAAGATATTCATAGAATTGTTATAGATAGATTCATACCTTTGAATTTCGTTTTTCATGTGTCATCATTTTACTTCTAACTGAAGTTTTGACGGAAGTTCGTCAATCGTACACTTAAATGGATTTTGAAATATGGAAATTTCTTTTGCATTTCCGCGGGTTGGTTAAGAATAGAGGACGGGCCGAATTTGGCCCGCGGGCCGTAGTTTGTCGACTCCTGATCTATCTATCTATATATTAAGTGTTTGTGAGTTTTGGAGGTGAGAAGCAGATCTGTATAGGTCTTATTGAAAATAAAAATCATTTTAATTGTTTTTCCTTAATTAATACAATCGATTATTTTTCTTAATTAATTAATTAATGTCCAAATCCAAACATTATCATGTTAATGATGGCTTTGAAAAACATTATTAGTATTTATATATGATTATTATTATTATTAATACTATTATCAATATTTATATAAATATAAATTATTTGATTTTTAAAAATAATTCTCTTTGATATTCATTTAATTATGTGACATAATTATACAATGAAACAATTTCAATTGAAGAAACTTAAATTATTTATATATAAATTCATTTTATTGAATTTTTATTTTTTTTAAACTTAACCATATTTTATTAAAGTAAAATTAAAATTTATTCTAATTAATTGAATTTATTAGAATTTCTATTTAAATAAGGAATAGGTCTTCCAAATCGAGTTGATAAAAATATATACTAATATATTATATTATTTTTTCTTTATCTCAGAATTTCGATAAGATAAAATAGAAAGAAAATAAAATATTTTTTTTTTTTTTTTTAAAGTTATATTTTTAGTTTTTATTTATATTTAGTTTGCTATGTACAGTGAATAAGACAAGACAAGGTGACTACTATTGGAGCAAGTAATAATTATATTTTATTAATTGTTTCTTAATATTCTTTATTTATATTAAAAATTCTAATTAAATAGTATTTTTTCATTTTTTTCACTTGATTGCTAGGTACTTTAAAAAAAAATACTTTATGAATTTCTCATTTTGTTTGAAGAATATTACGGATTTGTCTGCGATTATTAATATATTAAAATATGGGCGTTTATAAAGAGTATCCTATCCTATTATTTTCATTTCATGCTATTCATGTTCAACAACGAATATAAAAATTTTAATTTGGAAAGTATTATATTTAACAATATATTTATTTAAATATTAACACACTATGAGCGGGGCGGGTATTTATACCCGTTGCCATTTATATGAGGGATATATATTAGTTATCGTTTAAAATAAGTAATTTTAAGTGACCCAAGGGAAAATATATATTATATAAGTGGCAACGGGTATAAATACCCGCCCCGCTTATAAGTGGCAGTCTCCGCAACGGGTACAAATACCCGCCCCGCTCATAGTGTGTTAACCATTTGATCTTCGCACCTAGACACGGGGCTCTGCCCCTTATACCCCTGAAGTGATACATAGTATTTTGTTGAAAGGTTGTATACAAAATGATTTCATTCATTTTAATTCAATCATTTTATTAAAACATTTTCATATCTTTTTGTGTTCAAATTTAAAATATAGTGAAAAGTCCCCGTCCACGACTGGGTTAAGTGTTTATATATATATAAACTCCTTCTTTGCTGATCAATTTTCTTTTTTCGAATTTTAAATTGTTTATTTACCATATTAATAATGACAACACGTTCTTTTATTGCATTAAAATCTCTGTAGAAATGTCTTCATATAACAAAATGAACATGGCTTAATAAACCAATATTTAATTAATATCATCATAAGACATCTTAGTTAAAAATATTTAATAAAACTAAATAAAATGGACTGCCTTATAATTTTTAGTGATCTTTTCAACGAATACAAAGTAATTAAATATATCAAAAAATAATTTTATAAAATATGTATATAAAGAAAATAGCGATTCAAAATCACCAACAAAAATTTATAACCGTTTTTTTTTTTTTTAGTTGCGATCCTAATATATTGAATATTAGAAATTAAAATAAAAATTTAAATATTGTAAACATTCTTTGTATGGAAATTTCTAGAATTATTAATTTTAAATTCAGTGTCGGAAATAATTCAACTTGTTAACTAAGCCACCAGAGGCGCCACATGGAGCGTTTATTATACATACATATATATATATATACATATAATGAAAATATATTTTAAGTACTTAGAGGCGGCTTGGTGAACAAGAATTTATCTATATCTATATCTATATCTATATATGGAAAATTAATTCTTGTCATAGGAGTTAATTTTCCTCCACAAAATCTATTTCAATGAATTGATTTTAGAATATGTAGTGATCTCCAATACTTTTCATGGCTTATCAAACTTGAATTGTTTATTTTTCTATACACAATCAAGGAATTCCAATGATTGGAAAATTTAAATTTCAAAGGACGGAATTGTTGTTTTCCATCAATAAAGAAAATTCATATTTTCTATTTGAGGTGATGCAGTTTTTTTAATTATATTCGTTCTAAAAACATACATTGACATGCTTTTAATTAGATTTTGTCCAAAATTAAGTTGTATTATATTTTTGGATGTCGGTGCGGTATACAAGTAAATTTATTATAGATTTTATTAATAAACTGTAATACATTTTAATTAACAAATGTATACACTTAAAATGGAAAGGATATTTTTAATTTCGATGTATTCATTTAATACATAAATATTTATCAGATGACATATCGGTTATTTATCCTTTTATAATTGGAGATTTTGTCAATCTCATCAGCTCCTCTCAATTTTCAATTTATTTCAAATAAATAAATAAATATATAAATAAATAAAATCACAAACAATCTTTATTTTTATTCCAGGCACATTTTACTAATACATATTCATTTTGTAAAATAAAATAACATCTCATTAGATTTTGTCTCATAAAATGTTGAATTTTTTTTTTAACAATTATCACATTAATTGACCCTACCTCTCCATTTTTTTATTTTTTATTTTTTTGAGAAATTTGTATTAAAATAAATGTCATTTGCATAATTCCTTTTTTTTGTTTTGATTAAGTTTTATTAAATTTACAAAGATTTAATAAGAATAAAAAAAATAAAATGTTAAATAATATTATTTTAAATAATTTAAAATTTCTAATCATTTTAAGATCACCATAGTTCTCAACAAAAATAATTATGTTAACACTTTTAACATCAATTAGTCTCCCCATAAAAATAACGAATATTATTAATTTTTGGGGATATAAGAAATATTAACACACTATGAGCGGGGCGGGTATTTGTACCCGTTGCGGGGACTGCCACTTATAAGCGGTGCGGACGCTAGCCACTAATAGTGTGATAATATATATTTTCCCTTGTGTCATTTAAAATTACTTATTTTAAACGATAACTAATATATATCCCTCATATAAGTGGCAACGGGTATAAATACCCGCCCCGCTTATAAGTGGCAGTCCCCGCAACGGGTACAAATACCCGCCCCGCTCATAGTGTGTTAATACTGTCAATTACGCTCATCAATAAATAAATCAGTAAAATCCCTGAACTATATCACAAAATTTTAAAATGGTCAGTCTATCAGCAGAATAAATAAATAAATAATAAAAAGCACTTCAATTATAACACCTGTTGGGCAGTATTATTTCATTTTATATCTCGATAAATATTAATATTTTGAAAAGATTATAGAATACTGTATCTCTCTCTCTTTGAGAAAATATTCTAGAAAATAAATCTAGAAATTGTTGCTGTCTTCTTCTACCTCTTCCCCATTCCATCCATCCGAGCCTCTTTGAAGTGTTCTCTGCATTCATCAGCAGCTGCTCTTTTCAACTTCCCCCAACTCTCTCGATTTGATGCCGAAACACTGAACAAGCAACCGAGCGTTATTTTTGACAATATCCTATTATCTTTGCAATCATCATTATGCATGCTAGGTTTTTTTTATTTTTTTATTTTTTATTTTATTATTTGTACCAAAGTGCAGTTTCAGCAGAAATATTTCATCGACGCCCCTATTATTTCTGGTTTATCTCTATCAAGATACCATTCCGGTTTCACGGGGTGGGGAGAGGGATGTATCTTTTTCGAAGATGGATTGATTTTTTTGACCTATCTATTCATAACTTTGTCAGTTTTTCGAATTCCGCTTGAATCAGCATGACTACTCAAAATATCGATGTGGGACATTATTATCTTTTCAATGGGTATATCCGTCAAATTAAATTCGTTAAAACCCCTAGGATCTAAACATTATATTATTATACGATTGCTACTATTGTATATTAGTATATAGATAAAAATGAAATGAATGAAAAATCAATTTTGAATAAATAAATTGTGATATTTTCTATAGTTTTTATTTTTAGTCATTTATCTATCTATCTCTGTGGCTCTAGCGAACTCGAAAGTGGCTGGAGCAACCACATTTCTCCAAACATCCCTATCCTGAGCCACTCCCGTCCAACTCCTATTTACTTCCATCTTTTTTGCGTCCTTTCTTACATTATCTGTCCATCGCGTTCTTGGTCTTCCAATCGGTCGTTTCTCTAAATGTTTGACTCTAGTATTGCGATCACGAACATTTCCGATGACGAGATTTTGTGGTTGTTATACGTTTTGAAGACCCCTGAGTCATTTTCACTAAGGTTGGAAAAATGTCTATGTGTGTGTGTGTGTGTGTGTATGTAGACAAGATTACACAAAAACGGTTTGAGCTAGAATTATGAAATTTGGTATACGGGCATTATACAAAATTCGTAGTTTTCTATTAACTTATGAGAAATGTAGCTCAACCAGTTTATATATATATATGACTTTTATTTATTTTACTTTTTATTTAAAAATGCATATTTTGATAATTATTATGAAAACAATTTCATTAGTTGGGACATTCCTGATCTGAAATGAAGGCAAATGATGAAAAATAAAAATGATAAAATCATGATTATTTAGGGTGTTGTTCTGATGCCTTTTACCATTTGAAATGTTTTCATTTAAATAATACATCTATAATATGTATAATAAATATGATATCGAATTATGTTTTATTTAAAAATACCTATTTTTTTTATAATTTTTATGAAAACTGAACAAATTAATAAATAACTTCGACCCAGAAAATTAATACCGGTATTATAACTACACTCATTAAACAATTTCAACAATTAGATTCACAATATATCTATGTATGTATGTTTGTGTGTGTGTGTGTGTGTGTGTGTGTGTGTGTGTGTGTGTGTGTGTGTAGAAAAGATTACGCAAAAACGATTTGAGCTGGAATCATGAAATTTGGTATACGGGCATTTTTCAAAATTTGTAGTTTCCTTTTAGTCAACTTTTGATTAATGTAGCTCAACCAGTTAAATATATATGATTTCTATTTATTTTACTTTTTATTTAAAAATGCATATTTTGATAATTATTATGAAAACAATTTCATTAGTTGGGTCATTCCTGATCTGAAATGAAGGCAAATGATGAAAAATAAAAATGATAAAATCATGATTATTTAGGGTGTTGTTCTGATGCCTTTTACCATTTGAAATGTTTTCATTTAAATAATACATCTATAATATGTATAATAAATATGATATCGAATTATGTTTTATTTAAAAATACCTATTTTTTTTATAATTTTTATGAAAACTGAACAAATTAATAAATAACTTCGACCCAGAAAATTAATACCGGTATTATAACTACACTCATTACACAATTTCAACAATTAGATTCACAATATATCTATGTATGTATGTTTGTGTGTGTGTGTGTGTGTGTGTGTGTGTGTGTGTAGAAAAGATTACGCAAAAACGATTTGAGCTGGAATCATGAAATTTGGTATACGGTCATTATTCAAAATTCGTTTTTTGAGAAATGTAGCTCAACCGGAAGAGGGTAAATTACCTACCACGTTTTCATTTTGTTTTCTTCTAAACTCCCTGTAAAAATAGAGATATATGTTTAATAGTTTTTTACATAATTAATAATAGTTTTTCACATAATTAAAAATTGTATAAAACTGCTATATATAGAATTGCTTAGTACATTTTCATTCATTGTTCTAAATTTATTTTTAATTCGTTCTATTTATTATTAAAAATTTTTGATTTTAATAGGAACATCCATTTATTTTAATATTTTATTATTTTTTTTTTAAAGATTCTTAATTAAAATGAAAAATGGTGGTTATTTCTTTTTTTATCCGAGCTCTCTTTAGTTAGATAAATGACGACGATTTTGTCATTGTCTTTTTCTGACATTGAAGCCCGAAGATGAAAAGAGATCATTTATTCCTATTTAATATTCAAAATCGCATTATACGTATTCCAACTCTTTGAAAAATAATCAATTATTCATTCTGAGATTCACTCCACTCCCCTCCCACTCTCTCACCACCGCTTCTCTACCCCTTCAATTCCTATTAATTTTTTTTCCTTTTTATTATTAATGTATTTATGTAAATCAAGACGAAATTTATTGTATTGTATAAAAAAAACAATATTCATATAAGTATATACTTCTTTTTTTCGAAACAATCTCTCTTTTATTATTTAAATAAATTTTCATTTATTATTAAATAAATATATTTTTTTTAAAAATAAAAAAAAATAATACAAATGTATTTATTTGACAGGGTAAAGATCAACAAAGGGCTGTGACAAGAATGAGAGTGATCAAATAAATTCTATTTTTGTCAAGGATTAACAGAATATCAGTTCAAATAAATAATTTAATACCTTTACACTGTGTATGTTTGGTGGTGATGGGTGGGGAGGATGTTTGCATTTTGACTGATCACTTTAATTTGAAAAGTTTAAGATTGTTCTCTTCATTTGCTAAGTCTAAGCAGTTGACGATTTAAATAATTTGATTTATATAAAGTCCCTTGAACATTACATTTTTCTTCTTAAATATTTAGTTTTTAGAGGGCGTTTCAAAAATATTTTACACATTTTATATTTGTATAGTGTTTTTCTTTTTTTTTTTTACAAATCCATTTAAAGAGGTGAGTGGGTTCGTTGTACTGATCATACATTTCTACCCACTTAAGCAGCAGTTGGCTTGATGGGCGCTGTCTTTTCCTAAACCTAAAGTTAATATCATTTTATTCTGATGACTGTTTTTATGTATTTAAAAATAGAAACTTAATATATTCAAATGTTTAATTGTATTTATAAAAAGTTACGTTTCTAAACACACTTTTCATAATAACAGGTTTAAAAATTAATGGTATAATAAATAACTTCAATCATTTCAT
The DNA here is from genome assembly GCA_963082975.1 of Labia minor. Classification (NCBI taxonomy): domain Eukaryota; kingdom Metazoa; phylum Arthropoda; class Insecta; order Dermaptera; family Spongiphoridae; genus Labia; species Labia minor. The sequence goes on along the minus strand of OY720348.1, from coordinate 41,935,787 downwards.
TTTTGTAGAAATCAAAATCTTTATTTCATAATTCTTTGAACAAGGTTTGAGATCTTTTAGCTTTTCTATGAATTGGAATCAATCGCATTGATATCTTTTTTCAATGGTTTCTTAAAGTATTCTTAGAAATCCGTTTGCCGAAATCAGGAAACTTTTATTCGTTCATCTTACAACATATACCATCAACGATCCACGATTTGGTGAGAATGTGTCCTACACCAGAGGTTGCCAAAGTGGTGGTCCGCGAGAAAATTTCGCTGGTCCGCAGAAAAATGAGGAATATACTTACTCATCATGTTAAGTTATGTTTTAAGATGCATTAAAACATGATTCAATTCATAACTATAAGTGATAAGTTATAAAAACTCAATGTTTATGTATTCTTTGATCACAATTTTTATTTATAAATATATTTAACACTTAAAAAATCCTATTAGTGGTCCGCGGAATTTAAATTATGAATTAACTGGTCCGTGAGGTCAAAAAGTTTGGCGACCGCTGTCCTACACAATAATAGATCCTTCGATTTTTATTTCAATTAGAATCTGTTTCAGAACGGATAATGACTGCTTAAGTGGCCATCTTTTACCTTATATATATTTAAAAATTAAAAAACTAATAATAATAAGAATAAGAATAATAAAATTAATTTTAAACGAAGCTCTATGTTAAAGGTTTGTTAAATTTTATCAAATTATATATATATATATATATTTATTTATATTATATGAACAATCTCGAAGGATAATTTATTTATAGTTTTTGTTGATAGATTGGCTGAGGCGGTCGCGTTGCTGACTGCTCAGTCGCTCGGGTGAATAATTCGTTATATAAATTTCGTTTCTCTCCAAACAGAAGCTGTGAAAATTCAACCAGTTATTCACGATTAAGTTGTCTGACATTTGTTTCTAACTTTTCACAACCTAGAAACTACATTAATTTTCACTGGATTCTCTTTTTATTTTTTATTTTTTTTTGTTTGTTTTTTTTTATGTTTTGTTTTTCTTGACTGCTGACTGTCTCTCTCGGTTTACCCCAAAGGGCTGAGTATTTGCTCTTTAATGATATTATAAATATTTATATCGTTGTAGATCATTTTAACCTTCCCATATTTTTTCATGTCTTCGATTTTAGTTTTTGTTTTTTTCTCTCTCTAAAAAGAGCTTTGAAATTTGAAAATTTTAATAATAAAATGTATCCACACTTTGAATTATGAACTTTCAAGCTCGTATTGAAATCCATCTAGAGTATTATAGAATTGTTTTTATTAAGTTAAAAATAGGTCGTCCGTGATTAATGATTTTTGTTGTGTGTGGGTAACAAAGTTGCCGTAAGAATAGGGATATTTGGGGGAATATCGTTTATTTAAGTATATACTTATGTATCTTTGGTAGTAGAACTGGTTTAGGATAGGGATAGTTGGAAGAATATCTTTATTTAAATATGTACTTCTGAATTTTGGGAAGCAAATCTGTCTTAGGATAGAGATAGATGGAGGAATGTCGTTTATTTAAGTATATACTTATGAATCTTGGGTACTAGAACTAGCTTAGGATAGGGAGGAATGTGTTTCTTTTAAATATATACTTTTGAATCTTTTATTTTTCCTCTAAACAGAGCTTTGAAAATGAAAAATTTTAATAATAAAATGTATCCACTTTGAATGATGAACTTTCAAGCTCGTAATGAAATCCTTCTAGAGAAATATAGAATTGATTTTTGTAAATTTAATTATTCTTTAATAATAAAGACCCCCCCTTCCTTCTACCCATCCGTTTCTCCTGGGCATCATTTCTCTTTTACATTGAACTGACAACTTGTCGTTAAATTCCTTTTCGCCAATATAAAGAAGACAAATTGCAATTAATGTTAAAGCATGGAACAACTTAAGCTCGAAAGCTCATTATCCATCCTTTCCGAATATCTCTCCTTTATTTAACTTTTCCACGGATCTCCTTGACAAAAAGTCGACAAGGTTAAAATTTCAAATGAGCACTGAATTTATTTTTTTTTTTTAACTTTTTTTTTTGGCCCTTAGCATTAAAGAAAAAATAATAATTGGCTTTTTGAAAACATTTCAATATATTTCAATTAATAATAATATACTTTTGTAATATTCTAGAAATCCTAAAAGGGAAGAAATTCGTTATAGGTTCTTGTAAAGCAAAAAAATATTCTCTTTGTATTTCTTTTGACCTAATCAATTAGTTTTTTTTTCATATAAAATATAAATTAAATTAAAAATTCAAAAATATAAATTTATTATTCTTTTAATTTGTATCTTATAAATAAATACCAACGGATCAGTGACAGATTAATAAACGATTTGCAACAAATTAGACTCTAAACAACGAATGGTTCATATATATATGTTTTTGTATGCACATTGCTCAGAATTTAAATTTTTTTTTTTATCAAATCTTCACGTTTCATAACCTTTGATGATAATCTTTTATGAAAATTGTCACGTTATAAACTCAAAATGGCTTAACCGACGATGAAATTACGTCACAATATTCTTATATACTTCTCATATATTGAAAAAAGTGGTCCCAAAAACATATTACCTTTTTTTTTTAAGAATTAAATTGAAAAATTTAGAAAAACAGTCGGAAATGTTTAAGAACCTCATAATCTCGCGGCACACTTTTGAAAATCTCGCGGCACAGTGGTTGAGAATGACTGCTCTATTTGAACATAGGCTATATATTATATCAATATTTATACAATCACCGCAGAAATTAATTTTTAAAATTTTTTTATAATACTCCATGTTGTTCATTCAGAACTTAAGTGAAGAAGTCGATTTATTTCTGACAATGAATATAAAATTAATAATTTTAGCAATGAATATCATAATTTTATTTTATTTTCTAATATTCAAATTTATTTATTATTTTATTAGAATGAAGGAGAATGCATAGCATAGATTCATTAAAAAGAAAAAAAATAATTAATTTCCAGAGGGAAGGTGAATTCAACCACGAAAACCACGTAATTTTCTTCTTAGTAACAGAAAATTTGTATATTTATATAGTTTAGTTACGGGGGAATTTGACTCTTATTAATACATTCTTATTTTATTTTTTAATTCCCCCAAAAATACACTTTATTTGGATGAATACCTAGCATAGACCCTCCAAAATAATTTGGAATAAAATTAACATCTAAATACAAAGAGTTAAATATTTTTTTAGATATACAAATAATAATTTAAAATAAAATTAATTATTAAAAAAAAATTATCATAATTTAAGAAATTTTAGAAATCGGATTCTGGTACGATTTAGAAAATATCAAACTTCGATTCAAAGAACTTTCAACCCATGCAAATTAAAAATATTTTGTTAATAGACTTTATTTCAAAATATCTTTATTAATTAAAGAATTCACTTAAAATTTTCTTTAAATATATAAATAGTACTAATATTAAGAAAATTATTATACATCAATACGAGTAATACTTTTTGGCATAAACATAAAAGTCATGACTTTTTCAAGTGTTACATATAACTAATATGACTGACCTAATAGTATACTCAATCATGGCATAAATTTAATTTCTTGCATACATTTTTTAATACGTCAGTACGACTTAGAAAGTGGTACGATTAACCCAATCTTCCTCTATATAAATATATTTAAATAAATATAATTATATTTTAACAATGTTAAGAAATTATATTAGATTCAATATTTAAGTTATATAGAATTTTTTGATTGATATAGAAAATATCGATGTATATTAATTTGTGAACCTTTGTTCAAGTTTAAATAAAAAAATAAATTTCGTTTTTTAAATTAACCATACAAGATATTTTAGTAGTAAAAATTATTAAAAAAATGAAAGAATAATGCCATATATGTTACGGTTTGATCATTCATTCATAGGATACATAATACATATTCAAATAATCCAAGTTTCCAATTGGATCATATTCCTATAAAGAGTAACCATCTCGACGTGGGCGTCAACAACTCGATTAGACCCTTGGCTAATTTCCACCTGATTTGTCTCAGCCCTTGAAACTTCTCCACCAATGTATGAAATTTAGGCTTTCGGATTCAACCCCCAAGATACGGCCATGCTATTCATTCAGCTAAACCTATATATCTAATAATCTATTTCCAAGTCCAAATTCAATTCGGTGGTAAGTTCTTAAAAAAAAAACAAAACAAAACAAAACGAAAAATAGTCATTCGAAATTCCGAAATAGAACATTGGAGATAGTAATAGGGACGTGTTCAAACTAGGATTGAAATAAATTTTGTCCACAACATATAACATAGTAACCTAAATAACATTTCATATTTGAAATTAGTTTCTAAAATGAATAATAAATCGAAGTTCGTACATCTCAAGTACCGTTATCTCGGTGTCCTGTTGGAAATTAACAAAATTAGGAAAATTGACAGCCTAACTTTATCAAACAGAAATTCAATTTAACAATTGGATTTGGATAATAATAATTGTCAATTATCTATAATCTAACTTGATTCTATTACATTTTAAAATAAAATTTCATCCCTTCTTTTGAAGAATATCTTATATATATATTTATATATATCTAAAATTTTTTTATCCATTAAGGATTTAGATAAAGAAAGTAGTTTTTGATAGTATGGATCAGGGTTTCCCAACTTTTTCTTTTACGTCGACTAGCTAAAAATTTTTTCTCGTTAGGAAGCCCCCTATATGTGGGATGAAGTGTAAATGTATTAATAAAGTTTAACATAGATATATGAGTATTTAATAGAATATATTTTTAACCCTTTTACAACAAAAGTAAACATTTTGATGACATTAATAGTAGTAGAGCTAATATTATTTAACAAAACACTTTGCAATTCAATATTTTATAAATTAATAATTTCATAAATGATTAATAGGAATTAATTCTTAAATGAAAAAAAATAATATGACGGATGAAGGTGATAATTTTTTTAAAACACGTTTATATTTTAATAGACTCCCAAAGTTCTGTCTACACTTTTCAAATTTCCATAGACCTCTAAGGCAGTGCTCCGCAACCGGTGTGACGCGGCACACTGGTTTGCCTTAAAGGAGATACATGAATATAAGAAATTTATATTTTTTTGATTTATAATTATATTATATGCGGATTTCTAAGTTTCATTTGATCGCGGCGGCACACCTGTATCTCCTTTAAGGCAAACCAGTGTGCCGCGTCACACCGGTTGCGGAGCACTGCTCTAAGGGGTCCAACTGGACGACTTTGGGAATCCCTGATATCGATTATAAATGATATGATTGCATATAAACTATAAATCCTTGATTTTTCAACAAATTTCATTAGCAGGATAAGAAGTCCCGAGTGGAAAAATCAATTTTTTTTCCTATTTTAAACCCAAGACTGCCTCGAATAAGTGAATAAAGGCTAGCGAAACGAAAAATCTATTTACTATGAGAAACCAATTGGGTGACCTGAAAAAATAAAAGATAAAATATAATTATGAGAGAAGAAGAGGGTAAAAATTAAATTGACAGGATAAAAATGGTTGAAAGAATATGATTCTATTAGATTGTAATATTTTGTTTTTTGCGCCTTAATTTAATCAGTTTTAATAGAAAATTGAATAAAATTCTGTTATGGGTTTAGAGAGGTGTGCTTTTGATGTAGTTTCTCAACAAGAGGAAATTGAGAAAAAGTCGATTCCTTGAAGAACCAAAATGACCCTTGATACGATACTTGAGGGATTCAACAAGGAGCCTGTCATTGACTTTGCCACTACCAAGATTACCCACAAGTGCAAACAACCGTGCATTCTTATTAAAAACAATAGAAAGAAATTGGATCGGCGATATAAAGACTCGTTCGATATTCAAATTTTTTCCCCAGTAGTGTTATATATGTTAGTCTATGCAAATATATATTTCATAAACATAATTTTATTTTTTAATATATTTAAGAAATAATACCTAAAGAGAGTGGTGGACAGATCATATTATAAAGTAACGAGAAGAGATAGATAAAACTTATTATAGGGATAGTTGGGGGAATATGTTTTAGTTAAATATATAATTCTGTGAATCCTTTCTTTTTTGTATAATTATACTTTCTGGGATTGTTTTGTTAAGTTAAAAAAAAGGTATTCCGTGATGTGTGGATGATTTTTGTTGTGTGTGGGTAACAAAGCCGGCGTAACAATAGGGATAGTTGAGGGAATGTGTTTAGTTAACACACTATGAGCGGGGCGGGTATTTGTACCCGTTGCGGGGACTGCCACTTATAAGCGGGGCGGGTATTTATACCCGTTGCCACTTATATGAGGGATATATATTAGTTATCGTTTAAAATAAGTAATTTTAAATGACACAAGGGAAAATATATATTATCACACTATGAGCGGCTAGCGTCCGCCCCGCTTATAAGTGGCAGTCCCCGCAACGGGTACAAATACCCGCCCCGCTCATAGTGTGTTGAGTATATACTTCTGAATCTTGGGAACAGAGCTTGTTTAAGATAGAGATTGATGGAGGAATGGGGTTTATTTAAGTATATACTTCTCAATCTTGGGTACTTGTTCTGGCTTAGGATAGGGATTGTTGGAGGAATGTGTGTAAATATATACTTTGGAATCTTTTTTTTGCATAATTAACTTTTTTGAGATTGTCATGAATGAAACCATCCCTCTTGTGCCAAACAGACCATTTCTGAAGGCCAAATGGCAACTAACTCTCCCCCTCCCTCTCTCAACCCCCTTCCCTCTTATCCTACCTCACCCTTCTTCTCAATCTCGCAATGCACACAAGTCCATGCATTTTAATAGGATTTAGATTGGCTATATATGTAAAATAATGAATGTTTCTCTGTCGCGATACACGATAGAGAATAATTTATAAGAAAGACGACATCCTCGATCTATATATTATACGCTTATTTTTATTTTTACTTTTAATTTTACTTTTAATAATAGAAACAAATGAAAGACTAAAAATAATGATGGTTACCTGTCATGTACATTTATCATTCGAATATTCATTTTAATAACAATCAGTCCAATCGTTAGTTAATTAAAACTCTAATTACAATGATAAAAATATTTTTAGCTTTTTTTATTTTTGTTTTTTTTTTGTTGCTTATTAACTTTTACCTTAATCATTATAGTAAAGTTATTTTTTCTTATAACTAATTACTTTTAATTAAATATAATAAATAGTTTAATATCAATTTTATTTTCTATTTATAATAATATTTAAAATTGATTATAAATTAATTTAAAAAAAAAAAAAAAATTTCAAACCAACCTTATTTCCATCTCTGTCTTTTCCAAAATTTTTCTTTTGATGGATCATTTTATCTGTATATGAGATTCCTTTTTGTTTCTTAATTGGTTTTGCCTGATTTTTTTTTAATAGTTACTGAATAAGTTGTAGTCAATAATTCGATTCAAAATTATTATAAAGAAAAAAAAAGAAAAAAAAAATAATGAGGCAATTTTATTTATTATTTTACTTTCATCTAAAAGATAAGACTTTCTGTCTCTAATAAATGTGTAGCTTAAAACTTAAATTAAGTTTGGTAAAAAACAAATATAGTCTTAACTCTAAACAAAAATTGAAGCTTTATTATTATTATGAAATATAACAATGTATATATATAATATAATATAAATGCAATTTAGAAAATTGAAATGTTTAATTTTCTAACTGAAAATATACTGTCGCGTGATCAAAGTAAATAAATATACTAGAATGAGAAGACGGGGGGAGTGAGTAAATGAACATCCCTAACTTCAATAAAATATAATATTACAACTTAGATAATTGTTTTATGTTTTTTTTTTATATTTATTTTTGTAGCATCTTATTATTAAAATTTGAGGAAATATATGATGATTAATTTAAATTCTTTTCCTTTTTTTTTATTAATATATAGTTCCATTGAGATTCATAATGTAATTAAATTGGACCTTGCTTATCAAAGTATTAGGTTGTTCGGAAAGTAATTTCGTTTTGATTATTATATATTTTCGTTCACTACTTCACACTTGAGCCGCATAAATATTATATGTTTGGAGAGCTGAGAACTTCTTGTCTGTAAAAAAGTTTAACTGAATCTACTCAGCAATTTTGTGGTTGTTGTCCTTTTAAATATGAGAGCAATAAGCAGCATTTTCATCATATATTTACTTTTTTTCTATAGAAAAGGTAAAAATGTTGTTCAAACCAGAAATAAATTAACGGATGTGTATGTAGAAGATCTTTTGACAATACGCCAGTGGTAGTACTCGTTTGCAAAATTCAGATTTGGCAATTTTCATGTCGATGCACCACTTACTGGAAGGCCGGTTGAAGCTGATAAAGTCACGATTTTTGGACAGTAAAATATTTAGTTCAAATGAAGAAGTTAAAAAATAATCTGGATCAGTTTTTGCCAGCACCACATTACAGGAAAATTGTCTTTCAGTTTTACACTAAAAAAAAATATATATATATATATATATTTATATATATATAGGATCTGAAAAAAAAAATGAAATTTATTTTATTATTTTCTCATGAAGATGTTCTCGGAGCGACTAAGCAAATTCATGTTGCGCTGGGACATATATTTAAAACCTCGCTACCCCCTCTTAGAAGCCTACGATTGGCAATAATAAGCGAGCCTTCTATTGGGTCTTCGTTTAGTGCCTAACACGCGATTGGTCGTCGAGAGCCCCCACCACTCTGCTTAGATGTCACCAGCAGGGTTTAAAAAGCCGTGAAGCAGTTGTCAGTTGTGATTCAAGACGTTAAGAAGAACGACGAACATATCCGAAGACCGACGAAAATATCCGAAGAACGAAGAACCGAAGATTTCCAAGACGTTTATTTTTTCTTGTGTATATATTTCTAAACAAAAACGATATATTTTTTGCCACACTTTTCAATAAAAACGATATATTTTTTGCTACATTTTTCAACAAAAACGATATTTTTTAATACATCTGCTTCACTATCGAAGCCACCAACCCTACATATATATATATATATTATTTATGATTATTTTTTCAATGATGAAAATTAAGAATTATGAGATCATTGCGGAAATTATTATTAATCCTAATATAAACAGAATTAAGTAAATTTTAGAAAGCTAGGGTCATCCACTCTGTGGAATTACTGAAATCCAAATTTCATCGTGATTGGTAACCTTATATAAAATATGAATCCTATTCCAAAGATGCCATACATCCTAGTTCTTCCACTCTACTGAATAGCCAAACAAATATGTTGTCTGATATTTTGAAATGCAAATGAATTGAACTCGACAAGAGGAGTGGTCATTTCGTCTTTAAATTCAATCTGTAACGGATACCCAGGAGATTTTCTTATAATTAAAATGCAACAGTTCAGAGACTCAGGTGACCCATGACTAATTCCATGATTAATCTACATATATTCAATTATTTTATATGTGCATCCTATAAAGAGATTTTTCATTTTCATTACAATGGAATACATAAGAGACAAAGAATAAAAATACATATCTAATCAAACGAATCTATTTCATTTCAACAAATCCATGAAGTTTTGGAAATGACATATTTTTTTTTACATTATTTTCACAAAATTCATCTTCAAGAGATTTATACATTAGATAATATAATAAACAATTTTATAAATTTAAAAATTTAGAAATTTATTTCTACTCTTCATATATTTTTTTAGTTCATTTACAATGTATAATTTTTTTTTTAATAATCTAATCCTATAATTTGGAAAGAGAAACTTATTTTATGTATTTTTTCATCAATTCCGGTCAGGAACGGTGGTCATTTTAAATGAAAATAAATAAATACATTTTATTAAATTATTAGCAGGAACAACATTCTACTTACGGATCATTCCGTTGCTCTTTGGTCTTTTTCTCTATTTTGTTGATTTTGTTGCTATTTATTTGATTTTCTGGTCGGAGGCTCACCGAATGAATATTGACTCAAGTCGTCGGTTCAAGAGCAAGTAATCAGACAGAATTCTCAAATTGTTTTCAATTGCGTTGAGTTGTTCTTTCGTTGAAATGGGAATGACAAAAATTCATTTCATACTGATTAACAAAACGATTCCTTTGAGTGAAAGGATAATGATATCATGAAACTGTTGTAATGATTAATGAACTAATTGATTAGCAATTAATTATTTGTTTAGACAATTTACTTTTTCAAAGCTTTAAACAAAGAAAAATAAAACGAGAATATTGGTTTTAACAAAGATAATTTATAAAAAATCCCAAAGTAGTGATAATAAAATTAATAAGTTGACCTGTGGCCAGGTCCGAACCGACCGACGGTTTGAAATAAATTAATTTCCAGCTACAGAAACAATTTCAAATAATTTTAATATATCTATTAATGTAATAAAAAACAGATAGGCATACATAAATAATAAATATAAACATTTTTAATTTTATTTTATTTATAATATATATGCAAGACCAGGCTGTGACGTCATGAATGGCTGGATGACGTCATGAATGGCTGGATGACGTCATATAATTTTAAATCAAGATAAAACTAATAAATATGATTTTCCCGAGGATAAAACTAATACAAAGTGCAAGATTTGTGGAGATATGTAAAAAAATCTCCTCATGAGAAATTTAGTGTGAAAATAACCCTTCCCTTATTATCGTCGATCGCTAATACTACCACTTCCGGTTTCCGGATTTGCACCAAAAGTTGATCAATTCATCCCACTGATGCATTAAGTAAATATACCAAATTTCATCAAAATCCGTTAGGCCGTTCAGGCTGTACACATCTATACGGACAGACGGACGGACGGACAGACAGACAGACAGACAGACAGACATGCTAAAAATACTTTTTTCTGTTAAGAAAATGCATGATTCGTGGAGATATGTAAAAATCTCCACATGTGAAATTTGGTGTGAAAACAATACCTCCCTTACTATCGTCGGTCGGTAAAAATCATAAAGCAAAAATTTTCTAACTTGATGTTACTACGGTTCACTCTATATCCCTCTATCCCTCTATCCCTCCATCCCTCTATCCCTCTATCCCTCTATCCCTCTATCCCTCTATCCCTCTATCCCTCTATCCCTCTATCCCTCTATCCCTCTATCCCTCCAATCACCCTTATCATTAAATAAGAAATTTAATTAAATCAAATTAGTTAAATCTTATTAAATTGTCGCATTTTAAAGTAATCCGTTGGGATAACGCTATCAATTTTTAATAATTTTAATTTATCATTATCATTATCATATCATATTATAATATACGTTTTAAAATCTAATTTAATTTTTTTTTAATTTTATAGCATTTTTTTTAAATCATATTCTATATTTTTTGTTTAATTTTTATAACTCACACAAATATAAACTTAGATTTATCATGAATAAATCTTTAATTTAAATGTAGGAATGAATGTGAGGGAGTTAGGAGAGAGTGAAAGTTAATGGTTGGAGAGTTTTGGATTAGTGTCGTTGATGTGGCCTTGAACTTAAGAGTTCCATAGAACTATATATATATATATAAAACTTTTAATTTAATTTTGAAATAAAAAAAACAACTACTCTATAAATATTTCAAAGTTGTACCTGTTTGATCTTGCGTTGTTAAGTTAGATGTTAGATCTCACTAAGAGATAACATCTATATTTAAAGTCTTCAACGTTTATCTTCATATAAAAATTTAATCAATCAATTTCTATTAATTCATTAAATTTTTACTGAATTTGACAATTGATTAATTTATTGTCATCATGGATAACTGAGTTAGTTAAATTTAGTTAAAATTTGATTCCCTTCAAAAAGACAGGGTGAGTTAAATTAAATAAGACTAACAATATATATATATATAAATTGACCAAATTTTAACATATAAATTTGCAATTGTATTTCATTTAAAAAAAAAAGATTTTTTTTTATTTAGTTTGTTTAAATGAAAACCTTTCAAAATCATAACATGATTTTAGTTTATAATTTATTTAATCCATCCCTTGCCATCTACGGCAAGGTCTCTGTAAAATAGAAAATCAACTGGCTATATATAATTTGTCCAGCACAATGATATATATATATATTCATATAGGACTCGAGTACTGTCAGTTGTCTGTCGACATCCCATTGATATTCTGAAGGGAAGTTGGTTCCATCCCTAAACCCTAAAAAACGGTTTGCTGTTGTGACTTGATTAGTCATTGGTAAAGAGGCCCCTGGTTGGGGAGAGAAGAATATACACTGAAAAAGAGGACTGACTCCGTGATTAACGCACGCGTGCTTTTGCTATTTCAGTTTTAAAGACTTCTTCTCCTTGATACAATTTCCTAACCCTATCATTCTCTTTTTTTATACGTCTCGCCACTTCTTTTTCTTTTCTTTTTAACCCATTCACCCTCCATCAAAGTAAACCCTCCTCTCCATCTTGCCACTTTGCTTCAATGCACACGAAAATCTTTTAGAATTAAAATTGGCTAAAGTGCACGAGAGAAAGGAGAAAGACCATTATATATATATATATATATATATAACACCTATATAGACATAATAGACAATTTAACTGGAAAGTTAGAAAACAACATGGTTGATGGATAAAAAACTAATTTGACTGATATTTATTTTTATCATTTCATCCATTTTCCTTTCTCTATTTTAATCTTTTCTGTAATTTAAATCAATGAAACAAATCAATTTTATTTTTTGTTTCGATCTTCTTTAAAGAAAGCAAATTTGTAAAATGAATACAATAGAAGAAGTATCATCTAAATTGATGAATATTATGTATATATATAGTACCTGGTTCACCGAGCCGCAGCTCGGCCATTAAAAAAAAACAAAATTATGCCTTATTATCGGGTTTGGTTGACAATATTAATAACTGGGTCATCGAGTCACCGTTCAAATAATTTAAAAGAACATCAAATAGTCATAAAACATATACACCTTAAACCTATGTATTAATGCTCTGAAAGACAGAAAAGTATGGTCTGTTGATATAATATAATATATATTTCGTAATTTGATTTAATATAATATACTTTGTATTTACGGAAGCGATGCCTGACGAAGTTGATAATGTCATTTAAATTCCTTATTTTAAATTAAGAAAAACTATGAAGGTGATTTTTCCCGAGGTTGAAACCAATACAGATCGATTTTCCGAAAAATCCTTAGAGCGGTTTAATATATCCAAAATACAAATATATAAATATATTAATTTTATTATTATACATTTATAGAATTTTTTTCAATAGATTTTTGCTCACAAAAACCATACTTCTCCAAACGTCCATATTCTAAACAACTCCAATTCAACTCTTATTTTCTCCCATATTACATTGTCTCCGTCTTGGTCCGGTTAATTTCCAATCTGTTTTTTTTTTTCCTCAGAAAACTAAATTTCTGGCCATTCTTTTCTCTCCCATTCTAGCCACGCGTCTCAACTATTACAACCTTCTCAATTTTATGACCTTAGCTATTTATATATATATACACGGTTGTAACATTTATATATCTTTATATAAACTAAAATCGATATAATATTTATAATATTTTTTTTTACTTTTCCTTCCTCTTCTTGGTTTTGAAAATGACTGTTTTTGCGTGAGTTACAAACATTTTTTTTTGTCTGTGTCGGTTTTATTTGATTTATATATATAGATATATATATATATCTATATATATAAAGGAGAGTGTTTGTATGTATGTATGTATGTAATTTGTTTACTTTTTTGCTGTCATAGAAACAAACAAAAAAGAAATTTCCTACTTAACCGACACTTGATAATTTAGAATTATGAACATCAAAAAATAAGAAAAGATTTTTATGAAATTACATCACAATATTCTTATATACCTCTATGGTAACATAGGCTATAGATTTTATTAATATCTAATCAATAACCGCAGAATTTAATTTTTTAAAGTTTATATAGTTCTCCGTGTTGTTCATTCAAGAGCCAGGCGTGGCCCACTGACTGGCGGACTCATTTTACACAATGTATATAACTCTAGCGATTCCCAATCAAAGAATTATTATAATATTTAACTTTTTATTTTAAATTCTAATATTCAAATATCATTTCAATTAAATAATTTATTCTAAAAAAGTTCTCATTTTAATTAATATAATAAAATATTTAAATCATATTTAACTTAAATTATTTTGTATTTATTCTTTCTATATTTGAATACTTCTTTTATTTTAAGGGAGGGAATTAACTATGATCTAAAAAAATTAATAAATGAACTTAATAATAAAAAATCAAATAAATTCATTAATTTAAATTAATACTATTAATGAATGTATATATTATTAATTTATCTTTAGTTTTAATCAATACTTTTATACCGTTAATTTTTATAAATTAATTTTTATAAATTGTCTCAAGTCTCTAACTTGGCATTTTCTCAAATTTTATTATAATTAAAAATATTCAATAAAAATCAAGCAATGAAATTAAAATATCGAAATGAAATGATCAAGAAATATTATACTCTATTATAACATATACAATACTTATAAACTATAGGCGGAGGAAATATTAGACGATATCATTGCGGGTTCAGGCCAAATCGATCAACATTAATTAAGATATTTTCATTATGACAGATATTAAAAAAACCGCGAATTCAATAATTCTGTTCACTAATTATTTGTAGACTTTAGTAAAACCTACGCATGACTCAATAGATCCGGATAAACTTTTTCAAATTTTGATCTTAAAATATATCTTGAAGGTAGTAAAGAAAGAGTAAGATGCGGAAATCAATTGTAAAATATTAGGTTACCCAGACGACTTAAATATAATAGGAGATTCGGCAATTGCAATTACAGATAGCGAGGAAAAATTAATCGAGGTAGGAAAAGAGATGAGGTTTGAAATTAATAATGATAAATAAATATATTTAGAAACAAACAGGAGCAGTATTAACATACAAAATGTAGAATTTGAATATGTAGAAAAATTGAATGTAATCACGAAGGATAATAATATTTGAGAAGAATTTAAATCGAAGTTGCAATCGGGAAACGCCTGTTATCATGCAGTAAAGAGGCTTATCTCATCAAAATTATTATAAAAGGGAATGAAAATTAAAATATATAAAACAATTATTTTGTCTGTTGTATTATATTAGTGTGAGACATGGTCTATGATCTTAGGAGATGAGAGTGGATTCAGAGTATTTGAGAATAGGATTCTCCCCAGCATTTATGGGCCAAAGAAAGATGAGTACATCAGGGAATGACGTACGAGAGATGGAACAGAGGCTCAGGATAAGGACACTTGGAGAAATGTGGTTGTAGCTGCCAAGAACTTTCGAGTAGATAGATATAACATATTCAATAAAAATATATATAATTAATTTACTGATTAAATTAAAATATATTTTAAATAATCACACAATAAGAAATGAATGTTTTATGTTATACATTGATTGAAACAAAATGGATGAAAACCTTTTACTACTTTCAACCAAATACTATGTACCACTCGGGGGTTCAGGGGGCGGAGCCCCCGTCTAGATGTGAAGAGCGACGAAGGAGCTCTGAGCAGCTAGTATAAATATAAAATATGACTGATACTCATTCTATATCTATATTGATCGCATTTTCTCGCTAGAGTGATAACAAGACATCTTGCAACTAAAAGAAAAGCAACCGATATGGCAGACCTTATCCTACCTTTAGACAAAGCTTGGTTTTTTTTCCCTCTTAGTTTTATCTTTGTATTTCACTTGTCCTTCACGTTAAATGTAAAAATATAAGAAAACAAAATATAGATTAACCTTTTAAATCAATTTTTTGTTTTTTCCCCATTATTAAATTTACTTCTATATTTAAAAAGTGTTTCTTTTAGAGGTATAGAATTTTAAATTGCAATAAAACATTATTCGATTGACATGAAATTTATTTATAGGAAAGATAATCTTGTGGCATTACATTTTATATATGATTTCTGGCATATGACCGCCACGGCTGGCTCAGATGTAGTCCAATCTGGACGTCCAATTTTCGATAACTTTTTCCAACATTTGTGGCCGTATATCGGCAACAACACGGCGAATGTGTCTTGCAAATGGTCAAGCGTTTGTGGCTTTTCCGCATAGACCAATGACTTTACATAGCCCCACAGAAAGTAGTCTAGCGGTGTTAAACCACAAGATCTTGGAGGCCAATTCACAGGTCCAAAACCTGAAATTAGGCGGTCACCAAACGTGTCTTTCAATAAATCACGAGCTGTGTGACATGTTACGCCGTCTTGTTGGAACCACAGCCCCTGGACATCATGGTTGTTCAATTCAGGAATGAAAAAGTTAGTTATCATGTCTCTATACCGATCACAATTGCGAATGGACTCATTCGGGTCTTCCTCAATGCTACGCTCTACAGTAGCAATAGCTTCTTCTGTACGCACCGTACTGCGTCTCTGGGGATGCGAGTTATCAATAAGAGTAAACGTGGTGCGAAAACGTTCCATGGTTAATCGAATTAACTGCTCTGATGGACGATTTTGTCGACAATGAAATGGACGTAGTGCACGATACGTATTCCGCACAGAACCATTATTTTCGAAATAAAATTGCACTATTTGCAAGCATTGTTCAGGCGTGTGTCTATTCATAATGAATTGCCAAACCAAACTGAGAATAAATCACTTGACAGCTGTTAAATCGGTCGTCACCTTGAACAGTAATGCCAACTTAAAGTTCTAATAGGTTTTGCTTATTTGACCTTGGCGCCCTGTATAATATAATATATAATATAAATATTTGTTGTAAAATATTCAATCTAATCATTGATATATATATATTCAGTTAAAATTTAAGAGACCATTTATTTAGTGCAGGGGTGGTATTATTTATATATACATACTTACACACACATATATATTTAATATATTATCTTATATATAAAATTCTCGTGTCACAAAACTTTGAAAATATACTCCTCCGAAACGGCTAGACCGATTCTTATGAAATATTTTATGCATATTCAGTAGGTCTCAGGGCATGTCAGACTTCCTTTATAAAACCGCTAATTGGTAAGGTGTGTTTCAGGGGGTGGAATTTAAATAAAATTAGTTTAGTTACAATGCTAGATCATAGAGGCGCTGGTGGCGATAATTTGACATGTATATAAATTCTAATAGGGGACTTGCAAACAATACTGCTTCATGGGTAAACCAGCTAGCGCAGCATCTTATGACTTTGCCCCCTCAGTTCGAAACTCGCAAAGGCACATTTTTTTCTTTAATTATATATTTTTTTTTACAAATTTATTAATTTTTATTATTTTAATATTTTATTAAATTAAATTTTATTATAAATTTTATTTTATTAAATTAATAATTATGTCAATTAATTTTTTCTGCATAAATAAACATATATAAATAAGTTGACCTGTGGCCAGGTCCGAACCGACCGACGGTTTGAAATAAATTAATTTCCAGCTACAGAAACAATTTCAAATAATTTTCATATATCTATTAATGTAATAAAAAACAGATATGGATACATAAATAATAAATATAAACATTTTTAATTTTATTTTATTTATAATATATATGCAAGACCAGGCTGTGACGTCATGCATGGCTGGATGACGTCATATAATTTTAAATCAAGAAAAAACTAATAAATATGATTTTTTTCGAGGATAAAACCAATACAAAAAGCATGATTCGTGGTGATATATAAAAAAATCTCCTTTGGTGTGAAAATAACCCTTTCCTTCCTATCGTCGATCGCTAATACTACCACTTCCGGTTTCCGGAATTGCACCAAAAGTTGATCAATTCATCCCACTGATGCATTAAGTAAATATACCAAATTTCATCAAAATCGGTTGAGCCGTTCAGGCTGTACACATCTATACGGACGGACAGACGGACAGACGGACAGACGGACAGACGGACAGACGGACAGACATCATGCTAAAAATACTTTTTTCTGTTTAGAAAATGCATGATTCGTGGAGATATGTAAAAATCTCCACATGTGAAATTTGGTGTGAAAACAATACCTCCCTTACTATCGTCGGTCGGTAACCTTACTATCGTCGGTCGGTAAAAACTATATAAAAAATTTGAATTTTCATTCATTCATTCATTTAAAATGATAATTAAAGAATATCTTATTCAACATAAATTGTTGAATATATCTGATCTAAATATTTTTTTTGATTTGTTCCTTTAAAATATAATAAATAATTAAATTAATCCCTACTAGGGCCTCGAAGGGGAAGCTATCTCTTCTTCTTGGGAAAACCCATTCCCAGCATCGGTTTTGTCTGCACATTGCTCAGAATTTAAAAATTATTGTAAAATTTCACTTTTTATTTTAAATTCTAATATTCAAATATCAATTCAATTAAATAATTTATTCTAAAAGTTCTCATTTTAATTTATTTAATAAAATTTAATCATATATAACTTCATTTTTATTTATTCTTTCTATATATTTGAATACTTCTTCTTTTCTATTTGAAAGTGAAAGGTTATAAAAAACAGAATATATTATTTTTAATGTTTGATGAATACATAAATATTTTCAAAACGTCAATTAAAATGACTAAATTATATTATTTTTGTTTTTGTTTCAATTATTAATTACAACTATATTTTAAGTGCAAAATTGATTTCTTGGTTAATTAAAATATGTTTTTTTAGACAAATGATATAAACGATATGTTTTAAATTTGTCTTTTTTATATTTTTTTATTAATAGGCTTCTTTTTTTATTTTTAATTTTTAATAAATTCTCTTTTTTGATATGATATTAATAAAAAAATAATATTAAATTGTATATAAAATTAAAAAATTAGAATATTTGAATTTTTTTAAATTTTAACACATGTAATCAATCATATGCATAACGAATGGAAAATTTTGAAAATCAACTTGATATTAAATTCAGAAAAAAAAATACTGATATATAGAATATAATAGACCATTCGAATATAATTTAAAACTATTTCTCTCCTTCTATTTTAAATTAAAAAAAAAACGGAGTGTTAATAAATTAAGATGCCTGGATAGGTAAACGGGCTGGAAGAGGAGGCAATTTATAATTTTCTTCTAATTCAGATTGAAATTAATAGTGATAAGAAAATATATTTAGTAACAAAATCTTAATATACAAAATGTAGAATTTGAATATGTAGAAAAATTGAATGTAATCACGAAGGATAATAATATTTGAGAAGAATTTAAATCGAGGTTGAAATCGGGAAACGCCTGTTATCATGCAGTAAAGAGGCTTATCTCATCAAAATTATTATCTAAAGGAATCAAAATTAAAATATATAAACCAATTATTTTGCCTGTTGTATTATATGTATATGTTGTCTATGACCCTGGGAGATAAGAGTAGATTCAGAGTATTCTTTCCAGCATTTATTGGCCAAAGAAAGATGAGGTCACCGGGGAATGGCGGAGACTGCATAACGAGGAATGGCATGACCTCTATGCATCTTCAGAAATAGTTAGGGTTATAAAAGCGAAAAAGCTGCAATAGGCAGGGGACGTGGCTAGAATGGGAGAGGAAAAAGATATTGGATTGGAAAACGGTGCGGAGACCGATTGGAAAACCTCCGCTTGGAAGACCAAGGACGCGTAGGAAGGGACGTAAGAGAGATGGGACAAGGGCTCAAGATAGGGACACTTGGAGAAATGTGGTTGCTGAGGCCAAGAACTTTCGAGTTCCTTAGAGTCACAGAGATAGATAGATATAACATATACAATAATAATATATATAATTAATTTACTGATTAAATTAAAATATATTTTAAATAAGAACACAAAAAGAAATGAATGTTTTATGTAATATACTGATTGAAACAAAATGGATGAAAACCTTTTACTACTCTTAACCAAATACTATGTACCACTCGGGGGTACAGGGGGCGGAGCCCCCGTCTAGGTGTGGAGAGCGCCGAAGGCGCTCGGAGCAGCTAGTAGATGTATATAAAGATAATAGGCGGTGTATATATATCTTAAATTAACTCTAATTTTTTTTTGAGGATGCATAGAGATCATGCTAATTCTCGTTATATTCACTATTTCAAAAAAAAAATATAAAATAATAAAATTTTGTTTTCGTTTTCTTTTGGAAGTAATATACTTTATATATTTTCATTATTTTTTCCAATCACTGACCACACTTTCAAAAAATATAACAAAATATATAAAGATTTTATAAATTCATTTCTTTTATTCTTCGATAATAATTGTAATGAATTGAACCACTTCTAACCCGATGATAATCTTAATTAATTTAATCAATTGATAATTATTAATAGAGTCTGAGAGAGATTGAATGGAAGGGGGAATTTAATGCATACAACGTACATTATTAACATTATTATTAATGCATCGGGAATATATTCTAGAAATAAAACAACATCTCTTTAATACTGAATCTGGCATGGGGTGGCTACTTTTGTGTGTACCACATTGGTAACCAACCCCATTTGCTTCAACCCCCTCTTGTAATTAATGTCAGTATGATTCAAGTCATCGTCTCATATCCCTGTCTAAGTACGTCCTCTATAACTAAGATATTCAATGGTAATTATATTCGGCATCAGCCCAGACGATGGTGTCCGTTCGCAATGGAGACATCTCTTATTAGGAGGGGTAGGACAATAGACTCATTTAGTCGGTTAATGGCGAATAGCAATGGATTATTGTTGGAATTGTGCCTTTAGGGCCAATCGTCCTCCAACCATCTCTATTTTCAATACACAAAATCCATAACCCCTCTGCACAACACAAAAATTGAGTTAAGTAAAAGTGCAATTCTCAATTAAAAAATAAAAATAAATTATACAATAATAACTCTTATCAATTACCAATAATCTTCTTTATCACCTTTATATAAAAATAAAATGTATATTATTTTATAACTATTTTTATATTCTTATAATCAGTTGCTAACTTCAAGATTTAAATCTAGACGATAATTTCGATTTCATATATATATATATAATTGAATCAAATATATATAACTCTCTCTCTTTCTCGCTCCTGCTCACTTTCTCGCTCCTGCTCACTTTCTTGCTCTTGCTCTTTACTTCATATTCCTTCCTTTATATTTTGCTAGAACTTCATCAATTTTTCTTTTCTTTCTTTTTTTTTTTGGGTGCTAGGGGAATGGTAAATATATTTCGTAATTTTATTCTAAAATATTATTAAAATAAATATTTTTAATTTTATTTCGAAATCAAATAAAAAATTAAAATCTTTTAAATATTAAAAACAATTAATATAATATCAATTAAAAAAGAATGGCTAGAGGAAAAATTCAATATGGATGACGCAATCCATCATCATTTAAATTTACTATTTTAAATTATGAAAATACTAATAAAGTTGATTTTTCTCGAGGTTAAAACTAATTCAGATAGAATTTTCTTTATAAATATTATCTATTGTGTGAATTTCAAAAAAAATTCTTAGAATGATTTAATATCTCAAAAATATACAAATATATATATATACATACAATTTTTGCTACTATAATAAGATAAGATATATACATAATTTAGTGATATTAGGATATTTCTGTATCATCATTGAGAAAATTTAAAGCTCATTTACAGATGTTTACAGAACATATTTTTTAAGACTAATATTTCTTTTTAAATTTCAAATGCCTAAACAAAAATTCATTGTTTTTTATAATTATCAAAAAGCAAACAAAACAAATTAAATAATTTGTATAAATTTTTATTATGATTTTTTTGAAATTAAATTAGTAGGTTTGAATTTGGAATTTTCCAACCAATCATATTTTATTATTTTTTTTTTTCAATTTTTAATGAAATGTTCATTTTTCAATGCTTCTTTTAAATTGAAATGCATTGCTGTTCCCTCCAGCTTCTAATTCATTTTAAGTTCTATTTGCGGTTTTGCCGAGTGTCCATGAAGAAGAGGATGTGTGCAATGAGTCTTCTACCCCTTTTCAAATTTTCCCATCCACTTTCAGCTTTAAGTGCAAAATGATTAACAAACTATAATATTAAATGATTCAGCCAGATCATCTTGTCACAACCCCAATCGTCACATGAGTAGTTAGTTGTGTGAGTGGGCAGATACATTTTCATTTATCCCTGAACCGAATGGTTACTAGGGGGGAGGGTTGGGGAAGGTATTTCATGTGCTTTCAATATGTTAAAACACAAATGGGTTGCAGTGCTAATTGGTTTAAACATTCCATTGGAAGGAAAGATCTCCATGGGAACGCCAATTACGAACCATCTCCAAATTTGCCCAAGGTGAAATCCTATCCTAATTCAATTTGATTCACTTTTACTTTCATTTATTTAATTATCTCACCCGTCAAAGAACAAAAAAAAAAATTAATTGGATTATCTATGAGGTAAATATTCAAGAATTTATGGGGAAGAAATAAAATAAATTATTTGATTATATATATAAATTAATTTACTTATAATATTATTTGTTGTTTTCTTTTATTTTATTAAATGATAATAATAATAATAATCTATTATTATGTTTTATTTAAACGTGAGTTTACCAAGTACAGCATTAACAAAGGAGATTACAATGATGCTGACTGCCTAGTTAAGCCATAAGCAAATTTGGCCTTTTTCAAGAAATTTCGAAATTGTCCACAAATGTAATATGTTTCCATCAAAAGTTGTTTGCAGATCAGCAGGTGAAATGTCACTTATCTTGAGTGACAGGTGGTTCTTCAAATTTTTATCATTGATCCAAATTCACCTATTATACAAGAGATCACTTTTTTCTTGTTTTTGCGATAATCTGTTAGTAAAATGTTTTCCTCTTTTCTTCAATGGTTTAATTATTAAATAGTATTTTGTGTTGTTCTATAACAGTGATATCTGGGGTGTTGCTTTCTAAATGTCGATCTGTTTATATTCTGAAGTCCATGTTGTTCCATTATCAAATACTTTTTCAACTTGAAGTTCTTAATAATTTTTTGTCACTTCAAATTTGTAATGTTTACACAATGCATTACTTTGGCAACCCTATAATGTCTTTGCTTGTATACAGTTTATGCAATTTTGCTGCATCCTATTACAGTGAATACTCGGATTTCGTCTTTAATTCGTTCCAGGAAAACTGACGACAAGCAAATTGTATTTTTCCATAAGAAATAACTAAGAACCAAGCCGTTCCAAGTTCCTCATTATGACACAAATATGCTATTTTCACCATGATTTTAACAACATTATTGCTAAATTACAATAAATAAATAAATAAATTACATATTAATAAAAGAAATATAAATAAATAAAAAGACACTACTACCGTTTTCTTTCTGTCCCAAAGTACTCTATGTTATTATTGTATATTTTTCATCACGACGTCGACTGAAGTAAATGACGAGAACTAAGTGTGAATTTCCAACAATATTTTTAACGTATTCTAAAATGATGGCATGCAAATACGTCGACTTACGAGTATCCACTGTATTAGATAATCCTCTGTTTTATTATTATTATTATTATTTTTAATTCTTTCTTTATAGAGAAAAAGTATCATACCCATCAAAGTAGACATTAACCTCTTTACTTCATTGCTAGAAAAAGAAAAAACAATGGAGTACATCTGTGCTCATAGGTCTTTGAAAATTATAGTCATATTTTGAGACACTGTTTTTTTTTTTAATATAATTAATATAATATGATTTCTTTATAATGGAATTTAATTTTGTTCAATGTATATATTTAAATATCAAAATGAATGAATAGAAGAAAGGACTGTTTATATTTACATCCGGTATTTTGTTAGGCAAAGTCGGAGGATGTTACCAATAGAACGCTGAGATAGGGAGAGACAATGCATTTTTTCAATACCTCCGACAAATTTTAAAATTATTAACACACAATTAAATACTTTTTATTGAAAGTGTCTTAAATTTTTTTTAAAAAAGCTCCAATTTGGTAATTCATTCTGGTTTCTTGCCTACCCTTGACCACATCATGTTTTCTCCCATTGAAATTTTTTTTGTAAAATTTTTAATATTTTATGATTTATTTTATTATTTTATAAGATAAAACATTGTGATGTTTCTAGTAGACACGAAACCAGCATTGTTACCAATTGTGTAGCGTTAATCCAGTCTCAGTTTTTTATAATATTCATTGCGTCACCTTATTTGTAAGTAATTTTCTATTGCCAACACCCTTTGTGAAGTTAGCTACCAAAATATCAGAAGTAAATATAAAAACTGATTTATTCTTCTCTCTATCCAATCATGTCCCTAATGGTGAGCTAAATAACTTAAAAACGAGCTTTCAAACCATTCCAAGTTTAAAAAGTTAAAATTAAATTTATATAAATTGAAAATAAAATAAAATATCTATTATTAAAATTTAATCGATATCTAAAAATAAAGGAGATAATCTTCTTTACATTTTGAAAATGTTTATTTTTTTATAAGCAATATTGTGCAGAAGTAGAAATGATATTTGTGGCGACATCACCTCTTCAATTTCTCATCTTTAATTTATATATATTGCGAATTTCACGTGACAAGGTGGCTGAGATTCATGATGACAAATGAAAAAAAAAAAAAAAGGAAAAAAACCTTATAAATATATAGACCCTTCTATCATGAAAATATAATCTGATTATTGACATTAAATATATAAATATCTTCTTGTTTCATTTCAAAAATATATATGTATAAGTGTTACCTTTATTTTGTTTTCAGTTAATTATTTATTTTTTTATATCTTATTTTATTTTATTTTATTTTGGCAGGTGCATTATATCTGAGGGTAATTACTTTGTAGGGGACAAAATTTTAATATTGATGAACAAATAAATACTTTTCAAAATAATTTAAAATTCACCTTTTCTTTTGAACAAACCTCGTATATGATATATGGTACATTTACATAACATATATTACAAAAATTGGTAAAAATCTAAAGAAAAATATTAATGTTTATGTGCCATTTAATTGTTTTATTCTCAATGTTTGTTGAGTATATATTTAATTAGGTATTCTGTATTTTATTATTCATGAATTAAACAAGTTTTAATTTTTGTGAAAAACTTTTTTATACCCATTTAGTAATTTAACTAATTCATGATTTTACTTGAGTAAATCTATGAATATCTTAAAATGAATCAAGGAATTCTAATATTAAAATTTTATAAAATAAAATCTAATATCTAATATCCATTTAAAAATAAACTTTTTTCATATTTTAAAGTAAAATTAAGAAGATAAATTAAATAAATATATAAGTAAAATATAATATTTTTATTCCATATAAACAATAAATATATTAAAATCATTATTATTAATGGAAAATATTTTAAAATAAGAAATGTTTAAAAAATAAATTTCTTTGATAAAGAAAAAATATGTTATGACAAAAGAGTATAAATAAATATATAATGATGTTAATAATAATAATTCTAGAAAGGGGTTGGAATACAAAAAAAAATTGTTTATTTAATCATGTTTAACTTAAAAGATACATTAGAGACATTCTACATGCCTACTGTTGAAAAAAAAAACCGGTTTGGAATTGGGAATTAAAGGGGGCTCTCCCCTGGCTCTTTTTATAAATATTTATCTTTATTAATTATATATAAAAAAATATATTAAATAATATATTAACTAAATATTTGAATAAGGGAGGAAAAATTACATATAATTAGTAGAACTAGAAGAATTTTATATATTTAAATTACTTTTTTTTTTTTTTTAAAAAATTTCTATGGATGAAAATGTATCCCAATCGAGTGATTTAGAGCTATAGTCCGTTAACAAAATTTAAGAGCTTAGCTACTCCCCTCTACCTTCCTACTGAAATTTATTCCGATGTGGGTCATAACCGAGTAAATAGACCCAAGTAACGGCTATTCTTGGCGTAATCGTTCTACCAAATTGGCCCTATCGTTTGCATTTTGTTTGTAGCTTTCAGGCTCAATACTAACATCGAACGCAGCCTATCAAACCCATTCCATTTCAGTAGTCACTTTTAATCTGACCAAACGAAAAAGGGTTGCCTGGAATGGACCTCTGGCAATTGCATTCAATGTGATTATCTTAATGCCCCTCTCGCCCTCGTCTTTTGGAGACATTCATTGCTCACAAAGTATTTTCTGCAGGGGACTCGGACAAGTGTTAGGAGTCCAAAGATCTATGGATTTGAACAACATGTGATACTATCGATCACCCTCACCCTCACCCTATACCAGGCACTCAAAGAATTCACATAAACACACCAACTAATGATATATTTATTTTATAAGACTATATCTAATGTGTGTATTTAGTAAAAGAGCCAAGTTAATTTATATACATTTATAGAAAAAGGATCGTGAAATCAGCTGATAGGCAAAAACTTAGCATGGTTACCACTTTTATAACATATGATTGTAAATCCTGATTTGTAAAAAAGACTTTTTTTTTTAGAATTTCAATTTTAGAATTTTTACTAAACAGTTATTTGAATGGTCTTAAAATTTTTAAAATCAGTCCCTGTTATTGACAAAATTCATTATTAACATATTGCCGTTTTACCTACCAGTACCGGTTGTAAAAATTAACAGTTTAACATTCTCTTATTATATTTGTGTATAACCTTGTTGGGGAATAATTTTAAAGAATTTTAGTAAACAGAATAGGCCCTACAGGGTAGGGGTAGGGACACTAACGATACTTCGCTTCCAATACCATTGATTCTTGTACTCGATACTTTAACTCCCGATACAAGTACAGCATCGATATCTATACCTGTGGTATCGACAAAAGTATCGAATGGGTACTCAGCGCACCTAGCAGCGTACTTTTTTCAAAATTTTTTCAATTTGGGTCGATACTATCGAAGAATGGATACCTACCGATACTAAGAATCGATACTTAGCCTTTCAATATCGTGTCCCTAGGTAGGGGACAGTGTAGCACATTCTCGAAAAGTGATTTTTTCTAGCTGGGGTCTATGGGAAGGAGTCGACTCACACACCGTGATCAAAATTGGGAAGCTACTTGATAAAAGGTAGCGCCTCCGATCAAGATTATCAAGATAGAGGTTGATAGGATTATTTCTACTGATCATAGGACACCTAATTAATATAACCGACTTGTTAGGGTTGTTCTTGAGCAGGATGTACAAAAAAATCGGAGTTCTTTTTTTAATATCACAGAAATAAAATTATATTTTTAAAAATCTATACCCTTTTTGAATCATATATATGTTATTTATTTAATTTTATATCTTTTTCATTTCGATGATATACATCTAATCTTACTTATTTTCTTATTTATCCAGGCGAGAGACATCAATTTAAGTCTTCGAGTTGGTCTTCGACTCTACTCTGCGAGATATCAACTGTTTATCAACTCTGAGGTTAGTATTTTATATTAATTTGATTTTTAATTCAATTTTAATTTATTTATTTTAAAATTTCATAATCTAATATGTTCTCTTTTACTTCGCCTTCATGATTCAATCTTCATTCTTTCTACTCGATGTTGATTTGTAAATTTATACACTATAAATTTTTCATTAAAATTTTTGATTAGAGTTAAGATTAAATAATTAAATTTAAGCAAAAATATTCTTACCGATTCGATTTAAGATCTATTCACTAACACCATTAATTGTAAAAATTAAATTTTTTTTTAAAAATATTTTACTTCTTTATGACTACATATTATTTGAAAATTTGATAATTAGAAGCATTGCTGGCACCCGATGAAGAACATTAATTGACGCCCCTCAAATAAGGATAAAAAATTTTTAGGAAAAAAAAATTTTTTTGTCACAAATATATTCCAAATAGTACATAATAATATTTAATTATTATTTTACTTTTATAAAGTTTAATATTTAAAAGGAGAACATATTTATACAGCATAGTTATAAAACATACAAAATTATTCTCTCTCGATTATATATTAACGCTGAAGCAGGTACAGGGGGGGAGTCCCTTATCTAGGCGCGAAGAACGTAGCTATAGTCCGGGAGATGAATGTTGGTGCACGCACCAAGTTTCGTCTCTCCGACTATAGTAATAAGTAAAATTACCTAGTATATTTATAGAACTCATATTTTTTTTTTAAAAAAAGATAATCCTATTAGTAAAAAAATATTTTTCCTATAAGGAGATTATTGCTCCTGGCTATTATTTAAATGGAATAGAAATATATTTTGTCATTCGGTTTATTGTAAACAATCAAAGAGGTGGGTGATGCGATTTTCTCTACATATATATATATATATATATATATATATATATATGTTTTGCGTATTTCAATTATGGAAGCAAAAGTCAACGATATCTTCCAAATGACATGCCAGCCTGCTACATCCCAACCAAGGTAAGATCTTTTACTCTCTTTTACACTCAAAATTTTTAGTTTATATTATACTCGTCTAACAATTCATCATTTAAAATAGAACAATTTTCATTCCACTCCCACTTCATCTTTTCAAAATATAATAATTTCATTAATGAACTTGAAAAAAAAAAAAAAAAAAAAAAATTTAATAAAAATTAAATTTTATAAAATGCATTTTTATAATTTACTCCCCCCCCCCCGATATATTTATATAAATTTATACATTTCATAAAATGTTCATTAAAATTTTCCATTAGAGAATTAATTTTAAATAATTAAACTTAAAAATTAATCAAATATTCTAGCGGTTTGATTTAAGATCGATTCAATAACACCATTAATTGTAAAAATTAATATTTATGTATTTTTTTTTTTTAATTAATATAATTTTTATTTGTATAAATTGGTCGATTTTTATATAACGCACACTTTCGCTTGTTCCCGCTCGTCCCCAAACGGCCGTCGCCTTTCTCCTCCTCCGCCTGCCTGCCGACCATTCTGCCTCGAACGCATTCAGTTCCCATTCAATGAGGGGAACACGTTGACCGGCCTCTCCACCGAAATCATCTCTCAATCATTTCCTAATCATTAATGAATTAAAAATTTATTTATTTTTATTAATCAAAACGAAGATTTCATTAGTGATCTTTAAAAAAAAAAAAAATATTAAATTCAAAAAATAAAATGCATTTTATAATTATTTTTACTGAAATTTTATATTCATATAAATTTTTCATTAAAATCTTTGAAAAGAATTTGAGCTATTCTGTTTAAAATCTCATTAATTCAATTTTATTAAAAATTAAATTACTTAAATGATTAATTAATTAAATCAAATATTTAAATTTTTTAAAAATTAAAAATTCATCTATAAGATTTAAGTTTCTTTAAATATAATTATTTAAATATTTTTTTAATTGAATATTATCTTTAAGATGTTGGTAATATTTTCCGAAATATTTTTAAATTTTAAATATTTATTGGATAATTTATTCTTAATTATCTTTAAAATATATGAAATAATTAGTCTACACTCTCTATATATATTTCCAACATTAATATGAAAAAAATATAATTTTCTTATACTCATATATCTGAGGTTGTTGATCTTTCTTCCCCCTACTGCTATTCCTCCCTCCCAGGAGTCCACACACAAAACGGTGCGCATTATAGTTTCGCCGTAAACATTAAAGAGAATAGGAGATAGGACGCATCCCTGTCTTACGCCGGCTTCTATGTTAAATTCTGACGAAAGAGTCTTCTCAATTCTTACTCTTGCGGTGTTGGATTCGTAGAGGTTTTTTATTAATTGAATTAGATGCGTGGGTGTTCCTATTTCTGCAAGCACCTCCCACATTCTATCCCACCTTATTTTGTCAAAAGCCTTTTTATAGTCAACGAAACACAAGATCGTTTTCACATTATATTCCCTGGCTTTTTCAATTATCTGCCTTACGTTCAGGATTTGTTCTCTGGTGCCTTTTCCTGGCATAAAGCCGGACTGCACGTCAGATATTTGAAGTAGAGTAAATGCCCTGAGACGCTCGTTGATAATATTGAGCATTATTTTGCTGGCGTGTGATATCAGGGCTATTGTTCTGTAGTTGTTGCAGTCTGTTGGATTACCTTTCTTGTATAGTGGTATAATGTGGGAGCTGCACCATTCTTTTGGCCAGAGTCCAGTTTTCCAAATCTCCTGACATAGCTTATATACGATCTCACTTCCTATTGCTCCTGTCGCTTTGATGGTTTCCGCAGTGATTCCGTCCGGGCCGGGGGCTTTGCCTGTACTTAGTTTAGATATGGCCCTGTCCACCTCCGACCTTAGAATCTCAGGTTCTAAGTGAACCTGGACACTATCTATTGTGATGGGTTGATGGTTCGGATTAATATATAATTGACGACAATAGTCTTTCCATACTTCAGCTATTTCCTTTTCATTGGTTATTGTAGTATTTCTTGTTATTTTTTATTTTTAGTTTTATCTTGTGAATATTCGGATTATATATTATATATATCTCTATGGTAACATAGGCCATTGTTTGTGTATTCTCTTCAGATTAAAATATAAATAAATTTATATTTAATTTTTAAATGGTATTTTTTTTATTATTTAAATAATATGCAATACATTTCAATTGGCGACGAGGATGGGATGTTTTAACAAAAAAACAAGTGTCATTGCATCTTAAAAATGTAAATTGTAAGCCTATATTTTATAGAGCTAGGCCCATTCCTTTTTCTTTAAGAGAAAAGGTTTCTGAGGAATTGGATAGGCTTGTTAGTAAGGGCCAATTGGTTGCGTTTGAAAGCTCAGAATGGGCATCTCCAATCGTTCCTGTAATAAAAGCTAATGGAAAAATTAGAATATGTGGAGATTATAAAGTTTCTTTAAATAAACATTTACAAATAGATCGACACCCGGTTCCTAGAATTAATGATTTATTATTTTCTTTGGGTAAATGTAAAATTTTTAGTCAATTGGATTTGTCTGAAGCTTATCATCAATTAGAATTGGACGAGGAATCAAGAAAATTGGTCACGATAAATACACATAGGGGTTTATTTACTTTTAAAAGGCTTCCTTATGGAGTTGCATCGGCCCCTGGATTATTTATTAGAGAAATGGAAATACTTTTGCAAAATATTCCAGGTGTTATTTGTTTTTTTGATGATATTTTAATTGCAGGGGATGAAAAACAGCATTTTAAAAGTCTTCATTTAGTTTTAACTAAACTTAAAGAGGTAGGATTAACTCTTTCTAGAGAAAAATGTGTATTATTTAAAAAATCAATAGAATATTTAGGATATCAGATAAGTGATGAGGGAATAAAAATTCCTAAAAATAGGATTAAAGCTTTAATAGAAGCGCCCATCCCACAAAATGTTACGGAACTCAAATCATTCTTAGGTGCCCTCAATTATTATGCAAAATTTATTTATAGACTGTCTTCGTTAGCCAGGCCCTTATATGAATTATTAAAAAAGAATTGTCCATTTAAATGGAAGTCTAAACATTCAGATGCTTTTAATAAAATAAAAGAAATAATAACGTCTGCCGATTGTCTAGTGCATTTTGATCCAAATTTAGAAATTATTGTTTCCTCAGACAGTAGCTCATATGGAATTGGGGGGGTTATTGCTCATAAATTTCCAAATGGAATCGAACGACCAATTGCTTTTTGTTCTCGTACCTTGAATGATCATGAAAGAAAGTATGGGCAAATTGATAGGAAAGCCTTGGCAATTATATATACTGTTAAACAATTTTATCAATTCTTATTTGGTAGACATTTTATTTTAAAAACGGACCATAAACCTCTTACTTATATTTTTCATCCTGAAAAAGATATTCCAAATATGGTTGCTAATAGATTACAAAGATATGCAATTTTTTTAAGTGCATTTGATTATAATATTGAATATTGTAAAGGTGAAAATAATGTAATTGCAGATTGTTTATCTAGATTGCCGCTCGAGGGTACAATAGACAATAATGAGAAAGAATTTAAAAAATCTTAATTAAAAATGTTAATTCGACACCTTGTGAATTTAATGCCTCAAAGATGGAGTCTTGGTAAACCGAATCAAAAGCCTTTGTGTAGTCTATAAAGGCCAAGAAGACATCAAACCCATACTCATTGGCCTTTTCAATCAGTTGATTGATCACATGGAGATGGTCGCAAGTCGAGTAACCAGCTCTGAATCCCGCCTGTTCTATGGCTTGATTAAAATTAATTGTTTTTATTATTCTACTCTGTATGATCTTCATAAAAATTTTTCCCAGATTAGATGAAATAGTTAGAGGTCTAAAGTTGTTAATATCTCGAGAATTTCCTTTTTTAAACATTAACAAAATATTGGCTTCTTGCCATTGCTGTGGTATATTTCCTGTCTTTAATATATTATTGTATAGTAATGTTAATGGTTTTTTGATTATGTCTATTGCATATTTTAATATGTCGTTTGTAATCCCATCGATACCCGGAGTCTTTCCTGCTTTCAACTTTTTGATGATATTTTCTATTTCTACTTGTAGAATTTCGGGGATGTCCTCTTCGTATTTGTATGATTTACAATCTATTTTTGTATTTCCCTGGTATAAATTTTTATAAAATTCCGTTGCAATTTTGATGATGTCTTGTCGATTGGTTTGTGACTTATTAACGTTATCTAGCAGGGATAGTATCTTTTTTCTTCCGGTTGAGATTTCTGCTTTTATTCTCTTTATAGAAGTATGTGGCTCGATTAGATTATTTATAATAGCATCGTTATATGTTTTTATATCTTTTTTAATATTATATTTGACAGTTTTACATATCATATTATGTTCCAGTCGATCTTTTTTGGAATTTCTTTTAATTTTCAATTTATTTCTTAATTTAATGAGTGTTTAGGCCAAAACCGATTCAGCATTTGGCCCGCCGGTCATATACAATGTTGATTTGATTGGGAATTGCTTATTCCCGATCAAACCCACCTTATTAGGAATTCGAGGGATAATCACAAGAAGAATAACGTACAGATAGATAATTTAATTTATTAATCCAAATGAGATAACATAAAAATATCCTTAAAATTTATTACAATTACTTATTATTTTACTTATTACTAAATAGTTACACAATGGAGTGGGGGGTGGTTCAGCTGGGTTGACTGGAACGCCCGTAACGAGATTTAACTAAAAGGTGAAGGTGTCCACTCAAGATGTGTTCACACGACGAGCGCTTGACGAGAAGTAGGCGCGGCGATGCCAGGCATCGTTCATACTGGGGACCGGGGCGGAGCGATGTGTTATCCTCGCTGTCCGCTAGGAGCGCCCAATCGCCCAATGCCATTTGGCCATTTTGGCGTTAACATACACCGCCGGGTGAAATATCCTGTATTTCGCAATAACATAGTGGCTGACGAACCTGGTCCTCCGTCTCCAATCGAAGGGTGTAGGTGTCAATCACGAGAATAACATAGGGGGGAGGGTGAAAAATTTGGAACCGAGTGCTCCAAACTTCCAATCCTGTCCCCATACACGTAACCCTGTGCGGGGACCCTTCGACCGGTTCCTAGATCACCGGGCCACTGATCAACCGGAAGCTAGCCAAACCGTCAAGGTCGCTCATGCCTTGAAGGTGACCTATCCAAAAGGACTGTCACCCGGCTAACGGTCAAATTAAGACCACAAAGGGAGGGGGCGATTTGGGGCCACTTCACTACACTTCACTATTGTGTCCTATACCTAAGGTAGGAATGTCTTAAATACTAACATTTTAACATTTTTAACATATCTTATATAATTAATTGTTTACAAATTAAACATTAGAATTCTTTAACATGTACAAAGTATAACGTTTTTTTTTTTTTTTTTTTTTTCACAACATATACCTTGAGCTATCGTGGGAAATTGCTCAATGATACCTAAGTTGTCTATATAGGTAAAGGGGAAAGCCTTGTGATGGGGCGGATAACAATCCCATCCTTGGTCCTTACCTTGACTACTCGAGGAAGATCATCAGATCCCGGTAGGATCTCAAGGATTCTACCCATCGACCAAAATTGGGGAATCGGCGATCTGTCCTTAACAAGAACGAGCTGACCAACGCTTGGAACCGTCGATGCAGAAGGCCATTTTGGGCGTTTCTGGAGGGTGGACAAGTAATCCAGTCTCCAACGAGACCAAAAATGCGATAACATGGTTTGAATTACCTTATGGCGGTCATTCAGAGATACGGGGTGAATGGTTTGTCGGTCAGGGAGATCGACCAGACTTCTTCCCATCAAAAAATGACTAGGGGTGAGAACCTCTAAATCGGTAGGGTCTTGGGAGGCAGGACATAAGGGTCGAGAATTAAGAACAGCCTCTATTTTCGCGAGTAGTGTAGTCATTTCCTCAAAGGTGAGAGTGGTGGCGCCAATCACACGTTTGAGGTGATACTTGACTGACTTCACACCCGCCTCCCACAATCCGCCAAAATTGGGGGCATAAGGAGGGATGAATAACCATGACACTCGGTTCTCAGTTAGATTACGATGGATTTCCGGTTCCCGGTATTGGGATAAAAGAAAACGGAAGTCCGCCTGAATTTCCTTGTTACTCCCTATAAAGGTAGTACCATTATCTGAATGGAACTGACGAGGACAACCACGCCTAGCGACAAAGCGTTGGAGGGACATTAGGAACATTCGAGTAGTTAAATCCGAGACTAGTTCGATGTGGACTGCCTTGGTAGCAAAGCATACGAATAACGCAGCATACGATTTTACTGGTTTAGCTCCTCGTGTACGTTTAACATACGTATATAGAGGGCCAAAAAAATCAACACCAGTAAAATGAAATGGGGCATTTACGGTGGTGCGGGTAGACGGCAGGGGTATGGCACCCATTGTTGGGACATAGCTTGAAATTTGAGCTTAGCACAACGCATACAGCGGTGGGTAATGGATCGGAAAAGTTTACGACTGTGAACGATCCATACCTTCCGTGATACAAAAGATTGCAAGGCTTGAGGCCCGCAATGTAGATACCTTTCGTGCATATATCTAACATAAGAGTGAACGGTAAGATCACTCCTAGGAAGGAGTATTGGGAACTTTTGATCGTAGGAAAGTGCTGTGTGTTCCAAACGGCCACCTACTCGCAGGAGCCCGTGCTTATCAAGGAAAGGGTTCAGTGACAGAAGGGAACTTTTTCTATTTATCGGAGTGGACTTTGAGAGGGTCAGAATTTCTGCAGGAAAATAGAAGGATTGGATGGTTTTAAATACAAATTCTTCCGCTTCTTCAAATTCCTTCACAGAAAATGGAGGGTAAACAGGTTTGCTAAGTCTCTCCTTAGTCCTTAAGTAAGCCAGCACTCGACGGAAGGAGATAACAAATTTTAACAGATGGGGGAAGGAGGAAAATCGGTGGAAGATCGTCTTCCAATACGGTGTTTCAGTGGTAGTTGAGCACACCATTGCCTTGTTTTCCACTGAAGGAATCAGGTCATCCGTCATCCGAAGATCAGTAGAGACGTTCAATTCAAAGTGAGGTACGGGGCCGGCTATCCACGCCGAGTGAAGGTACTCCGGTACCGTGAGACCTCGTGAACAGTAATCGGCAGGATTAAGTTCGGTCGAGACATGATGCCATTGGGCCTTAGGCATTAACGATTGTATGTCGTTAACCCGGTTAGCGACAAACGTTTTAAACATATAGGGGGGTTTTCGAATCCAACTCAATACTATTTCAGAATCCGAGAAACAAAAGATCGTTTGAATCTCGAAATCGAGTGATGGGATAAGGAACGAGAGACTCTTGGCAAGAAGATGAGCGCCCAGAAGTTCAAGACGAGGAATAGATTGAACCTTCAGTGGGGCCACTCGTGCCTTCGAGTAGAGAAAGCGACTGAACCTAATGACCACTGGCGTAAGCATTCCGAGGGGATCGAAGATCTTTTGTAACTCGGACAACAATCCACGTTTAGTGAATGTTGTCATCGTTGGGAGAGTGAAAGAAAAGGTGAAGCGATCTTGCGAGGGGATCCATTTCAGACCCAAGATCGAGGTGGTAGAGTTAAACGATTTGGGATAATCCACTCTTAGATTGGGTCGAGTGGTATCCACATGCTCGAATAATTCCGGGTCATTCGTAGACCACTTATCCAGTTCGAAATGAGCTGATCGTAGCACCTGGATAATTCCATTGACTATGTGAGCCAAGGACTTAATATCGTCGGCACCAATAAGAAAATCATCAAGATAAGTTTGATTCCGAATGGCCCGAAATATACGAGGAGATTCGGTTCTGAGTGAATCTGCTAACATGAACAGCGATCGGATAGCAAGATAAGGGCTGCATGTTAATCCAAAGGGTAGTCTTTTGAATCGAAATGTCTCAATTGGTTTATGGGGATCATCTCTCCAAACAAAACGAAGTAAATCCCGGGAGGATTCCTGAATTTCGAGTTGCAAGAACATACCCACGATGTCCATAGTGACAACGTGGTTACATGAGCGGAAGTTGCTGAGTAGTCGACGGATGTCATTTTGAAGGATATCTCCCGGCTCAAGAATGTCGTTGAGGGAGACACCCGAAGACGAAGGCATTGAAGCATTGAATACGATGCGCAAGGAGGTTTGATCCTTCTTGAGAACGGCATGATGTGGAAGGTAGTAGGGATTGAACCGAGAAGGAGGGGTGTCTTCCTCGCTAACCCTTTCCACTTGGTCATTCTCGATATGATCGTTCATCGTTCGAAGGTATTTCTCCTTCAGATTTGTATCTCTATAGAACTGACGTTCCAGACGTTTAAGTTGTCCGGTCGCCCCTTCCTTTGAGCCACCGAGGTTAGAAGAATTATACTTGACTGGGAGTGGAAGCACTATCCTTCCAGTCGAGGATCGAGAGACGTTGGACTTGAAAAATCGCTCGTTAGGAGTATCATTATCTGTAGGCAGGGGAACTTGAATTTCTTCGAGGTCCCAAAAAGACTGGCCTTGATGCGTATTAACCGTAATCGAGGAGTCAATCTCTTGCTCCGACATAATTGAACAGACATTGTTGGCCATGGGCTTAGCATCAGGCTGTCTTGGGTAACCTTCACCCATGACAACCCAACCGAGGGTAGTGTTGAAAAGAAAGCTTGACGGGATGTCTAGCGAAATCTTTTCTCCGGTGAAGAGCTTGGCACAAAGTGGAGCACCGAGAATAGCGTCCACATGGTTCCTAAGATGATAATTCACGTCGGCAAGGTAATATTCTTCACCAATATTGGAATCTTTCCTTACCTCCGAACTTGGGAGATCGAGCGACACGTCCTGAACAACATGAAACAAGACCGTCTCAACGTATTCAACGTTCTGGGTCGAATACATTGGGGCATAACAAGTACCTATAACCTTGGTAAGGGTAGTTCCGGAAACACCCTTCATAACAATCGGCGAGGTCTTTAGCCTGGCCTTGAGTTGTTTAGCGAATCGTGACGAGAGGATAGAGATGTCGCTCGCCACGTCTAAAAGACAGCGAATCTTAATAAAGGTTCCATTTGGAGCCTTTAAAAGGGCCCAGGCGGTGGGTAAAAGGGGAACTAACCTTGATCTTCTCCCACCAACCTGGCATGAAGCAGTGATGAGCGTTTGTTCCTCAATCGGACCCTTCTGATTCTTGGGATTGTCAGATTTGGGACGAACATCGGACTTTAGAAGATTCCGATGTAACATAGTGTGGTGATATCGATTACAAATCGCACACGGTGATTGTGTGCAGTGTGGAACGAAGTGATTATCTGAAAGACAATTGATACACAACTGTAGGTCGCGAACCCTATCATAACGCGCTAATTTTCCTAGTTTCAGGAAATCAGGACAGTGTCCTAACAAATGATGATTATAACATAGAGGGCATTTGGTTGGGGTGGTCACTGAATGGACCCTTTTCACATGCGATTCGAAACGTTTGGACGAAGATACCGACCTTGGACTAGAAGCCTTATGGGCAGTAATAATGGCATAAGATTTTGTCTCGAGAAATTCGAGTAGGCTTTTATAAGAGGGTATGTCATCTCTTCCTTGGTCTGCCAACCAACGTTCCAAAGAGGTCGCATCCATCTTTCCCATAATTAATTTTACTACGAGAAGATTCACCAGGTCCAGATCCTTCTCGGCGTACAAGTTCGTCAGTACATCGTTAACGTAGGTGCAGAAGCTAGAGATAGATGACGCATTACCCAAGGATATGCTAGGCAGGTTAAGCAATATCTCGGCTAACGAGAACACTAGTTCACGATTTTTGTTAAATTTGTCACTTAAAACTTTCAAACATATATCATAATTTGCATCTGTCACCTGGTATGACGAAATCGTTGTTAAGGCATCGCCCTGTAGAGAGGACTTTAGATACGAGAGTTTCTGACAAGGGGTCAAGGATTGTCTCGAACCAATTAATGAGTCGAACAGGTTAATGAACGATCGCCATTGCGAATAATCACCGTTAAACGTCGGTAACTGAATACGAGGAAGAGGCTCAGTCGGTTGAGTCGGCACAAATGTGGTTTCCGGAGTAGCTGAGTTAAGTTGAGAAATCAATTGACAACACTCCATCTGTTTACTAGCAAGAAAGTTATGATTGTCCGAGAGGGTTTGGATCCAACTCGTGTAATCCGAGGATTGGTCCAAATCCCGTTCAAAAAGGGCACCTGCAAGTTGATCTATGGTTTCGATTAATGAACCCGCCTCATTTTTAACTATCTCAAGGGTCTGAACATCACTCCATTCACAGGTATCGCATCGCTTCGAAAATCTGCCATAATTAAAACGAAATAGTCTGTAACTTCTATCGATATCCCTGCTCTCTGTCTTATTGTCAGAGTTGTTCATATCATCAGCCGTTGAAAGCATTTCTAAATAAGTAAAGAAATTAATTTTAAAGGAATATTGTGTAGCCTTTTGCCTGTCAAAATATATATATATATATATGTTTACAATTCAACTCAAAAACGAAAAATAATAATTTAATTGACAATATCAAAACATTAGATCTTAAATTAAATTATTTTAATCCCTTTTATATTATTATTGACAAAAACTAATTAATCCTTTATATATTTTAAATGTAATTATAGATATATAAAAGTTATAGTTGATATTTAATTTCAGTTCGATTTTAAATCTTATGGAACCTTATACTTTAAATGTAATTAAAAACACATTATATGTAAACCAATACTTAAATATATCTCAAATGTAATTATAGATATATAAAATTATAATTGATATTTATTTTCAATTCAATTTTAAATCTTGTGAAATCTTATACTTTAAATGTAATTATTGATATATAGAATTACATTTGAACCAATGCTCAAATATAATTTATTCTCTATTTTAATCGAAATTTTAACAAAATCCTTTCAGTAGAAATTAACATAAGTATGAATGGGGATTAGTACAAATATAGATATATTTCTATTTTATTTTAAATTTAAATAAAATATAATCTCTCTTAGAAGAGATTTTCTATTTTTACATAATAATATGAAAACAAAATTTTGTCATTAATTATATCTATATGATTAACAATCGTAATTATAACTATTACAAGTTATACGTGATTAACAAAGAAAATAACATTAAGATCACGTCGGGGTCACCAAATTTTATTGTATATGTTTAGGCCAAAACCGATTCAGCATTTGGCCCGCCGGTCATATACAATGTTGATTTGATTGGGAATTGCTTATTCCCGATCAAACCCACCTTATTAGGAATTCGAGGGATAATCACAAGAAGAATAACATACAGATAGATAATTTAATTTATTAATCCAAATGAGATAACATAAAAATATCCTTAAAATTTATTACAATTACTTATTATTTTACTTATTACTAAATAGTTACACAATGGAGTGGGGGGTGGTTCAGCTGGGTTGACTGGAACGCCCGTAACGAGATTTAACTAAAAGGTGAAGGTGTCCACTCAAGATGTGTTCACACGACGAGCGCTTGACGAGAAGTAGGCGCGGCGATTCCAGGCATCGTTCATGCTGGGGACCGGGGCGGAGCGATGTGTTATCCTCGCTGTCCGCTAGGAGCGCCCAATCGCCCAATGCCATTTGGCCATTTTGGCGTTAACAATGAGATTTTTTGTATTATCAGTGAGTTTTGAAATCTTTTCTATTTTGATATTAGCCTCTTTTTGTAATACCTTCAAACATGACTCGATTTCATTATATTGTATTTGTATTTTACTTTTATTGTTAAAGTTAGTATTTTTTATTATATTTTCGATTTCATCGTATTTGCTTCTAGGTATTTTTTTGCATTCTAGCATATTAATGGTCTTCGGTTGGGGTCTTTTGGACAGTGCTTGGGTGTTTATTTCAGCTTTCAACAATCTATGGTCCGAAAAGAATTCAAATTTATCACTTACTTCGAATTTGTTTATTATATTTAGATTAGGTGTTTACATAAAATCGATCTCGTTTTTGGTGATGCCATTTGGAGCTATCCATAGTTTTTTATTTTGGCCTGTGAAACTCCTGTCCTAACCACTACGTCATTTTGTTTTTTCTTTTTTTCTAATTTAGTATCCAATCTTGTGCTTGTTGTTTCCTCTCCCGAAGGAGATGAAGACAGTGGTCTTTTTTTTAAATTAGCATTTCTTGGTTTATTAAAATCTTTAACTATTAGTTTATCATATTTAATAATGGCATACTTGCCCATCCCTCTGGCCTTTAACATTTCTGGGATCAATTCTTTCCTTGCTTCCCGAACACTGCTTGGTAAGTCCTCCGTTATATATTGGGGAAGATCTTTTAATTTATTTTTGTTTTTTAGTATTCTATTTCTACTACGTGTAGATTTCAATGACACAAGAACGGGCCTCACCCTTCTTATCATTATTAAACAATTTAAATTTGAGTAAATATTTTCAAGATTATAATTCCTTTGATAATAGAATTCACATTCTGTAACTAATCAATTTTTTTAGTGATATGTATTCATTAATGTTTAATAAAATGTTTTGACAAGAGATTTGAGAGCTTAACACTAAACCTACCAGCATTGCATGTATAACCTACCATCACCGGTCAAATGACGGGTTTTTAAATTACTTATTTCTCTTAATTTAAATTGAAGAAAACAATTATTTAATAATTAAAAATATAGTTTCTTTGATTTAAAAATAAATCTTTTACATTTTATACATTATTACAACAATTTTTACAAATTATAGGCTTCTCAATCGCACATTTGCAGCATACGTTCTTTTTACATTTTAGACACAATTTGTTAGTCTTATTGTCGTTGCAGTATCTTATCTGACGTGTTTTCCGATCACTTTATCGTGAACTAATGTTTCTGGCTTCTTTTGCTGGCTCTTCTTCTCTGGCTGTTGCTCTTTTTGATATTCACTAATATATCGCACCATCTGACTATCACTTGATCCTGTCATTGCAAAATTATTTAAATGGAAACTATTTGGAGGCCTTAAAAAACGGCGTCTCTTCGTTCTTTGAAACTAAACCGCCCAGTTTTTATGATCGAGGCATCCGTATGTTGCGAGAACGTTGGGTAAAGATTATCGAAAACGATGAAAATATATCATTGATTGAATAAAGATTTTTGTTTGTCTAATAACTGCGTGACTTTTACTCTCAAACTCCGCACGTACTTTTCACTCACCCAATGGTAAATAAAAATTATATTATTTTTCAATATTTCATCAACTTGTATGAATTTTAATTTTCAACATGTTTTATTTATATATAATGTAAACATATAGATTAAAATAATATATAGAATAATTTCGACTCTATCTGAGCATAAGATTAAATTATTAATCTTTATAACATCAATTTGAAGTTTTAAATTATTAAAAAGAGGCTATTTATTTGTATTAAAATTTGCACATGTTGGTTGTAAACATCGTCAAAAATAATGTTATATATTGTTTATAATCACAGGCATTCCCTGAAAGCATTATTCTTATTATTATTATAAAAAAAAAAAAAAAAAAAAAAAAAAATACTGTTCGGAGGAGATGTAGTATTTCTTGTTATTTTTTATTTTTAGTTTTATCCTGTGAATATTCGGATTATATATTATATATATCTCTATGGTAACATAGGCCATTGTTTGTGTATTCTCTTCAGATTAAAATATAAATAAATTTATATTTAATTTTTAAATGGTATTTTTTTTATGATTTAAATAATATGCAATACATTTCAGTTATTAAGTTTCCCAGCGCATCCTTGATTTTTTGGGTTTTTGGTTTGAACTCTCTGGAAAGATATCGTACCTTGTTGTATAAGTCTGATGACTCGTTTTTCAGGGAATGTTCGTCAATTTCATGGCAGATATTTTTGATGAAGTTGTTCTTGTCTACTTTACAGGCGCGTTTTATTAAGTTGTTCAGTTCCTGGACTTGTATGGCTTTGTCTTCTGGGTTTTTATTGGACATGGCTATTTTTCTTCGCTCTTCTACCAGTTTTAGGGTTTCGTCAGTCATCCAGTGTTTTCTCTTGCGCGGGATTGTTTTAGCTGTTTCATTGTTTATTGCTTCCGTAATCCATTTTTTAATTTCTAGCCACCCCGCATCGCTGCTGCCATTGATCTTCGGCCTCTTCAGTTTCTGAAGAGTGTCCTGAAATGATGGGATATCTGACACTTTTATTTTCCTCCCAATGGTGTATGTGTTCGGTCGACGTAGTTTTATCTTGAGGTTGGCTTGCAATAAACGGTGGTCAGAGCCAAATTCTGCGTTGGGTCTAGTTACGACATTCGTGACCGATGTTCGCCACCTTTCTCCGATGAGGACGTAATCTATCTGATTTTTGTGGATTTTGTTGGGAGCGGTCCATGTGAACAGTCGGCGGGGATGATGTTGGAACACCGTATTCATGATGGTAAAACCCATTGATGTGGCAAACTCCAAGAGGCGTTCACCTCTTTCGTTCCTTCTACCTTGTCCGTATTTTCCCACAGTTCTTCTGAGGTGGTTATCCGCTTGCGTGTCCCCGACTTTGGCATTGAACTCTCCCTGCAGAATGACTACGTCTTTTTTACCGAGTCTCGATATTTCATTTTCTATTTTCCCATAGATATCGTCAACCTCGGAGTCGGGAGCGTCACATGTTGGAAGATATACTTGTATTAGGTGGGTCTTACACGGCTTAGATGAGATGGTGATTGTTATTATGCGCTCATCAATTGGGTTATAAGATTCAACAAAGCGCGCTATGTTTTTATTCACGAAACATGCGACGCCGTTTCTCCCTGTTGACGCACCGCCAGAAATATAAATCATATGGTCATCCGTCGCGAAGTGGCCGCTGCCTCGCCAATGTGTTTCCGCCACCCCGCAGATATGGATGTTTTGCTTTATTAGTTCGCGCTCGATGATATTGAGCAATATCTAGATTATGTGACAAGTGTATGAGTAAACGCAAAAAAGCAAGAAAAAGGAAAAAATAAAGAGGTAAAAAAGGATTTAAAACAATGATCACATAGAATTTAAAATCATAAAATATGAGGAAATAATTTGTTCTGAAGAAATATGGTAAATACCTAATAGATAACTAGCAGAAATTTTACTGAAGATAAGTCAAATAAAACTTATTCGGGTTGCATAGCAGTTAAACGAAAATTACTTCATTCGACGCATTAGCATCAGCGATTAACTGTTTAAAAGTGAAAGAGATGATGATGCTAATCAATGCGGGGGTTGAAAAATGGATAGTTTATAACAACGTTAAGCGTAAAAGATCGCGCCGATCGCTACTCGGATTGCCCGGCACAATTACCCTTTTCCTTGGCTTCTTCATGGGAAAGGAGATCCCGCGGTGGTATCCCGTTGCCTTCCGCGTTCACCAGAGCCCAATTAGCCAGAGTTTTCGAGGTTCCTGTTTGGCCTTCACAGCTACCGTAGCGGCTCGGGACACGCGAAGTTCCCACTGTACTTCACCCGAACAGGCAGTCCTTTACTTCGTCTGTTACCACCCCCCACGGCGAGGACGTTGGGTTGGACTTTGGGGGGATCAAGCGATTACAAGCGGTGAAATGCAGTATCTTCACTCCATCCCAGATTCCATTATTGATATTCAACAAGTTTTTTTCAAATAATTCGCCAAGCAGACAATTAATCCACCAACAATATCATATATTATGTATATTAGGGCGCAAATTCGAAATAATAACAACTCCAGATTTCTTCAAAACAACATAAAAATAACTATATATTAAAAATACAACTTACAAAAATTAAAACAATACAATCTCGAACTAGAAAAACAGTAATTTCTATCAGATCTTCTAGTTCTATGGATCACAAAAGTAAACAAATCCCCTCCCGGTCAATGCCTCCTATGTTCGATTATCAAAGCTTCTTTGATTCACCAACAGTGAGCCCCATATGCAGGTAATTACGCCACACAGCCCCGCCTTAAGACTGTACGTTCTAAACATATTCCTAATTCCAAAATGGCAACCTGTGATGCCTCCATGCAGCTCTTTTAGTACCTCATTTCTTCTCGAATTAGGAACAAGAACTTTTATTCATTCCCGTTGAAACTTTTCCAGTTCTGCTTTAGCACGCTATTATTCACAATAAAAGCGTCCCATTGTGCTCAATAACATTTTAAAGAAGAATTTCCTGAAGATATCTCTTTTTACGTTGGTCGCTTTCCACTCTCCTTTGCTTCTAATATCGGTCCAATATCGCTATTCTTCAGTTGCTGTTCTCTTATAATTCCTGCTCTCCATTCCTTCGTAGACTGAGCGACGGTTTTTTTTTACACACTATAGTAGTCTTCCCTTCCACCCTACTACAGTGTTTGCAGTCTGGTTTACAGGGTCTTCTAGATAGATATATGTCGTAGGCACGTAACAATTTTAGGAAAAAAGCTTATGCCTAGACAAAAGCCATTTAGCTAAACCTTTGTTGAACAAATAGCATTACTTTTATTTTCCAATAATTCGGCCGCTTTTAATTATCCTTCCTATGATTTTATTCGATTTGTTATAATGGTCTATTCAAGGAGACAATGGTGTGGTGCCTTATATATATATGTAAGTGT
Source organism: Labia minor (assembly GCA_963082975.1). NCBI lineage: Eukaryota > Metazoa > Arthropoda > Insecta > Dermaptera > Spongiphoridae > Labia > Labia minor. The sequence goes on along the minus strand of OY720348.1, from coordinate 41,890,905 downwards.
GCGAGTGAATTAAGTCTTACTCGATTCTGTAAGTAAAATAGTTTTATTTTATTATAGAATTATATACAAAAATATACATTAAATCATATTTACCTGTAAGTAAAATAGAATTAGACAAGAGTCCCCTATTCACCCACTCGTATGCAACACATTAATGGATATCAATGCATTTAATATCCTAAGCATATCAAGTGAGTGTGCAATTGAACTACCATCCAATGCTACCAACCTCAGATAAAATGAATACATTGGTGAATATGATTTACATATATATATATATATATAAATATAAGATGAGGAGAAAATCCACACGCGGACACCCCGCTGAAAGTTGGTGCACCGGAGCCCCCATGGCTAGTGGGGATCTGAGTCAGATAAAAGTTTGCCTCTCCATGTGTTCTCAAAAACTATAGTCCCACATCCGGGACAAGCCGGTAAGCCCACCTCCCCCCTTCAGACCCGCGCCATCTTGACTGCCACTTATACAGTAGCCACCCCCTGTTCAGCGCCCGAGAGATGTTATCGGCTCCATATTGCCTAGTAGTAGTAAAATAATTGTTCATTGGAATCTTTTTTTGGTTCACCACAAATTAAATGGACGTTTTTCTTGCTTGTTAAGCGTGCACGATCCGCGCGTATAGGCTTTACAGTTAACACAACAATAAAAATTAATACCATCTTCACAATCATTTTTTTTCCTAATATTTTTGTAAAAATTATATAATTTGATGTACCGGGTAATGTTTCTTCAATGACAATGGGTCCATTATCTAATGATTCCTCAGATAATATTCCACCATTTGGTACATCTTCGGATTTTTATAATTTATTTATTTTATTTATACTTACTTGCTCTACTTTACGCGAATAGGCCCAAAGGACTGCGTCTGATAAGATGTCCAAGTGTGGTCAATCTCTTCTCTTTGTCAATGGAATTCTTCGGATTGGTTGTTTGATTGGTTGAAGATCGCAGAAGTTGATTCTGTGATGTACCACACTAGTTCTTCCTTGGTCACTGTCCCTTTAAAGAATATGCCGTTAACCCTCATCAATAGTTAGCTTGTTTCTTCTGACCAGGCTTATGGTCTTTTATTGTCTGGTTAATTGTTTTGTTTACTGTGTCTGGCCACTGATTAGGGTTTTCTTTTCCGTTTACGTGAACTATTACACGTGTTTCTTCACTCTGTCCAATACTAGTGCCCTTCTTCAGTCTTTGTTCATATTCCTTGGTACGAGGGTTGCCTTTTGTATTTTGGGATTGGAGAACCCTAATTTTGCAATCTGACAACTGACAACTCTATCGTAAAGTTTGACATTTTTGAGGTTATACGTACTTTTTGACATACGAGCGCTATTACGTTGTTTACAGTCATTTAAAAGATCCATCTCGGTCAATTAATGGAATTAAATCGTGCACATTTTTGTGCGATCATTTTTCACAACTTTAACTCAGCAACAGTGGATGAACTGTCTTTAATTTGTGGCGATGAAGCTCTATCAAGGACCAGTGTTTATCGATGGTATGGTAAATTCATCGAGGTCGTAATTCACTCAAAGACGAATTTGGTGAATGTCGTCCAAAATCAGTTGTTGTTCTGGAAAAAATTGATGCTGTGCGCGAACTGATATTGCAAGATCTTCATATGACCTAATTAAGATTAAGACAACCTTAGGCATCAGTCGACCAGCATACATTCAATATTGCATAAACATTTGACTGTCAAAAAATTTGTTCACGTTGGATCCCACATAATTTGTCAATCACTCAAAAAAGGTTCGTCTCGATTGGTCGAAAGAAATGTTCAAAAAATAGGCTCGCGGTGCTTCGAAACATGTCTATGACATCGTGACAGGTGACGAATCGTTGATTTACGCGTATGAGCCCCAAAGTAAACAGCAATCGACTGTATGGATGTTTCAAGATAAGCCAAATCCAACAAAAGTTTTTCCGCGCACGAAGGACTTCTAAGCAAATGGATTTTTGAGCACTCAAAACTTCAATTTCATGAGTCATCCGCCATATAGTCCTGACTTGTCACCGAATGACCTCTTTTTATTCCCGTACATAAAAAACAAACTGAGAGGTCAACGTTTTTCGACACTTAAAGAAACAGTTGCTGCGTTCAGAATGCATGTTTTGGCGATACCTCAATCAAAGTGACAAAAGTGCTTCGACAATTGGTTTAAACGCATGCCGAAGTGTATTGATCTTCACTGGGAATATTTTGAAAAACAATTAAGCGATTTTCGATGATTAATATTTGTTTTTTTCTCTAATTCCGAAATATAAAACGCAACCCTCGTATTTAAAATTCTAGCCGATATTTGTCTTAACAGTAACGAGTGTCCGTCCGATAAGAATTCCTTTATCACACATAGAAGTTGGTTATAGTGCTCATCATGCTTTCTAATTCTTCTTCCAGCTTAATTTCTGCAATCATTTCATTGTTCGATGGAATGGTGACATCTCCTACCAGTGCTGCTTATTTTGTGCAACAAGCATTGTTTTCATTTAATAATCACAGAACCAGTTCCTCGTTAAATATTCTCATTGTTCTCTCGGGTATAACCTTATTGGCTTTTATGAAATTCATTCTCATGATAGTAGGCTCTCTAATTCCCGTTACATAAATATTTTTGAAAATGTTATTGCTTCCAACTTCTATACCGACTCCAATCTCTCCAACGAAGTCTATAGTCTCTTCGTTAGCCGTCAAGGTTAAATAATTCTTGGAAGGGAACTTCCACATTTCTTCAGGTAGATCCGTCCTCACGATAGTATGACTGGCCCTCTATCCACTATCATTTGACAATCCTTTCCGACAACCCTTCCTTCTTCTCACACTGCAGTTGCGAGACATTTAGTTCGACTTTTGGCTCCTTGAAACCGACTATTCTGAGTTTTCTTGTTCACCCTCTCTTGTGTGCTTTTCCTAGGAGACCACTTGCACTGACTTTTAATATAACCAAATTTTTCACACCTGTAGCATTTCCATGAACATAAGTAGTAGGTAAAGAATTAATATTATTATATGCGCCACATTGGGCATTTGTAAAGGATAAGATTCAAGGTTTAATTAATATTTTATTTTCTATTTTTTAAGGCCATTTTTTTTATTAAAAAGTGTGTATATTAAAAAGTTTTTTTTTTATTAATTTATTAACTTACTAAACATAATATTTTACTTTACTTTAAAAATGATTCAGATGAATGTAAATATATTATCGACTACTAATGAATGAAAAAAGACGCATTTTCTTTTCTACATCTCCTTTTAACACTTTATTTGTATCTTTGAAGGGAATCGTTCGTTTTTTCCTCGATTGTGAAAGTATTTTTATTGTGGCAAATCAGTTACTTCATAATGACTTTTTATAAATTTGTCGCACGGACCTTCCTAAAGGTTCGTCATCCCTATCCCTATTATATGGAATATTTTTCCTCTCGTCACATATATAATATTTTTATAAATAAGATTTTTCTTCATTTATTAATTGAATTTTTTTTTTTTTTTAAATAAACCGTTTATACTAGAAGAGCAAAGTCTATCTTTACTTTCTTTCTGATCTAATTATATACATATACGAATATTCTCGAAAAATATTTTTTCTATTAAAAGGAACTCAAAATTCGATTAATTCATTTTTATTAGATTTCATTTTTTAGATTAGATTTTTTTTTCAATTAAATTCAATCATCCTAAGCATTATCTTAATCATCATTTTTATTGCATTTTAGAATTCAAAATAATTCTTAAATAAAAATAAATCAGTTAATTACTTGCTATATTGTTAATTAATAAATTCAAACATTCGGTTGTCACTTTTTTATATGTTTGAATAAAATTTTTGTTTTATTTCTTGAACCAACATGTAATGTGTGTTCTCATTCAAATCATTCTTATCACTTTCACCGTTTTCCATATCAAACATTCACCACATATTTACTTATTATGAATATTAAAATATGTATATATGTATTATTATAAAATGAAATTCTAATATTGGCGAAATCAAAAACATTATTAATTCGATTTAAATAGAGAATATCTAATAATTTCAAATTTGCAGGTGATATACATGATTAAATCCTATTTATAAATTTAATTATTTTCTTTTTTTTCTAATTAATTTTAATAATTATCAAGACTATAAGCATATACGTTGTTTAAATTCAAAAAAAGATTTTAATATAATTGGATGTAAAAGAACGTTATGAAAAATTTACTAATTATTTATTTAAATAAATTTAAATAATATTATTAATTAACATAAATTAATACATTTTTCATTCTAATATCATTTTGAGTATATTTATTCTATTTCGGAATTCACCCAGCTTCTGGGATCAAAATTGTGAAGCTAGTTGATAAAAACTATCGCCTCCGATCAATAAAATCATGATAAAGTTTGAGAAGATCCGTTCTCTTGATCATAGAACACATTTACTTCCTTTAGCCGCTTTGATAGGCGCTGTCCTTTCATAGGATATATAAAAGCCATGATCTTTTTTTTTAATTGAATCTATGTTGATTAGAAGAGTCAATCAATTAGGATGTTTTTGTTAAATCTTGTGTGCTGTCCCATTCAGTATTTAGCGGTTGTCTTGTCCAAAAAGACCATTTAATTGATCAAGGATGGTTTTTGCTATTGCAACCTCTCCAACTCGACTAATTAATCTGAATCAAGCAGTGATTCGGTTAAAAATGGGTCCTTTCCTTACTTTCTCTATTCGTATTTAATTTCGTCTTGTTCTCCTCTTTCTCCTTCTCACCCCTCCCCTCTTACACATCCTCCTCCCAAGTTTTGTCTTCTTCGACCAGATGAGACATCTGGGGTACAGAAACCCTTCAACCAAAGAAAAGGGCACTCCCCCAGAGGGTTTCGGGACACTCTGTCTTAAGACTGCTTAATTACAACTTCCCTTTTGTATTTGATATTCCAATTATATTATTTATTCAATCAAAAAATGAGGAGATGAGGGGCATATGCTGTTCTTGACACCCGGCAAACCAGGATGCATTCGAATTACAGAGTGACATTCTTTAATCAAAAAAGAGAGTCAAATTTGGTGCCCTGAAGTGCACAAGATGTCGTTATTTTATGAGGAATAAGGGTGAAGTGCCATTTAAAACTGAATTGTTCTGTTTCAGTTGGATGGAGGAGTGCATTTTCATTAACCATCTTCACTATAAGTGTTTTTGCAATAAACAAAAAAAATAAAAAAAATAATAATAATAAAAAAAAAAAATAACAAGAAAACTGAATTAATTTTCTAACCTATTTGTAATTTATACAAAAAATATTAATTAAAAAAAATCCGCTTAATTAACCTTTTGATTCTTGCTGTATTCGAGCACGCAAGATAAAGGTTCGTATCTCTCTAAGATAGTCCTACATCTAGGATTTCAATTATTCATTTAAATTAATTTATTCATTAAAAATAATTAAATAATATTAAATAATAATAAACTATTTCATGTCATATTAAATAATAAAAAAAATAAGAAAAGTAATTTTTTTTTTAAATTTTAGATATATGATTAAACAATTGATTTATGGGGGTGTCAATTGATATTGACATTGCGTGACCAAATTTGTGATTACCTGATGGTAACCGGATTTTATGGTGACAGCACTCAGATGGTTACTCGAGTTTATCTTAAAGGGCCTGTTTTTCAGTGCCAGATGACTCATTTTCGAATCCAAAAGCTCTTTATGAATTGCCGCTGTCTCCTGGGAAAAAAATTCCCCCTATTTGAATGATAATAACAATAAAATAAATAATAATAAATTTTGAATTTTGAGTTTTATTTTTAGAATAGAATATAAAATATTAATTCTCTCTCCCTGTCATTATATAAAGATTCAGCCTAAATATAACAATGTTGAAATATTATAAAAAAATTATATATTTTTATTATATATATAAATTTATTTATTATAATTATTATATTATATACATACATATTTACTTAAAATTCATTACAATTTAATTTTTAGGATAATACAAAAAAATTTAATTCTGTATGAATTTTTGATATTTTTTAAGTAGTAAGTAAAATCCCTTTCTATAATTAAAACCTCTAAAATTTGATTATATTTTTAAATTATATTCAATTGAAAAGTTATTTATTATAGTTTGTCTTATGTGTCGCACTCACAAACACAGAATATGAATATAATATTTTGAATTAAAATGTATATCTTAAATCACTTAAATCAATAACACACATTTTTATTTCTTGCATTAAACTAAGAAGATAAACAACATATACATTACTAATTTATGTGCTAGTTTATTTATAATAAATTCGAAGGAGTTTATAAATATCTCGGTTTCCAACAAAATCTTAGGATCGACCACTCTCAGATTAAGATCAAATTCCATGAGGAATACAGAAGACGATTAACAAAAATCCTCAACACAAAATTATCTGGGAAAAACATAGTAATTGCCATAAACACCTAGGCAATACCATCACTGACATATTCTTTCGGAGTAGTGAAGTGGTCTAATACAGATCTAGATAGGCTAGATGCAACAACTAGGAGGCTTCTCACAAAGTTTCGCTGTCTACTTAAAAGCTCTTCAACAGTCATACTTTACATGCCGCAAAATGAGGGGGGTAGAGGACAAGTTTATATACCATCTTTGTAAATCACAAGAACTAAAGATAAGAGAGAGACTTCTGAAGTCTGAAGATAATCTCCATGGTTACACTTTGGATAACTTTGTATCCGAGAGGAGGATCTGGGCTCTTGGGAGAGTAAAGCTCTACATGGCAAGTTTCCGACTCTGCTGAAGGACAAGATTGTGGACAGGGAGGCTTCGTTTAGATGGTTAACTGATGGATTCTTGTACCCGGAAACTAAGGGCTTCTTAATGGCTATTCAAGACCGCGTCATAAGAACTAAAAATTATGCAAAGTTCTTTTTTTAAAACAACATGTTGAAGATGGATGTAGAATATGTGGGAACATCAGCGAAAGTATAGAACACAAAATGGGCGGCTGCTCTGCGCCAGCAGAAAGCGCTTACCTAAACAGGCACAACCAACTAGCAAAGATGATCCACCAACAATTAGATAAAAAATATGGACTCCTGGAATCCTATACGCCACCATATTATAAATATATTCCTGCACCAGTGATCGAAAAAAACAATGTGATCTTATACTAGGACCGACTTGTTCTTACGGATAAAACCATTGATTATAATAGGCCAGACATAATGCTTATAATTCACTATTAGAAATTCACCATAATAATAATAAAGCCCTTTATTCCTTTTGATGATGACGTAAAACGTAAAGTAAAGTATCGAAGAAAAACATTTGCAAATACCTATATATACAAAAACCAATAAAGAACTTACTCGAAATTTTAATACAAATGAAACAATCCAACAACCTCCAGTGAGATCAAGACCAGTGAGAGTGAGAAAACCACCTAGTAGACATGTGATCGGAATTTGTAAAAATGATAAAAAAATTTTCATCTTATCCGCCTTCAATGATTCCCTGTTGGCACTGATCCACGAACGATATTCAACAAATTTAACAAATTCACTCGATTTTAAAATATATTATTTATTAAAATTTTTTTTTATAACTTTGTAGCGCATTATTTTATTTATAAAAATTTCATGAAATATGTGAACATATCAAAAAGATGAATAGAAATATTTTTTTTAGGCAATAGCAGGATCAAAATAAATTTAATAAATGATCGCCATAACATCGGTTTAATCAGAATCTCACAAAAATAATGAAATAATCTGAAATATGGATGTATTTCACTTTTGATTATTGATGTAACATATATAATTTATGTCAATTTCAAATTAACCACCACATCGTCCCCATTTTGGTTTACTGAACCTAATGGGGGGAGGAAAACGACCATTTTCCACAATTTTATATCATTTAAAACGATGATATATATAGGTATATATATATATATATATATATGATCCTTTATATGATTTTATATAAATTTTGATCTTTGATTGGAGTAAATCAAATAATTCATTCATTGACAGGCACAGGGAAAATAAATAATTCAATAATAAATCAAAATATTAATATTAATTATTATTATTCAAATGTCCACCCAAAACAAATATGCCTTTGTCAATGAAGGTGAGGGTGAAAATCGGATGCTAAATTTACTTATCGTCAATGAAAAAAAAAATAAATAAACAAATAATTAAATATTAGAAACTTTAAAAGAATTTCAATAAAAGAACATTTCGTGACGGCGGTTGATAAGCAAAAATACAAGCATGGTTTCCAAATGAAAATTTATTTCTTCCTGAAAAAAATTGAACTTTTTTCGAATTTCAAAACAATTTCACTAAACAAATGTTCAATTGGGTCGTAATAATTTTAAAATCAATCCCAGGTATTAAGATAATTCTTTGGCATTCCGCAGTTTTATCTACCAATAGGTATCTACCAAACGGTTATAAATATAAACAGTCTTCTTTTATTGTAGTCAATTTTATTTTTTTATTTTTAATTTAAATATTTTAAACTATTTTAGGCTGAGTTCTTTCGATGTTACTTTGGGGAATAAATTCCATTAAATAGTTTTAATAAAGAACAAACAGATCACCATGGATATTTGTTTTCCACTTTCCACCTAAATTTCACCCTAAATCCATTTAATTTTATTTGTCCCGTTGGATCTCTTTAATTGCATCCCTTCTTGGCCTTGAAAATGAGCATTTCACCCCATTTTCTTCATTTCGTATTTTATCTTTATTTCACCCCTGGTTTTTCTCCAAGGCATTTTCTTTAAACTTACTTTGAAAGCATTGTATTGTATACTAATCAATAAATTTATTTTACTCTCTTTCTAAAAATTATTTTTTTTTAGAGGAGAATAGAGAGAAAGAGAAAGAGAGAGATTGACTTATTTTTATTTTCATTTTCATTTTCATTTTTTCCCCATTGTTTTTTTTTAAAGATAATTATTACTGTTAACCCTTTCATTGCAAAATATATTTTCTGACAACATTACCACTGTTCGGAATAAATTGAGAATAAAAATAATTATACTATAATGATATAATTATTATAGTATAATATATATAAATTGAGATGCAAAGCAAAATTCAACGATCACGGCTCAGTGATTACGGACTGCGGCAACTATTATAACATTCCAATTGGTTAATGTTTATATATATATAAGATGCATGTATTTTAATTTTTTATACAACTTATAAATACAATTTGTGAGGTAGGAACGATTTCAATACCCCTGAGGCTTCTATTCTTTATTTTTAAAATATATATATGACTTAAATGCAAATCTATAAATAGTATTTTTTACGGTAATTCCAAGCAAAAGCGGTTTATTGCAAGGATCAATAAAATAAAATATGAACAACAGTCCAAATAGATCTTTTTTTAGGTATTACATCGTGTACTTTTCAAATAACCGAAGATTGCGTCCATTCCTTATTTTAGTTTCAGTAAAAGATTAAATTAGTGCTACGGATTCGCCAAAATTATTATTAAGCAAAAGGTTTCCTCTACTTCCCTATACTATTTTATTATTGATCGAGGGCAGGTTAATAAGTTATATTTTTTAAATCCTCATTATGTTAGATAGCAGCTCACCTGACAAGAAGATGAGGGTTCAAACCTCACTGAATTTATAAATATAAAAAAATGATAGTGAATTGAAAATCGGTGGCCAGTTAAGTAATTAAAAAACCCATCATTTTCACCAAAAATGTCAACGTTTTGGACATCAGGATCAGGACTTTGGCCAGAAATTGGTGATATTCAAATTGAAAAATACAATTTTTAATAAAGTTAAATATATGTATGAGGAAAATAAACTTAGATTCTAATAGTCTTAAAAACAACATTATCTTTTCTCTCAAAAATTCACTCATTCATTCATTCTTTATATTCATAGAATCATAAATCACGAACTTGCAAATCCTGTTTATTTTTCATTTTTACCCCCTACTAAGACATGAATTTTATTTTCTATTTATTTTGCTGCATCATTAATTTGTTGATTTTCACTTTTTATTTTCTGACCGACGGGATCGTCTTTCGATATGCTTCATTATCAGTCAAGGATCGTCTTCAGCCTATCGTAGCTGGGTTTCTCTTGCCTTGAGTAGCTGGGTCAAATATTCTCGACTGCAACTCAGTTCCTCTTGCTTTCAATCATTAGGTTTATTATATTTTGTTTAGTGACTTCGACACATAGCTCGTTTTGAAAGCGAGTTGCACAAAAAAATTCGGTGGTCTGCATTGTCTAGAGCTGCTTCGGAGTCGTATCTCTGCTGCCATCTAACCAAAAAGCGTCTTCTTTCCTCTTCCCAGTGGAATCTTCAGATTTTCCCTCAAGGTAGATTTCGCATCTCTCGAGGGCTAACAAATCTATAGGTGGAATTGCCGCTACCACGCAGAAAGAAAAGTGCGATAGTCCGACGTAGCACGTAGGGCCATCTGTCTTTTCACTGACTGGAATCAACCGCGACATTCCACCTCCCCAGGCCGGTGCCGCATACAATATTATGGCGTGGACCACGACCACGCTTACATAGTTTTCTTTTCATCTCTTTCGGTCCCCCGACGTTAGACATCAACCTCGACAGCATACTTTGGTAGGAAATATGTCTTTTTTTAATCAATAACAGTAAGTAATATATATAAAATTTTGAAATTCATAGATGTGTAGCAACCACTTACGAATGTATTCTCGGGTGACTTATTTATTGACAAAAAAAAAAATTAATTAACTTATCCTCGAAGCAGTAGTAGCTATCTTTATTAACATACAAAATAAAAGAGAAAGTAAAAATAAGTTTTCAATTTCCTCTGTTTATGTATAAATTCAACATTCTGGTGAAGATCTAATACTCGTAAAGATCTTGAGATGGAATAAAAATAAAAATAAAATATAATAATAATAATAATAATAATATCATCACCACAAAAAGAAAAAGAAAAAAACGTATCTAAAGATAAACAGACGAGGGTGCACGTATATATAACGACTTTTGACACTCTTAAATAAACCAAGTTAATTGCCGCTTTTAGATGGAATTAGATAAAGGGCTATCGAAGTACTTTACGGCCATATTTACTTAAAACAAACCTTTGTACTTTTATTTAATTTTTTTTATTTTCTATTAAAATTCATTTAAATTAAGTTAGTGATATTTTCTTTTCTTTTCGTATTTAATTTCATACATAAACGAAACATCGACCTCAATAAAAAATAAAATAAAATAAAAAATAATAGTATAAAAATAAAAAAAATTATAAAAAAATAAATTGGTTGGTCAAACTTATTTTGTTGCCTATTAATATTTTCGCTTCTTCTCTAGATATATTATTTATTGGGTTGAGTACAAAACAATTTCGTATTTTCAGGTAAAATTCAAAAACCAAATTTTTTTGTAACAAATTTTATTTTTTAATGATATAGACACCATTTTGATTGATGACTTTTAGCCTTCTCTCGGCCAATTTCAAAAAGTGTGGAAGATCTTGAATAATGAGAAAGGGTGGAATACCATTGCAAAAGACGTGGAGTGATAACTCCTCAGATCCATCTCACTAACAGGCTCACGATTAAAATACGATGTAGTAGTAAGAGACTTTTGAAGAGACCTAAACAAATGGAAATTAGATGATCCCAGATAAGGTGAATAGGGCAGATGAGGCAAAACATCGCACCCAAAGTCTAACAATTTTTGTCGGGTTCTCTAAAGATACGTGAGGACAACCGTCTATAATGATTAGGAGGTTCGGGGCGTTTTTCATTAATTGCTGCTTTTAAACGATCAAGTTGATAACAGTATTTGTCAAAATTAATTGTTTGGTTTTGTTGTAGGAGCTCATAATACTTTAAAATTCCACCATAAGGAAAGCATAATTTTCTTGGCATTAATATTTTGCTTTCCTGGAGTTCACCTCGTTTGCTATACCATCTTTTACTCTTTAACTATCCACTTTTCATCAACCGTTATTATGTGCCTTAATGGGATGACATTATTGTGTTTGGGCAGTGAATGGCCGAAAATAAAAAAATGGGCTTGATGCATGAGCATAGGAACTTGCGGGCACATTTTTGACAACGTCGTTCATATATGTGTCAACAGTGTCTGGCCGCTTCTGCCTGTTGGCAGCATCCAATTCATCCAGAGACAGTAAATATTTGAATTATTCTTAAGGTTTCTTGGTAGCAGCTTGAAAACTCCGACACCCTTCCAATCTCACCATAAAGAAAGCATAACTTTCTTTTGATGAATATCTGCCTTTGATGTCGATTGAGCAAGTTCATCTTGCCTAGACCATGATCTTTTACGCTTAACGTTGTTATAAACTATCCATTTTTCAACCCCCGCATTGATTAGCATCATCATCTCTTTCACTTTTAAACAGTGAATCACTGATGCTAATGCGTCGAATGAAGTAATTTTCGTTTAACTGCTATGCAACCCGAATAAGTTTTATTTGACTTATCTTCAGTCGTTATTGTAAGCACGGTAAGATAGGTTAAGTCATTTTTAAGTCATCCTTTTCACCCTGAAATTTCGAATTTGCCTTCAACAGAATAATCCTCAACACTTGCTTGCTCGAAATGGTAGATTCTGTTAATTGAAATTTGGAAATTTGAAATGCTTTCAACATTTTAACACAAGCTGATTCCTGAATGTTGAGATAATTTAAATGCGTTATCATATATATATATATATATATATATATATATATATATATATATATATATATTAGTTTAGGTTTCCGTGAATGTTATTCTTATTATTATTATTATCAGATTTATCAGGGATATAATCACGTATTTTTGTGAGATTGTTTTCTCGACGTTTCGGCACCCATTTTGGCGCCATTTCCAAGAGATTATTTAGGTGGTATTATTTTATTATTTTTGGGATTCTTAGGTATTTACCCGTGTCCCGAGCCGCTATGGTATCTGTGAACGCCAAACGAACCTCGAAAACTCTGGCTAATTGGGCTCTGGTGAACGCGGAAGACAACGGGATACCACCGCAGGATCTACTTTCCCATGAGCAAGTCATGAAGAAGCCAAGAAAAAGCGTAATTGTGCCGGGCAATCCGAGTAGCGATCGGCGCCAGTCCGGGTCCGGGCCGGCTGGTGTGAAATTGGTGACTGGGCATACAGCGGTTTTTCATTAAACGAATCAGGTATGGATTTAAAAGACCAGCTGGACTCCGGATGCATCTGGTGACATCACAATACATTAGCCGGATGGAGCGAATTAAGTTTCATCTACATGGTGGTCTCTAAGAGATACCCATATTAGGTCATGTGGTACCCTATCGAAAGCTTTTTCCAATCCAAAAATGCCATGCGTAGAGGTGTTTTTTTATTTTTTAAAGATGCTTTTCCACGAGCATTCGAGTATATATTGTACCTAGATCTTTAGTGGACTGATATCTTGCTTTGGCAAGTGTATAATATTTTTTTAAACCTTCAGGACTGTATAGTTTGTAGTAGACTTCCTAGTAATAGTGGGATTTGTCACCAGCATCATTTTGGTCTGTATGTGAAATATTCAGTTTTTTTCACATCGAGGGCTTTAGTAATAGTTGAGTAAGTTTCAGTTGATTTTGGTTGTATTTTAACTTGATCGAAGTTAAGGACTTTCAGTTCGAAATTGTTGCCTGCAACTTCTTTCAGCAGTTTTATGAGAGGAGATATTTTCCACTCCCTTAACGAATATTGGTGGAGACCTGTTTTTTTTCTTTTCGTATAGAATTGAGTTTTCATCATTATTTTCATCATTATTGTCCTTCAGGGCTAAATCTTCATCTTCCTCCTGTTCAAGGTTATTAAAACGATTTTTGGTGGATACAGGTGCGCTCAACCAGTAATCCAAAATTTTTCTTTGTTTGAAATTCCTTTTATCAGGGCTATTTATAGGTCTTTTCTTGCTGTTGACTTCAGTCCAGTTATTATCTATATCTGAAGTGGATGGAACTGAGGAAAGGTCCGTTTGTTGTTGATTGAGAGAGAACGAAGTATTTATCGTTTGTTGTTTATCATTATCATTTGTAATAGTTGGTTTAGGCGCTGAAGGTGATCGATTCAGAGTTCTTTTTCCCTTGAATGGGTTGACCTCTGCTTCGCCTTTCGAGATATTGTTTTCATTTGGCATTTTAATGTTAATTTTTATTTTTTTTTTCCTTTTTAAATTTTTAATTCAATTTAATTTAATTTAATTTAATTTTTAATTGGCCAATAAATAGTAGGGAAAAAAAAATTGTAAAGGTAATTTTTGCCACCGAGGCCTTTCGGGGCATTATTGGATGGACAAAGGGAAGGCCCTAGAAAGGTTGTTAGTAATTATATTCAATTTATAAGAATAGGAATTTATATTGGCTTTGTAATTTATAATATATATTTAATTTAACACACTTACCAAAATAGAACAGAATATGTACATGGAAAGCATTAAGTTAAGCTGACCCTGCCGGCTCGGCTGCCAGATAAGAACTGAATTATAAAATATAGAATAGTTATTAAGTAATCTTTAAATTTTGATGATGAATTAGAATTAAAAAAACAAACAACCTTATTTTTTGAAACTGATAATTTAAATGCGTTATTATATATATGTAGCGTCACAAGAATACCAACAGATGGCGTGCGCATAAACGGAACGTTTATATAGATAGTAACATTTGTGAAATATGTGTATATGTATATGAGTATATCAAAATAAATTCAACAAGTTTTTGACCAAGCAGTATATCTATTGTAATTACACTGCTAAATTGGTGACCCCGACAGTTACTGGAACCGGTCCAATAGACCCTGGGAGTGTCTCCAGTAAATTGCCCTTCCCGACGGACCTTTTGTTGGAACCAGTTTAATAAACTCTGAGGGCGTCTCCAACAAAAACCGATCCTTCTCCAGTTCATCGTCATCACCTCCCCGGATCATCTCACCACCGCATCAACCAACGCCGTCATTCCGGACGTTATCACCACCGCATCGTTATCAACGCCGTCAACCCGGACGTCATCACCACAGCCATCGTCGTCATCATATCTAACGGTATCATCAACGCCAACACCCCGACCTCGAACTCGACATCACCTTCATCGTCCTCACCCCGGCCTCAAATCGACGCCTTCCTCACCCCCCTTCCGACCTCAAACTTGACGACAGAACCACTCTAAATATACCCGCCCTTATAACATCCCAAACTTTTTCCAAAATGGCAGAGGAATCGTCAACCATTTCAAAAGTGACAGTAAAAATTCCCCCAATATGGAAGAGAAATGTCGCGATGTGGTTCCAAAAGTTGGAATCACAATTCAAACTGGCGGGCATTACAAATGAGGAAACACAATACCACCACGTAATCGCATCCCTCGAAGAAGACATCGCTGAAACCATCTCCGATTTTTTAATTAGGCCACTAACAACAACACCTTACACGGATCTGAAGAAAGAGCTTACCAAAGAATTCGAGGATTCCAACGTCCGGAAGGCAACAAAACTGCTTAACGAATTAGAACTCGGAGACAAAAAGCCAACTCAGCTACTTCGGGAAATGAGGACTCTGGCAAATAACCAGATAACAGACGACTTCTTAAGAACAATATTCTTACAGAACATGCCGTCCAACGCAAAAGCCATTCTGGCCGCCAGCAGTGACAACCTGAACGACATCGCAACCATGGCCGACAAAATATTAGAACACACAACAGAAAAACAACTCTATAAAATTTCAGAGCCAGACCCGGAGGACAGCAGATTCTCGCGCCTGGAAAAACACATCCTCGCACTCTCAGAGGAGGTCTCCATGCTGCGAGCAAAGTCCAACTCCAGGAGAAGAAACGCAACCTACACGATCTGTTGGTTTCACGAAACATTCGGAGCTAAAGCACGGAAGTGCACAAAACCTTGCAACTTCAGGAATATCCCAAACTACCAGGCCCGACGTTGTCCGCGACCAATGTCAACGGGCCCAAATCGAGTCGCTTATTCATCCGAGACAAAAAATACAGAATGACATTTCTCATCGACTCAGGAGCGGACATCTCGGTGATACCGGCCCAGAAAAACAGCAAGTACAACCTTCACAAAAAGAAACTTTATGCGGCAAACGGAACGACAATCAACACCTATGGGGAAAAACTACTTAACATCGATGTGTCCCTCAAAAGAATATTTCCGTGGAATTTCACCATAGCCGAAGTAAGCTCACCTATCATAGGAGCAGACTTCCTCAAACACTACAACTTACTGATCGATCTCAAGAAGAAAAGACTGTTGGATAGCACTACCACACTTTCAACAAAATGCGGCACCAGGCAAGTCTATAACATCGACACAGTAAGTTCAATCCCTCCACAACAGAATTATGCCGACATCATTAAAAAGTTTCCCAAGCTTACGAAGGAAGACTTGCATTTTGCTAGCCCCATCATAGACGTCAGCCATACAATACAGACCAAAGGCCATCCAGTGTCAGCAAAACCTCGAAGACTGCCTCCCGACAAACTCCAATGGGCTAAAGAAGAATTCCAACGAATGATGAACATGGGAATCTGTCGACCATCTAAGAGTTCTTGGTCAAGTCCACTTCACATGGTGCACAAGAAGGACGGATCTTGGCGCCCTTGCGGCGACTACAGAGCTCTCAACAACTTGTCGATACCCGATAGATACCCAATTCCGAATCTACAAGACTTCAACAGCCAATTGGACAACAAGAAAATATTCTCAAAAATAGACTTAATTCGAGCCTATCACCACATCCCAGTACACCCAGATGACATCCACAAGACAGCGGTAACTACACCGTTCGGGCTTTTCGAATTTTTGAAACTTCCATTCGGTCTCAGGAATGCTGCTCAATCATTCCAAAGGTACATCGATTCAATACTAAGAGATCTCGACTTCGTTTTCTGTTATATCGATGACATACTCATCGCATCAACAAACGAAGAAGAACACAAAAATCATCTACACATACTCTTCAAAAGATTAAGTGAGCATAATATCAATATAAATCTTAACAAGAGTATGTTCGGCAAAGAAGAGATACCATTCCTGGGATATACAATCTCAACAAAAGGCATACAACCACTAGAAGACAGAACGGAAGCAATCAAGACGTATCCACTACCAGATACCATCCAAGATTTACGCCGTTTTCTAGGTTTAATAAATTTTTATCGAAGAGCGGTTCCACAGATGGCTCACAAACAAGTACCTCTATTACATCACTTAAAGGGGGCTAAAAAGAACGACAAACGAAAAATCAATTGGTCCACAGAGGAGATTGAAGCTTTCAACAACTTAAAGGAAAGTCTTTCGCAAGCTACATTATTAGTTCATCCGACACCAGACTTACCTTTGGTATTGATGGTGGACGCCTCAGATTTCGCCATAGGTGCCGCATTGCACCAAAAACGGAACAGTCAACTCGAGCCATTAGCATTCTTTTCACAAAAACTCAACGATGCTCAAAAAAAGTACTCTACATACGACAGAGAACTACTGGCAGCATAAGCAGCAATCAAACATTTTCAACACATACTGGAAGGTAGAGATTTTCCAATTTACACCGACCACAAACCACTGACGTATGTTTTCAATCAACGCCCGGAAAAATCGTCACCAAGACAGTTAAGACAAACCAGCTATATCGCACAATTCACAACAGACATCCGCTTTACGGAAGGTGAGAGTAACGTAGCAGCGGATGCCTGTTCTAGAATTACTTCCATAGAGACCCCATCTCACATATCACTAGAAGACATAGCAACAGCTCAAGAAACAGACGAAACATTAAAACAACCAACACAATCCAACACATCACTTCAGCTAAAAAAAATGCTACAGAAAAACGGCAAGTCACTCGTTTGCGACATGTCACAAGAAAATGTAAGACCATACATACCTCAAATTTACAGACAAGATATATTTCGATCTGTGCACAACTTGGCACATCCAGGAGTAAAGGCATCGGTCGAAATGATAAAAAAAAAGATATGTGTGGCCTTCAATGGAAAAAGACATCAAGCGTTGGGCATCAACGTGTATTCCTTGTCAGCGAAGCAAGGTAACTAGACACACCAACAGCGAAATCGGCACCTACCAGACACCAGAGGCAAGATTTAGCCACATTAACATAGATCTTGTTGGACCGCTACCTACATCTGAAGGTTTCCGTTACCTTCTAACCATGATAGACCGTTTCACAAGGTGGCCGGAAGCCATTCCTATACCGGATATCACAGCAGAAACGGTAGCTAAAGCCTTAGTCTCAAATTGGTTTTCCCGTTACGGAATTCCTGACACCATTACAACAGATAGAGGCAGGCAATTCGAATCTGAACTGTTCAAACAATTAGCTAAGTCAATGGGAATACAACACCAAAAGACCACAGCATACCATCCCGCAGCAAACGGCAAGATTGAACGCTGGCACCGTCAGCTCAAATCAGCTTTAAAATGCCAATTGACCGAAAATTGGGTCCCTAAGCTGCCATTAGTTTTAATGGGGCTCCGCTCATACGTCATCGGAAAAGACAAAGTCACACCCGCGGAAATGGTTTTCGGTTCTTCATTCAAACTCCCATGCGATTTTCTAGACGCAACCAAAATTAATCCTGACATTCCTTCATACGTGATAAAATTAAAAGATCACATGCAAAGCCTCAAACCAATCGCAACAGAACATCACACAAAAATCAAACCCTTCATACACCCAGCTCTTAATGAATGTGAACTCGTCTTTGTGAGACACGACGCAATAAGAAAACCCCTACAACCAACCTACGACGGTCCTTTCAAAATCATCTCGCGAAACAAAAAAACATTCGAGATACAAACTCAAAAAGGGAAACAAACCATCAACATCGACCGCCTCAAACCAGCATTCACATTGGCGGAAGACAATAGTTTACCCGAGTATAATGGGACAAATCAGACCGACAAGGCATCAACACCACCGAAAGATAACATCATCAGAACAAGATCAGGGCGAAGAGTCAAGTTCCCAGACAAGCTCGTGAGTGCAGTGTATACGATAGTGCAGTGAAAAGTGAGACGCTACTACAACCTAG
This sequence comes from Labia minor, assembly GCA_963082975.1. NCBI lineage: Eukaryota > Metazoa > Arthropoda > Insecta > Dermaptera > Spongiphoridae > Labia > Labia minor. The sequence continues at coordinate 41,871,794 of OY720348.1, read as the reverse complement.
TATCGTAACCAAGTTACTAGGAGGGGAGTTATGTAGCGTCACAAGAATACCAACAGATGGCGTGCGCATAAACGGAACGTTTATATAGATAGTAACATTTGTGAAATATGTGTATATGTATATGAGTATATCAAAATAAATTCAACAAGTTTTTGACCAAGCAGTATATCTATTGTAATTACACTGCTAAATATATATATATATATATATATTGGTTTAGGTTTCCGTGAATGTTATTCTTATTATTATTATCGGATTTATCAGGGATATAATCACGTATTTTTGTGAGATTGTTTTCTCGGCGTTTCGGCACCCATTTTGGCGCCATTTCCAAGAGATTATTTAGGTAGTATTATTATTTGGATTCTTAGGTATTTACCCCTTCAGAACAAATTATTTCCTTATATTTTATGATTTTAAATTCTATATGATCATTGTTTTAAATCCTTTTTTCCCTCTTTATTTTTTCCTTTTTCTTGCTTTTTTTGCGTTTACTCATACACTTGTCACATAATCTAGATATTGCCTTTGTGACACTTCCAACTTGTTCGTGTTGAAACAGTGAATCGCTTATGCTAATGCGTCGAATGAAGTCATTTTGGTTTAAGTGGTGTTCAACCCAAATATCGAGCTTTGTAACAAATCCAAGACGTTTCAAATTTTCTTGAATGGCCGAAAATAAAAAAATGGGCTTGATGCATGCGCATAAGACATTGCGGGCACATTTTTGACAACGTCGTTCATATGTCTCAACAGTGTCTGGCCGCTTCTGCCTGTTGGCAGCATCCAATTCATCTAGAGACAGTAAATATTTGAATTATTCTTAAGGTTTCTTGGTAGCAGCTTGAAAATCTGCCTTTGATGTCGATTGAGCAAGTTCATCTTGCCTAGACCATGATCTTTTACGCTTAACGTTGTTATAAACTATCCATTTTTCAACCCCCGCATTGATTAGCATCATCATCTCTTTCACTTTTAAACAGTGAATCACTGATGCTAATGCGTCGAATGAAGTAATTTTCGTTTAACTGCTATGCAACCCGAATAAGTTTTATTTGACTTATCTTCAGTCGTTATTGTAAGCACGGTAAGATAGGTTAAGTCATTTTTAAGTCATCCTTTTCACCCTGAAATTTCGAATATATACCTCAAATTTACAGACAAGATATATTTCTATCTGTGCACAACTTGGCACATCCAGGAGTAAAGGCATTGATTTCTTCATTACAAGAAATATATCCTCAAATTATGCCACTGTAGATGAGTGCAATGAGCTAAGTTCTGATCATATGCCAATAATACTGACACTTCTTCTTCTTCTTCAAGTGCCTTGTCCGGTCTCCCTGACGTCGGCGATCACTCTGGCGAAAACGTCTCTATTTTCCGCCGTGCGGAACAGATCTCCTTCGCTCCTTATGCCGGTCCATTCTCTGATATTCCCTAACCAGGATTGGCGTCTTCTCCCGGGTCCACGTCGATCCTCAATTTCCCTTTGAGGATCAATTCAAGGAGTTGATATTTATTACCTCCCAAGATGTGGCCGAGGTAAGAGATTTTCCGGCATTTGACAGTGTTGAGGAGTTCTCGCTGTGTGTTTGCTCTCTTCAAGACATCATTGTTGGTAACTTTCTCGACCCAGGGAATTCGCAGCATTCGCCTGAGGATCCACATCTCAAAAGCCTCCAGGCGATTCATCGTACTGACCTTGAGTGTCCATGCTTCCACACCATAAAGAAAGCATAACTTTCTTTTGATGATTATCTGCCTTTGATGTCGATTGAGCAAGTTCATCTTGCCTAGACCATGATCTTTTACGCTTAACGTTGTTATAAACTATCCATTTTTCAACCCCCGCATTGATTAGCATCATCATCTCTTTCACTTTTAAACAGTGAATCACTGATGCTAATGCGTCGAATGAAGTAATTTTCGTTTAACTGCTATGCAACCCGAATAAGTTTTATTTGACTTATCTTCAGTCGTTATTGTAAGCACGGTAAGATAGGTTAAGTCATTTTTAAGTCATCCTTTTCACCCTGAAATTTCGAATACATACCTCAAATTTACAGACAAGATATATTTCGATCTGTGCACAACTTGGCACATCCAGGAGTAAAGGCATTGATTTCTTCATTACAAGAAATATATCCTCAAATTATGCCACTGTAGATGAGTGCAATGAGCTAAGTTCTGATCATATGCCAATAATACTGACACTTCTTCTTCTTCTTCAAGTGCCTTGTCCGGTCTCCCTGACGTCGGCGATCACTCTGGCGAAAACGTCACTATTTTCCGCCGTGCGGAACAGCTCTCCTTCGCTCCTTATGCCGGTCCATTCTCTGATATTCCCTAACCAGGATTGGCGTCTTCTCCCGGGTCCACGTCGATCCTCAATTTCCCTTTGAGGATCAATTCAAGGAGTTGATATTTATTACCTCCCAAGATGTGGCCGAGGTAAGAGATTTTCCGGCATTTGACAGTGTTGAGGAGTTCTCGCTGTGTGTTTGCTCTCTTCAAGACATCATTGTTGGTAACTTTCTCGACCCAGGGAATTCGCAGCATTCGCCTGAGGATCCACATCTCAAAAGCCTCCAGGCGATTCATCGTACTGACCTTGAGTGTCCATGCTTCCACACCATAAAGAAAGCATAACTTTCTTTTGATGATTATCTGCCTTTGATGTCGATTGAGCAAGTTCATCTTGCCTAGACCATGATCTTTTACGCTTAACGTTGTTATAAACTATCCATTTTTCAACCCCCGCATTGATTAGCATCATCATCTCTTTCACTTTTAAACAGTGAATCACTGATGCTAATGCGTCGAATGAAGTAATTTTCGTTTAACTGCTATGCAACCCGAATAAGTTTTATTTGACTTATCTTCAGTAAACTTTCTGCTAGTTATCTATTAGGTATTTACCATATCCCTTCAGAACAAATTATTTCCTCATATTTTATGATTTTAAATTCTATATGATCATTGTTTTAAATCCTTTTTACCCTCTTTATATTTTCCTTTTTCTTGCTTTTTTTGCGTTTACTCATACACTTGTCACATAATCTAGATATTGCCTTTGTGACACTTCCAACTTGTTCTTGTTGAAAAATCTCAGACTTGATTGATTTCTTCATTACAAGAAATATATCCTCAAATTATGTTATGTTATGTTATTATGAGTAATAAGGCAAGAGGTGGAAGCGGCATACTAATAAGAGAATCAATCCAACACTATTTAGAAGATAAAATAGTAACAGATAAAGCACAAATTGCTGCTGTTAACAGAAAAAGTCATAATCATCCCATCACAGTAGCAAGTATCTACTTTCCCCCACGCTATAAATAACACATATAGAATATAAAAATATTTTTGACCAACTCGGCGTTCGCTTTGTTCTTGGTGAAGACTTCAATGCCAAGCATACACAATGGGGGTCACGCCTAATTTCAGACAAAGGAAGGGAACTGTACAAAGTGTACTCATATTTTATGATTTTAAATTCTATATGATCATTGTTTTAAATCCTTTTTTCCCTCTTTATTTTTTCCATTTTCTTGCTTTTTTTGCGTTTACTCATACACTTGTCACATAATCTAGATATTGCCTTTGTGACACTTCCAACTTGTTCTTGTTGAAAAATCTCGGACTTGATTGATTTCTTCATTACAAGAAATATATCCTCAAATTATGCCACTGTAGATGAGTGCAATGAGCTAAGTTCTGATCATATGCCAATAATACTGACACTTCTTCTTCTTCTTCAAGTGCCTTGTCCGGTCTCCCTGACGTCGGCGATCACTCTGGCGAAAACGTCTCTATTTTCCGCCGTGCGGAACAGCTCTCCTTCGCTCCTTATGCCGGTCCATTCCCTGATATTCCCTAACCAGGATTGGCGACTTCTCCCGGGTCCACGTCGACCCTCAATTTTCCCTTTGAGGATCAATTGAAGGAGTTGACATTTATTACCTCCCAAGATGTGGCCGAGATAAGAGATTTTCCGGCATTTGACAGTGTTGAGGAGTTCTCGCTGTGTGTTTGCTCTCTTCAAGACATCATTGTTGGTAACTTTCTCGACCCAGGGAATTCGCAGCATTCGCCTGAGGATCCACATCTCAAAAGCCTCCAGGCGATTCATCGTACTGACCTTGAGTGTCCATGCTTCCACACCATAAAGAAAGCATAACTTTCTTTTGATGAATATCTGCCTTTGATGTCGATTGACTAAGTTCATCTTGCCTAGGCCATAATCTTTTACGCTTAACGTTGTTATAAACTATCCATTTTTCAACCCCCGCATTGATTAGCATCATCATCTCTTTCACTTTTAAACAGTGAATCACTGATGCTAATGCGTCGAATGAAGTAATTTTCGTTTAACTGCTATGCAACCCGAATAAGTTTTATTTGACTTATCTTCAGTAAACTTTCTGCTAGTTATCTATTAGGTATTTACCATATCCCTTCAGAACAAATTATTTCCTCATATTTTATGATTTTAAATTCTATATGATCATTGTTTTAAATCCTTTTTACCCTCTTTATATTTTCCTTTTTCTTGCTTTTTTTGCGTTTACTCATACACTTGTCACATAATCTAGATATTGCCTTTGTGACACTTCCAACTTGTTCTTGTTGAAAAATCTCAGACTTGATTGATTTCTTCATTACAAGAAATATATCCTCAAATTATGTTATGTTATGTTATTATGAGTAATAAGGCAAGAGGTGGAAGCGGCATACTAATAAGAGAATCAATCCAACACTATTTAGAAGATAAAATAGTAACAGATAAAGCACAAATTGCTGCTGTTAACAGAAAAAGTCATAATCATCCCATCACAGTAGCAAGTATCTACTTTCCCCCACGCTATAAATAACACATATAGAATATAAAAATATTTTTGACCAACTCGGCGTTCGCTTTGTTCTTGGTGAAGACTTCAATGCCAAGCATACACATTGGGGGTCACGCCTAATTTCAGACAAAGGAAGGGAACTGTACAAAGTGTACTCATATTTTATGATTTTAAATTCTATATGATCATTGTTTTAAATCCTTTTTTCCCTCTTTATTTTTTCCATTTTCTTGCTTTTTTTGCGTTTACTCATACACTTGTCACATAATCTAGATATTGCCTTTGTGACACTTCCAACTTGTTCTGGTTGAAAAATCTCGGACTTGATTGATTTCTTGATTACAAGAAATATATCCTCAAATTATGCCACTGTAGATGAGTGCAATGAGCTAAGTTCTGATCATATGCCAATAATACTGACACTTCTTCTTCTTCTTCAAGTGCCTTGTCCGGTCTCCCTGACGTCGGCGATCACTCTGGCGAAAACGTCTCTATTTTCCGCCGTGCGGAACAGCTCTCCTTCGCTCCTTATGCCGGTCCATTCCCTGATATTCCCTAACCAGGATTGGCGACTTCTCCCGGGTCCACGTCGACCCTCAATTTTCCCTTTGAGGATCAATTGAAGGAGTTGACATTTATTACCTCCCAAGATGTGGCCGAGATAAGAGATTTTCCGGCATTTGACAGTGTTGAGGAGTTCTCGCTGTGTGTTTGCTCTCTTCAAGACATCATTGTTGGTAACTTTCTCGACCCAGGGAATTCGCAGCATTCGCCTGAGGATCCACATCTCAAAAGCCTCCAGGCGATTCATCGTACTGACCTTGAGTGTCCATGCTTCCACACCATAAAGAAAGCATAACTTTCTTTTGATGAATATCTGCCTTTGATGTCGATTGACCAAGTTCATCTTGCCTAGGCCATAATCTTTTACGCTTAACGTTGTTATAAACTATCCATTTTTCAACCCCCGCATTGATTAGCATCATCATCTCTTTCACTTTTAAACAGTGAATCACTGATGCTAATGCGTCGAATGAAGTAATTTTCGTTTAACTGCTATGCAACCCGAATAAGTTTTATTTGACTTATCTTCAGTAAACTTTCTGCTAGTTATCTATTAGGTATTTACCATATCCCTTCAGAACAAATTATTTCCTCATATTTTATGATTTTAAATTCTATATGATCATTGTTTTAAATCCTTTTTACCCTCTTTATATTTTCCTTTTTCTTGCTTTTTTTGCGTTTACTCATACATTTGTCACATAATCTAGATATTGCCTTTGTGACACTTCCAACTTGTTCTTGTTGAAAAATCTCAGACTTGATTGATTTCTTCATTACAAGAAATATATCCTCAAATTATGTTATGTTATGTTATTATGAGTAATAAGGCAAGAGGTGGAAGCGGCATACTAATAAGAGAATCAATCCAACACTATTTAGAAGATAAAATAGTAACAGATAAAGCACAAATTGCTGCTGTTAACAGAAAAAGTCATAATCATCCCATCACAGTAGCAAGTATCTACTTTCCCCCACGCTATAAATAACACATATAGAATATAAAAATATTTTTGACCAACTCGGCGTTCGCTTTGTTCTTGGTGAAGACTTCAATGCCAAGCATACACATTGGGGGTCACGCCTAATTTCAGACAAAGGAAGGGAACTGTACAAAGTGTACTCATATTTTATGATTTTAAATTCTATATGATCATTGTTTTAAATCCTTTTTTCCCTCTTTATTTTTTCCTTTTTCTTGCTTTTTTTGCGTTTACTCATACACTTGTCACATAATCTAGATATTGCCTTTGTGACACTTCCAACTTGTTCTTGTTGAAAAATCTCAGACTTGATTGATTTCTTCATTACAAGAAATATATCCTCAAATTATGCCACTGTAGATGAGTGCAATGAGCTAAGTTCTGATCATATGCCAATAATACTGACACTTCTTCTTCTTCTTCAAGTGCCTTGTCCGGTCTCCCTGACGTCGGCGATCACTCTGGCGAAAACGTCTCTATTTTCCGCCGTGCGGAACAGCACTCCTTCGCTCCTTATGCCGGTCCATTCCCTGATATTCCCTAACCAGGATTGGCGACTTCTCCCGGGTCCACGTCGATCCTCAATTTCCCTTTGAGGATCAATTGAAGGAGTTGACATTTATTACCTCCCAAGATGTGGCCGAGATAAGAGATTTTCCGGCATTTGACAGTGTTGAGGAGTTCTCGCTGTGTGTTTGCTCTCTTCAAGACATCATTGTTGGTAACTTTCTCGACCCAGGGAATTCGCAGCATTCGCCTGAGGATCCACATCTCAAAAGCCTCCAGGCGATTCATCGTACTGACCTTGAGTGTCCATGCTTCCACACCATAAAGACAGCATAACTTTCTTTTGGTGAATATCTGCCTTTGATGTCGATTGAGCAAGTTCATCTTGCCTAGGCCATAATCTTTTACGCTTAACGTTGTTATAAACTATTCATTTTTCAACCCCCGCATTGATTAGCATCATCATCTCTTTCACTTTTAAACAGTGAATCGCTGATGCTAATGCGTCGAATGAAGTAATTTTCCAGATATTAAATTATTAAAGCTTTGGTGGTTGTTTTTATTTATAACGGAATTTTGTAAATTAAACCACATATTGATATTTGTTATTGTAAATTTATTCAAAAAATACCAACATATACACAACGTTTCGATTGCTGCTTCTAGAAAGTAATTTACGTTTAACTGCTATGCAACCCGAATAAGTTTTATTTGACTTATCTTCAGTAAACTTTCTGCTAGTTATCTATTAGGTATTTACCATATCCCTTCAGAACAAATTATTTCCTCATATTTTATGATTTTAAATTCTATATGATCATTGTTTTAAATCCTTTTTACCCTCTTTATATTTTCCTTTTTCTTGCTTTTTTTGCGTTTACTCATACACTTGTCACATAATCTAGATATTGCCTTTGTGACACTTCCAACTTGTTCTTGTTGAAAAATCTCAGACTTGATTGATTTCTTCATTACAAGAAATATATCCTCAAATTATGTTATGTTATGTTATGTTATGTTATTATGAGTAATAAGGCAAGAGGTGGAAGCGGCATACTAATAAGAGAATCAATCCAACACTATTTAGAAGATAAAATAGTAACAGATAAAGCACAAATTGCTGCTGTTAACAGAAAAAGTCATAATCATCCCATCACAGTAGCAAGTATCTACTGTCCCCCACGCTATAAATAACACATATAGGATATAAAAATATTTTTGACCAACTCGGCGTTCGCTTTGTTCTTGGTGAAGACTTCAATGCCAAGCATACACATTGGGGGTCACGCCTAATTTCAGACAAAGGAAGGGAACTGTACAAAGTGTACTCATATTTTATGATTTTAAATTCTATATGATCATTGTTTTAAATCCTTTTTTCCCTCTTTATTTTTTCCTTTTTCTTGCTTTTTTTGCGTTTACTCATACACTTGTCACATAATCTAGATATTGCCTTTGTGACACTTCCAACTTGTTCTTGTTGAAAAATCTCAGACTTGATTGATTTCTTCATTACAAGAAATATATCCTCAAATTATGCCACTGTAGATGAGTGCAATGAGCTAAGTTCTGATCATATGCCAATAATACTGACACTTCTTCTTCTTCTTCAAGTGCCTTGTCCGGTCTCCCAGACGTCGGCGATCACTCTGGCGAAAACGTCTCTATTTTCCGCCGTGCGGAACAGCTCTCCTTCGCTCCTTATGCCGGTCCATTCCCTGATATTCCCTAACCAGGATTGGCGACTTCTCCCGGGTCCACGTCGACCCTCAATTTTCCCTTTGAGGATCAATTGAAGGAGTTGACATTTATTACCTCCCAAGATGTGGCCGAGATAAGAGATTTTCCGGCATTTGACAGTGTTGAGGAGTTCTCGCTGTGTGTTTGCTCTCTTCAAGACATCATTGTTGGTAACTTTCTCGACCCAGGGAATTCGCAGCATTCGCCTGAGGATCCACATCTCAAAAGCCTCCAGGCGATTCATCTTACTGACCTTGAGTGTCCATGCTTCCACACCATAAAGAAAGCATAACTTTCTTTTGATGAATATCTGCCTTTGATGTCGATTGACCAAGTTCATCTTGCCTAGGCCATAATCTTTTACGCTTAACGTTGTTATAAACTATCCATTTTTCAACCCCCGCATTGATTAGCATCATCATCTCTTTCACTTTTAAACAGTGAATCACTGATGCTAATGCGTCGAATGAAGTAATTTTCGTTTAACTGCTATGCAACCCGAATAAGTTTTATTTGACTTATCTTCAGTCGTTATTGTAAGCACGGTAAGATAGGTTAAGTCATTTTTAATTCATCCTTTTCACCCTGAAATTTCGAATACATACCTCAAATTTACAGACAAGATATATTTCGATCTGTGCACAACTTGGCATATCCAGGAGTAAAGGCATTGATTTCTTCATTACAAGAAATATATCCTCAAATTATGCCACTGTAGATGAGTGCAATGAGCTAAGTTCTGATCATATGCCAATAATACTTACACTTCTTCTTCTTCTTCAAGTGCCTTGTCCGGTCTCCCTGACGTCGGCGATCACTCTGGCGAAAACGTCTCTATTTTCCGCCGTGCGGAACAGCTCTCCTTCGCTCCTTATGCCGGTCCATTCCCTGATATTCCCTAACCAGGATTGGCGACTTCTCCCGGGTCCACGTCGACCCTCAATTTTCCCTTTGAGGATCAATTGAAGGAGTTGACATTTATTACCTCCCAAGATGTGGCCGAGATAAGAGATTTTCCGGCATTTGACAGTGTTGAGGAGTTCTCGCTGTGTGTTTGCTCTCTTCAAGACATCATTGTTGGTAACTTTCTCGACCCAGGGAATTCGCAGCATTCGCCTGAGTATCCACATCTCAAAAGCCTCCAGGCGATTCATCGTACTGACCTTGAGTGTCCATGCTTCCACACCATAAAGACAGCATAACTTTCTTTTGGTGAATATCTGCCTTTGATGTCGATTGAGCAAGTTCATCTTGCCTAGGCCATAATCTTTTACGCTTAACGTTGTTATAAACTATTCATTTTTCAACCCCCGCATTGATTAGCATCATCATCTCTTTCACTTTTAAACAGTGAATCGCTGATGCTAATGCGTCGAATGAAGTAATTTTCCAGATATTAAATTATTAAAGCTTTGGTGGTTGTTTTTATTTATAACGGAATTTTGTAAATTAAACCACATATTGATATTTGTTATTGTAAATTTATTCAAAAAATACCAACATATACACAACGTTTCGATTGCTGCTTCTAGAAAGTAATTTACGTTTAACTGCTATGCAACCCGAATAAGTTTTATTTGACTTATCTTCAGTAAACTTTCTGCTAGTTATCTATTAGGTATTTACCATATCCCTTCAGAACAAATTATTTCCTCATATTTTATGATTTTAAATTCTATATGATCATTGTTTTAAATCCTTTTTACCCTCTTTATATTTTCCTTTTTCTTGCTTTTTTTGCGTTTACTCATACATTTGTCACATAATCTAGATATTGCCTTTGTGACACTTCCAACTTGTTCTTGTTGAAAAATCTCAGACTTGATTGATTTCTTCATTACAAGAAATATATCCTCAAATTATGTTATGTTATGTTATTATGAGTAATAAGGCAAGAGGTGGAAGCGGCATACTAATAAGAGAATCAATCCAACACTATTTAGAAGATAAAATAGTAACAGATAAAGCACAAATTGCTGCTGTTAACAGAAAAAGTCATAATCATCCCATCACAGTAGCAAGTATCTACTTTCCCCCACGCTATAAATAACACATATAGAATATAAAAATATTTTTGACCAACTCGGCGTTCGCTTTGTTCTTGGTGAAGACTTCAATGCCAAGCATACACATTGGGGGTCACGCCTAATTTCAGACAAAGGAAGGGAACTGTACAAAGTGTACTCATATTTTATGATTTTAAATTCTATATGATCATTGTTTTAAATCCTTTTTTCCCTCTTTATTTTTTCCTTTTTCTTGCTTTTTTTGCGTTTACTCATACACTTGTCACATAATCTAGATATTGCCTTTGTGACACTTCCAACTTGTTCTTGTTGAAAAATCTCAGACTTGATTGATTTCTTCATTACAAGAAATATATCCTCAAATTATGCCACTGTAGATGAGTGCAATGAGCTAAGTTCTGATCATATGCCAATAATACTGACACTTCTTCTTCTTCTTCAAGTGCCTTGTCCGGTCTCCCTGACGTCGGCGATCACTCTGGCGAAAACGTCTCTATTTTCCGCCGTGCGGAACAGCACTCCTTCGCTCCTTATGCCGGTCCATTCCCTGATATTCCCTAACCAGGATTGGCGACTTCTCCCGGGTCCACGTCGATCCTCAATTTCCCTTTGAGGATCAATTGAAGGAGTTGACATTTATTACCTCCCAAGATGTGGCCGAGATAAGAGATTTTCCGGCATTTGACAGTGTTGAGGAGTTCTCGCTGTGTGTTTGCTCTCTTCAAGACATCATTGTTGGTAACTTTCTCGACCCAGGGAATTCGCAGCATTCGCCTGAGGATCCACATCTCAAAAGCCTCCAGGCGATTCATCGTACTGACCTTGAGTGTCCATGCTTCCACACCATAAAGACAGCATAACTTTCTTTTGGTGAATATCTGCCTTTGATGTCGATTGAGCAAGTTCATCTTGCCTAGGCCATAATCTTTTACGCTTAACGTTGTTATAAACTATTCATTTTTCAACCCCCGCATTGATTAGCATCATCATCTCTTTCACTTTTAAACAGTGAATCGCTGATGCTAATGCGTCGAATGAAGTAATTTTCCAGATATTAAATTATTAAAGCTTTGGTGGTTGTTTTTATTTATAACGGAATTTTGTAAATTAAACCACATATTGATATTTGTTATTGTAAATTTATTCAAAAAATACCAACATATACACAACGTTTCGATTGCTGCTTCTAGAAAGTAATTTACGTTTAACTGCTATGCAACCCGAATAAGTTTTATTTGACTTATCTTCAGTAAACTTTCTGCTAGTTATCTATTAGGTATTTACCATATTCCTTCAGAACAAATTATTTCCTCATATTTTATGATTTTAAATTCTATATGATCATTGTTTTAAATCCTTTTTACCCTCTTTATATTTTCCTTTTTCTTGCTTTTTTTGCGTTTACTCATACACTTGTCACATAATCTAGATATTGCCTTTGTGACACTTCCAACTTGTTCTTGTTGAAAAATCTCAGACTTGATTGATTTCTTCATTACAAGAAATATATCCTCAAATTATGTTATGTTATGTTATGTTATGTTATTATGAGTAATAAGGCAAGAGGTGGAAGCGGCATACTAATAAGAGAATCAATCCAACACTATTTAGAAGATAAAATAGTAACAGATAAAGCACAAATTGCTGCTGTTAACAGAAAAAGTCATAATCATCCCATCACAGTAGCAAGTATCTACTGTCCCCCACGCTATAAATAACACATATAGAATATAAAAATATTTTTGACCAACTCGGCGTTCGCTTTGTTCTTGGTGAAGACTTCAATGCCAAGCATACACATTGGGGGTCACGCCTAATTTCAGACAAAGGAAGGGAACTGTACAAAGTGTACTCATATTTTATGATTTTAAATTCTATATGATCATTGTTTTAAATCCTTTTTTCCCTCTTTATTTTTTCCTTTTTCTTGCTTTTTTTGCGTTTACTCATACACTTGTCACATAATCTAGATATTGCCTTTGTGACACTTCCAACTTGTTCTTGTTGAAAAATCTCAGACTTGATTGATTTCTTCATTACAAGAAATATATCCTCAAATTATGCCACTGTAGATGAGTGCAATGAGCTAAGTTCTGATCATATGCCAATAATACTGACACTTCTTCTTCTTCTTCAAGTGCCTTGTCCGGTCTCCCTGACGTCGGCGATCACTCTGGCGAAAACGTCTCTATTTTCCGCCGTGCGGAACAGCTCTCCTTCGCTCCTTATGCCGGTCCATTCCCTGATATTCCCTAACCAGGATTGGCGACTTCTCCCGGGTCCACGTCGACCCTCAATTTTCCCTTTGAGGATCAATTGAAGGAGTTGACATTTATTACCTCCCAAGATGTGGCCGAGATAAGAGATTTTCCGGCATTTGACAGTGTTGAGGAGTTCTCGCTGTGTGTTTGCTCTCTTCAAGACATCATTGTTGGTAACTTTCTCGACCCAGGGAATTCGCAGCATTCGCCTGAGGATCCACATCTCAAAAGCCTCCAGGCGATTCATCTTACTGACCTTGAGTGTCCATGCTTCCACACCATAAAGAAAGCATAACTTTCTTTTGATGAATATCTGCCTTTGATGTCGATTGACCAAGTTCATCTTGCCTAGGCCATAATCTTTTACGCTTAACGTTGTTATAAACTATCCATTTTTCAACCCCCGCATTGATTAGCATCATCATCTCTTTCACTTTTAAACAGTGAATCACTGATGCTAATGCGTCGAATGAAGTAATTTTCGTTTAACTGCTATGCAACCCGAATAAGTTTTATTTGACTTATCTTCAGTCGTTATTGTAAGCACGGTAAGATAGGTTAAGTCATTTTTAATTCATCCTTTTCACCCTGAAATTTCGAATACATACCTCAAATTTACAGACAAGATATATTTCGATCTGTGCACAACTTGGCACATCCAGGAGTAAAGGCATTGATTTCTTCATTACAAGAAATATATCCTCAAATTATGCCACTGTAGATGAGTGCAATGAGCTAAGTTCTGATCATATGCCAATAATACTTACACTTCTTCTTCTTCTTCAAGTGCCTTGTCCGGTCTCCCTGACGTCGGCGATCACTCTGGCGAAAACGTCTCTATTTTCCGCCGTGCGGAACAGCTCTCCTTCGCTCCTTATGCCGGTCCATTCCCTGATATTCCCTAACCAGGATTGGCGACTTCTCCCGGGTCCACGTCGACCCTCAATTTTCCCTTTGAGGATCAATTGAAGGAGTTGACATTTATTACCTCCCAAGATGTGGCCGAGATAAGAGATTTTCCGGCATTTGACAGTGTTGAGGAGTTCTCGCTGTGTGTTTGCTCTCTTCAAGACATCATTGTTGGTAACTTTCTCGACCCAGGGAATTCGCAGCATTCGCCTGAGTATCCACATCTCAAAAGCCTCCAGGCGATTCATCGTACTGACCTTGAGTGTCCATGCTTCCACACCATAAAGACAGCATAACTTTCTTTTGGTGAATATCTGCCTTTGATGTCGATTGAGCAAGTTCATCTTGCCTAGGCCATAATCTTTTACGCTTAACGTTGTTATAAACTATCCATTTTTAAACCCCCGCATTGATTAGCATCATCATCTCTTTCACTTTTAAACAGTGAATCGCTGATGCTAATGCGTCGAATGAAGTAATTTTTGTTTAACTGCTATGCAACCTGAATAAGTTTTATTTGACTTATCTTCAGTCGTTATTGTAAGCACGGTAAGATAGGTTAAGTCATTTTTAATTCATCCTTTCCACCCTGAAATTTCGAATACATACCTCAAATTTACAGACAAGATATATTTCGATCTGTGCACAACTTGGCACATCCAGGAGTAAAGGCATTGATTTCTTCATTACAAGAAATATATCCTCAAATTATGCCACTGTAGATGAGTGCAATGAGCTAAGTTCTGATCATATGCCAATAATACTGACACTTCTTCTTCTTCTTCAAGTGCCTTGTCCGGTCTCCCTGACGTCGGCGATCACTCTGGCGAAAACGTCTCTATTTTCCGCCGTGCGGAACAGCTCTCCTTCGCTCCTTATGCCGGTCCATTCCCTGATATTCCCTAACCAGGATTGGCGACTTCTCCCGGGTCCACGTCGACCCTCAATTTTCCCTTTGAGGATCAATTGAAGGAGTTGACATTTATTACCTCCCAAGATGTGGCCGAGATAAGAGATTTTCCGGCATTTGACAGTGTTGAGGAGTTCTCGCTGTGTGTTTGCTCTCTTCAAGACATCATTGTTGGTAACTTTCTCGACCCAGGGAATTCGCAGCATTCGCCTCCACATCTCAAAAGCCTCCAGGCGATTCATCGTACTGACCTTGAGTGTCCATGCTTCCACACCATAAAGACAGCATAACTTTCTTTTGGTGAATATCTGCCTTTGATGTCGATTGAGCAAGTTCATCTTGCCTAGGCCATAATCTTTTACGCTTAACGTTGTTATAAACTATCCATTTTTAAACCCCCGCATTGATTAGCATCATCATCTCTTTCACTTTTAAACAGTGAATCGCTGATGCTAATGCGTCGAATGAAGTAATTTTTGTTTAACTGCTATGCAACCTGAATAAGTTTTATTTGACTTATCTTCAGTCGTTATTGTAAGCACGGTAAGATAGGTTAAGTCATTTTTAATTCATCCTTTCCACCCTGAAATTTCGAATACATACCTCAAATTTACAGACAAGATATATTTCGATCTGTGCACAACTTGGCACATCCAGGAGTAAAGGCATTGATTTCTTCATTACAAGAAATATATCCTCAAATTATGCCACTGTAGATGAGTGCAATGAGCTAAGTTCTGATCATATGCCAATAATACTGACACTTCTTCTTCTTCTTCAAGTGCCTTGTCCGGTCTCCCTGACGTCGGCGATCACTCTGGCGAAAACGTCTCTATTTTCCGCCGTGCGGAACAGCTCTCCTTCGCTCCTTATGCCGGTCCATTCCCTGATATTCCCTAACCAGGATTGGCGACTTCTCCCGGGTCCACGTCGACCCTCAATTTTCCCTTTGAGGATCAATTGAAGGAGTTGACATTTATTACCTCCCAAGATGTGGCCGAGATAAGAGATTTTCCGGCATTTGACAGTGTTGAGGAGTTCTCGCTGTGTGTTTGCTCTCTTCAAGACATCATTGTTGGTAACTTTCTCGACCCAGGGAATTCGCAGCATTCGCCTCCACATCTCAAAAGCCTCCAGGCGATTCATCGTACTGACCTTGAGTGTCCATGCTTCCACACCATAAAGACAGCCTAACTTTCTTTTGGTGAATATCTGCCTTTGATGTCGATTGAGCAAGTTCATCTTGCCTAGGCCATAATCTTTTACGCTTAACGTTGTTATAAACTATTCATTTTTCAACCCCCGCATTGATTAGCATCATCATCTCTTTCACTTTTAAACAGTGAATCGCTGATGCTAATGCGTCGAATGAAGTAATTTTCCAGATATTAAATTATTAAAGCTTTGGTGGTTGTTTTTATTTATAACGGAATTTTGTAAATTAAACCACATATTGATATTTGTTATTGTAAATTTATTCAAAAAATACCAACATATACACAACGTTTCGATTGCTGCTTCTAGAAAGTAATTTACGTTTAACTGCTATGCAACCCGAATAAGTTTTATTTGACTTATCTTCAGTAAACTTTCTGCTAGTTATCTATTAGGTATTTACCATATTCCTTCAGAACAAATTATTTCCTCATATTTTATGATTTTAAATTCTATATGATCATTGTTTTAAATCCTTTTTACCCTCTTTATATTTTCCTTTTTCTTGCTTTTTTTGCGTTTACTCATACACTTGTCACATAATCTAGATATTGCCTTTGTGACACTTCCAACTTGTTCTTGTTGAAAAATCTCAGACTTGATTGATTTCTTCATTACAAGAAATATATCCTCAAATTATGTTATGTTATGTTATGTTATGTTATGTTATTATGAGTAATAAGGCAAGAGGTGGAAGCGGCATACTAATAAGAGAATCAATCCAACACTATTTAGAAGATAAAATAGTAACTGATAAAGCACAAATTGCTGCTGTTAACAGAAAAAGTCATAATCATCCCATCACAGTAGCAAGTATCTACTGTCCCCCACGCTATAAATAACACATATAGAATATAAAAATATTTTTGACCAACTCGGCGTTCGCTTTGTTCTTGGTGAAGACTTCAATGCCAAGCATACACATTGGAGGTCACGCCTAATTTCAGACAAAGGAAGGGAACTGTACAAAGTGTACTCATATTTTATGATTTTAAATTCTATATGATCATTGTTTTAAATCCTTTTTTCCCTCTTTATTTTTTCCTTTTTCTTGCTTTTTTTGCGTTTACTCATACACTTGTCACATAATCTAGATATAGCCTTTGTGACACTTCCAACTTGTTCTTGTTGAAAAATCTCAGACTTGATTGATTTCTTCATTACAAGAAATATATCCTCAAATTATGCCACTGTAGATGAGTGCAATGAGCTAAGTTCTGATCATATGCCAATAATACTGACACTTCTTCTTCTTCTTCAAGTGCCTTGTCCGGTCTCCCTGACGTCGGCGATCACTCTGGCGAAAACGTCTCTATTTTCCGCCGTGCGGAACAGCTCTCCTTCGCTCCTTATGCCGGTCCATTCCCTGATATTCCCTAACCAGGATTGGCGACTTCTCCCGGGTCCACGTCGACCCTCAATTTTCCCTTTGAGGATCAATTGAAGGAGTTGACATTTATTACCTCCCAAGATGTGGCCGAGATAAGAGATTTTCCGGCATTTGACAGTGTTGAGGAGTTCTCGCTGTGTGTTTGCTCTCTTCAAGACATCATTGTTGGTAACTTTCTCGACCCAGGGAATTCGCAGCATTCGCCTGAGGATCCACATCTCAAAAGCCTCCAGGCGATTCATCTTACTGACCTTGAGTGTCCATGCTTCCACACCATAAAGAAAGCATAACTTTCTTTTGATGAATATCTGCCTTTGATGTCGATTGACCAAGTTCATCTTGCCTAGGCCATGATCTTTTACGCTTAACGTTGTTATAAACTATCCATTTTTCAACCCTCGCATTGATTAGCATCATCATCTCTTTCACTTTTAAACAGTGAATCGCTGATGCTAATGCGTCGAATGAAGTAATTTTTGTTTAACTGCTATGCAACCTGAATAAGTTTTATTTGACTTATCTTCAGTAAACTTTCTGCTAGTTATCTATTAGGCATTTACCATATTCCTCCAGAACAAATTATTTCCTCATATTTTATGATTTTAAATTCTATATGATCATTGTTTTAAATCCTTTTTTCCCTCTTTATTTTTTCCTTTTTCTTGCTTTTTTTGCGTTTAATCATACTCTTGTCACATAATCTAGATATTGCCTTTGTGACACTTCCAACTTGTTCTTGTTGAAAAATCTCGGACTTGATTGATTTCTTCATTACAAGAAATATATCCTCAAATTATGCCACTGTAGATGAGTGCAATGAGCTAAGTTCTGATCATATGCCAATAATACCGACACTTCTTCTTCTTCAAGTGCCTTGTCCGGTCTCCCTGACGTCGGCGATCACTCTGGCGAAAACGTCTCTATTTTCCGCCGTGCGGAACAGCTCTCCTTCGCTCCTTATGCCGGTCCATTCCCTGATATTCCCTAACCAGGATTGGCGACTTCTCCCGGGTCCACGTCGACCCTCAATTTTCCCTTTGAGGATCAATTGAAGGAGTTGACATTTATTACCTCCCAAGATGTGGCCGAGATAAGAGATTTTCCGGCATTTGACAGTGTTGAGGAGTTCTCGCTGTGTGTTTGCTCTCTTCAAGACATCATTGTTGGTAACTTTCTCGACCCAGGGAATTCGCAGCATTCGCCTGAGGATCCACATCTCAAAAGCCTCCAGGCGATTCATCGTACTGACCTTGAGTGTCCATGCTTCCACACCATAAAGAAAGCATAACTTTCTTTTGATGAATATCTGCCTTTGATGTCGATTGACCAAGTTCATCTTGCCTAGGCCATAATCTTTTACGCTTAACGTTGTTATAAACTATCCATTTTTCAACCCCCGCATTGATTAGCATCATCATCTCTTTCACTTTTAAACAGTGAATCACTGATGCTAATGCGTCGAATGAAGTAATTTTCGTTTAACTGCTATGCAACCCGAATAAGTTTTATTTGACTTATCTTCAGTAAACTTTCTGCTAGTTATCTATTAGGTATTTACCATATCCCTTCAGAACAAATTATTTCCTCATATTTTATGATTTTAAATTCTATATGATCATTGTTTTAAATCCTTTTTACCCTCTTTATATTTTCCTTTTTCTTGCTTTTTTTGCGTTTACTCATACACTTGTCACATAATCTAGATATTGCCTTTGTGACACTTCCAACTTGTTCTTGTTGAAAAATCTCAGACTTGATTGATTTCTTCATTACAAGAAATATATCCTCAAATTATGTTATGTTATGTTATTATGAGTAATAAGGCAAGAGGTGGAAGCGGCATACTAATAAGAGAATCAATCCAACACTATTTAGAAGATAAAATAGTAACAGATAAAGCACAAATTGCTGCTGTTAACAGAAAAAGTCATAATCATCCCATCACAGTAGCAAGTATCTACTTTCCCCCACGCTATAAATAACACATATAGA
The DNA here is from genome assembly GCA_963082975.1 of Labia minor. Lineage (NCBI taxonomy): Eukaryota > Metazoa > Arthropoda > Insecta > Dermaptera > Spongiphoridae > Labia > Labia minor. Next base: position 41,852,439 of record OY720348.1, on the reverse strand, counting down.
ATATAAAAATATTTTTGACCAACTCGGCGTTCGCTTTGTTCTTGGTGAAGACTTCAATGCCAAGCATACACATTGGGGGTCACGCCTAATTTCAGACAAAGGAAGGGAACTGTACAAAGTGTACTCATATTTTATGATTTTAAATTCTATATGATCATTGTTTTAAATCCTTTTTTCCCTCTTTATTTTTTCCTTTTTCTTGCTTTTTTTGCGTTTACTCATACACTTGTCACATAATCTAGATATTGCCTTTGTGACACTTCCAACTTGTTCTTGTTGAAAAATCTCAGACTTGATTGATTTCTTCATTACAAGAAATATATCCTCAAATTATGCCACTGTAGATGAGTGCAATGAGCTAAGTTCTGATCATATGCCAATAATACTGACACTTCTTCTTCTTCTTCAAGTGCCTTGTCCGGTCTCCCTGACGTCGGCGATCACTCTGGCGAAAACGTCTCTATTTTCCGCCGTGCGGAACAGCACTCCTTCGCTCCTTATGCCGGTCCATTCCCTGATATTCCCTAACCAGGATTGGCGACTTCTCCCGGGTCCACGTCGATCCTCAATTTCCCTTTGAGGATCAATTCAAGGAGTTGACATTTATTACCTCCCAAGATGTGCCCGAGATAAGAGATTTTCCGGCATTTGACAGTGTTGAGGAGTTCTCGCTGTGTGTTTGCTCTCTTCAAGACATCATTGTTGGTAACTTTCTCGACCCAGGGAATTCGCAGCATTCGCCTGAGGATCCACATCTCAAAAGCCTCCAGGCGATTCATCGTACTGACCTTGAGTGTCCATGCTTCCACACCATAAAGACAGCATAACTTTCTTTTGGTGAATATCTGCCTTTGATGTCGATTGAGCAAGTTAATCTTGCCTAGGCCATAATCTTTTACGCTTAACGTTGTTATAAACTATTCATTTTTCAACCCCCGCATTGATTAGCATCATCATCTCTTTCACTTTTAAACAGTGAATCGCTGATGCTAATGCGTCGAATGAAGTAATTTTCCAGATATTAAATTATTAAAGCTTAGGTGGTTGTTTTTATTTATAACGGAATTTTGTAAATTAAACCACATATTGATATTTGTTATTGTAAATTTATTCAAAAAATACCAACATATACACAACGTTTCGATTGCTGCTTCTAGAAAGTAATTTACGTTTAACTGCTATGCAACCCGAATAAGTTTTATTTGACTTATCTTCAGTAAACTTTCTGCTAGTTATCTATTAGGTATTTACCATATCCCTTCAGAACAAATTATTTCCTCATATTTTATGATTTTAAATTCTATATGATCATTGTTTTAAATCCTTTTTACCCTCTTTATATTTTCCTTTTTCTTGCTTTTTTTGCGTTTACTCATACACTTGTCACATAATCTAGATATTGCCTTTGTGACACTTCCAACTTGTTCTTGTTGAAAAATCTCAGACTTGATTGATTTCTTCATTACAAGAAATATATCCTCAAATTATGTTATGTTATGTTATGTTATGTTATTATGAGTAATAAGGCAAGAGGTGGAAGCGGCATACTAATAAGAGAATCAATCCAACACTATTTAGAAGATAAAATAGTAACAGATAAAGCACAAATTGCTGCTGTTAACAGAAAAAGTCATAATCATCCCATCACAGTAGCAAGTATCTACTGTCCCCCACGCTATAAATAACACATATAGGATATAAAAATATTTTTGACCAACTCGGCGTTCGCTTTGTTCTTGGTGAAGACTTCAATGCCAAGCATACACATTGGGGGTCACGCCTAATTTCAGACAAAGGAAGGGAACTGTACAAAGTGTACTCATATTTTATGATTTTAAATTCTATATGATCATTGTTTTAAATCCTTTTTTCCCTCTTTATTTTTTCCTTTTTCTTGCTTTTTTTGCGTTTACTCATACACTTGTCACATAATCTAGATATTGCCTTTGTGACACTTCCAACTTGTTCTTGTTGAAAAATCTCAGACTTGATTGATTTCTTCATTACAAGAAATATATCCTCAAATTATGCCACTGTAGATGAGTGCAATGAGCTAAGTTCTGATCATATGCCAATAATACTGACACTTCTTCTTCTTCTTCAAGTGCCTTGTCCGGTCTCCCTGACGTCGGCGATCACTCTGGCGAAAACGTCTCTATTTTCCGCCGTGCGGAACAGCTCTCCTTCGCTCCTTATGCCGGTCCATTCCCTGATATTCCCTAACCAGGATTGGCGACTTCTCCCGGGTCCACGTCGACCCTCAATTTTCCCTTTGAGGATCAATTGAAGGAGTTGACATTTATTACCTCCCAAGATGTGGCCGAGATAAGAGATTTTCCGGCATTTGACAGTGTTGAGGAGTTCTCGCTGTGTGTTTGCTCTCTTCAAGACATCATTGTTGGTAACTTTCTCGACCCAGGGAATTCGCAGCATTCGCCTGAGGATCCACATCTCAAAAGCCTCCAGGCGATTCATCTTACTGACCTTGAGTGTCCATGCTTCCACACCATAAAGAAAGCATAACTTTCTTTTGATGAATATCTGCCTTTGATGTCGATTGACCAAGTTCATCTTGCCTAGGCCATAATCTTTTACGCTTAACGTTGTTATAAACTATCCATTTTTCAACCCCCGCATTGATTAGCATCATCATCTCTTTCACTTTTAAACAGTGAATCACTGATGCTAATGCGTCGAATGAAGTAATTTTCGTTTAACTGCTATGCAACCCGAATAAGTTTTATTTGACTTATCTTCAGTCGTTATTGTAAGCACGGTAAGATAGGTTAAGTCATTTTTAATTCATCCTTTCCACCCTGAAATTTCGAATACATACCTCAAATTTACAGACAAGATATATTTCGATCTGTGCACAACTTGGCACATCCAGGAGTAAAGGCATTGATTTCTTCATTACAAGAAATATATCCTCAAATTATGCCACTGTAGATGAGTGCAATGAGCTAAGTTCTGATCATATGCCAATAATACTGACACTTCTTCTTCTTCTTCAAGTGCCTTGTCCGGTCTCCCTGACGTCGGCGATCACTCTGGCGAAAACGTCTCTATTTTCCGCCGTGCGGAACAGCTCTCCTTCGCTCCTTATGCCGGTCCATTCCCTGATATTCCCTAACCAGGATTGGCGACTTCTCCCGGGTCCACGTCGACCCTCAATTTTCCCTTTGAGGATCAATTGAAGGAGTTGACATTTATTACCTCCCAAGATGTGGCCGAGATAAGAGATTTTCCGGCATTTGACAGTGTTGAGGAGTTCTCGCTGTGTGTTTGCTCTCTTCAAGACATCATTGTTGGTAACTTTCTCGACCCAGGGAATTCGCAGCATTCGCCTCCACATCTCAAAAGCCTCCAGGCGATTCATCGTACTGACCTTGAGTGTCCATGCTTCCACACCATAAAGACAGCCTAACTTTCTTTTGGTGAATATCTGCCTTTGATGTCGATTGAGCAAGTTCATCTTGCCTAGGCCATAATCTTTTACGCTTAACGTTGTTATAAACTATTCATTTTTCAACCCCCGCATTGATTAGCATCATCATCTCTTTCACTTTTAAACAGTGAATCGCTGATGCTAATGCGTCGAATGAAGTAATTTTCCAGATATTAAATTATTAAAGCTTTGGTGGTTGTTTTTATTTATAACGGAATTTTGTAAATTAAACCACATATTGATATTTGTTATTGTAAATTTATTCAAAAAATACCAACATATACACAACGTTTCGATTGCTGCTTCTAGAAAGTAATTTACGTTTAACTGCTATGCAACCCGAATAAGTTTTATTTGACTTATCTTCAGTAAACTTTCTGCTAGTTATCTAATAGGTATTTACCATATTCCTTCAGAACAAATTATTTCCTCATATTTTATGATTTTAAATTCTATATGATCATTGTTTTAAATCCTTTTTACCCTCTTTATATTTTCCTTTTTCTTGCTTTTTTTGCGTTTACTCATACACTTGTCACATAATCTAGATATTGCCTTTGTGACACTTCCAACTTGTTCTTGTTGAAAAATCTCAGACTTGATTGATTTCTTCATTACAAGAAATATATCCTCAAATTATGTTATGTTATGTTATTATGAGTAATAAGGCAAGAGGTGGAAGCGGCATACTAATAAGAGAATCAATCCAACACTATTTAGAAGATAAAATAGTAACAGATAAAGCACAAATTGCTGCTGTTAACAGAAAAAGTCATAATCATCCCATCACAGTAGCAAGTATCTACTTTCCCCCACGCTATAAATAACACATATAGAATATAAAAATATTTTTGACCAACTCGGCGTTCGCTTTGTTCTTGGTGAAGACTTCAATGCCAAGCATACACATTGGGGGTCACGCCTAATTTCAGACAAAGGAAGGGAACTGTACAAAGTGTACTCATATTTTATGATTTTAAATTCTATATGATCATTGTTTTAAATCCTTTTTTCCCTCTTTATTTTTTCCTTTTTCTTGCTTTTTTTGCGTTTACTCATACACTTGTCACATAATCTAGATATTGCCTTTGTGACACTTCCAACTTGTTCTTGTTGAAAAATCTCAGACTTGATTGATTTCTTCATTACAAGAAATATATCCTCAAATTATGCCACTGTAGATGAGTGCAATGAGCTAAGTTCTGATCATATGCCAATAATACTGACACTTCTTCTTCTTCTTCAAGTGCCTTGTCCGGTCTCCCTGACGTCGGCGATCACTCTGGCGAAAACGTCTCTATTTTCCGCCGTGCGGAACAGCACTCCTTCGCTCCTTATGCCGGTCCATTCCCTGATATTCCCTAACCAGGATTGGCGACTTCTCCCGGGTCCACGTCGATCCTCAATTTCCCTTTGAGGATCAATTGAAGGAGTTGACATTTATTACCTCCCAAGATGTGGCCGAGATAAGAGATTTTCCGGCATTTGACAGTGTTGAGGAGTTCTCGCTGTGTGTTTGCTCTCTTCAAGACATCATTGTTGGTAACTTTCTCGACCCAGGGAATTCGCAGCATTCGCCTGAGGATCCACATCTCAAAAGCCTCCAGGCGATTCATCGTACTGACCTTGAGTGTCCATGCTTCCACACCATAAAGACAGCATAACTTTCTTTTGGTGAATATCTGCCTTTGATGTCGATTGAGCAAGTTCATCTTGCCTAGGCCATAATCTTTTACGCTTAACGTTGTTATAAACTATTCATTTTTCAACCCCCGCATTGATTAGCATCATCATCTCTTTCACTTTTAAACAGTGAATCGCTGATGCTAATGCGTCGAATGAAGTAATTTTCCAGATATTAAATTATTAAAGCTTTGGTGGTTGTTTTTATTTATAACGGAATTTTGTAAATTAAACCACATATTGATATTTGTTATTGTAAATTTATTCAAAAAATACCAACATATACACAACGTTTCGATTGCTGCTTCTAGAAAGTAATTTACGTTTAACTGCTATGCAACCCGAATAAGTTTTATTTGACTTATCTTCAGTAAACTTTCTGCTAGTTATCTATTAGGTATTTACCATATCCCTTCAGAACAAATTATTTCCTCATATTTTATGATTTTAAATTCTATATGATCATTGTTTTAAATCCTTTTTACCCTCTTTATATTTTCCTTTTTCTTGCTTTTTTTGCGTTTACTCATACACTTGTCACATAATCTAGATATTGCCTTTGTGACACTTCCAACTTGTTCTTGTTGAAAAATCTCAGACTTGATTGATTTCTTCATTACAAGAAATATATCCTCAAATTATGTTATGTTATGTTATGTTATGTTATTATGAGTAATAAGGCAAGAGGTGGAAGCGGCATACTAATAAGAGAATCAATCCAACACTATTTAGAAGATAAAATAGTAACAGATAAAGCACAAATTGCTGCTGTTAACAGAAAAAGTCATAATCATCCCATCACAGTAGCAAGTATCTACTGTCCCCCACGCTATAAATAACACATATAGGATATAAAAATATTTTTGACCAACTCGGCGTTCGCTTTGTTCTTGGTGAAGACTTCAATGCCAAGCATACACATTGGGGGTCACGCCTAATTTCAGACAAAGGAAGGGAACTGTACAAAGTGTACTCATATTTTATGATTTTAAATTCTATATGATCATTGTTTTAAATCCTTTTTTCCCTCTTTATTTTTTCCTTTTTCTTGCTTTTTTTGCGTTTACTCATACACTTGTCACATAATCTAGATATTGCCTTTGTGACACTTCCAACTTGTTCTTGTTGAAAAATCTCAGACTTGATTGATTTCTTCATTACAAGAAATATATCCTCAAATTATGCCACTGTAGATGAGTGCAATGAGCTAAGTTCTGATCATATGCCAATAATACTGACACTTCTTCTTCTTCTTCAAGTGCCTTGTCCGGTCTCCCTGACGTCGGCGATCACTCTGGCGAAAACGTCTCTATTTTCCGCCGTGCGGAACAGCTCTCCTTCGCTCCTTATGCCGGTCCATTCCCTGATATTCCCTAACCAGGATTGGCGACTTCTCCCGGGTCCACGTCGACCCTCAATTTTCCCTTTGAGGATCAATTGAAGGAGTTGACATTTATTACCTCCCAAGATGTGGCCGAGATAAGAGATTTTCCGGCATTTGACAGTGTTGAGGAGTTCTCGCTGTGTGTTTGCTCTCTTCAAGACATCATTGTTGGTAACTTTCTCGACCCAGGGAATTCGCAGCATTCGCCTGAGGATCCACATCTCAAAAGCCTCCAGGCGATTCATCGTACTGACCTTGAGTGTCCATGCTTCCACACCATAAAGACAGCCTAACTTTCTTTTGGTGAATATCTGCCTTTGATGTCGATTGAGCAAGTTCATCTTGCCTAGGCCATAATCTTTTACGCTTAACGTTGTTATAAACTATCCATTTTTCAACCCCCGCATTGATTAGCATCATCATCTCTTTCACTTTTAAACAGTGAATCACTGATGCTAATGCGTCGAATGAAGTAATTTTCGTTTAACTGCTATGCAACCCGAATAAGTTTTATTTGACTTATCTTCAGTCGTTATTGTAAGCACGGTAAGATAGGTTAAGTCATTTTTAATTCATCCTTTTCACCCTGAAATTTCGAATACATACCTCAAATTTACAGACAAGATATATTTCGATCTGTGCACAACTTGGCATATCCAGGAGTAAAGGCATTGATTTCTTCATTACAAGAAATATATCCTCAAATTATGCCACTGTAGATGAGTGCAATGAGCTAAGTTCTGATCATATGCCAATAATAATTACACTTCTTCTTCTTCTTCAAGTGCCTTGTCCGGTCTCCCTGACGTCGGCGATCACTCTGGCGAAAACGTCTCTTTTTCCGCCGTGCGGAACAGCTCTCCTTCGCTCCTTATGCCGGTCCATTCCCTGATATTCCCTAACCAGGATTGGCGACTTCTCCCGGGTCCACGTCGACCCTCAATTTTCCCTTTGAGGATCAATTGAAGGAGTTGACATTTATTACCTCCCAAGATGTGGCCGAGATAAGAGATTTTCCGGCATTTGACAGTGTTGAGGAGTTCTCGCTGTGTGTTTGCTCTCTTCAAGACATCATTGTTGGTAACTTTCTCGACCCAGGGAATTCGCAGCATTCGCCTGAGTATCCACATCTCAAAAGCCTCCAGGCGATTCATCGTACTGACCTTGAGTGTCCATGCTTCCACACCATAAAGACAGCATAACTTTCTTTTGGTGAATATCTGCCTTTGATGTCGATTGAGCAAGTTCATCTTGCCTAGGCCATAATCTTTTACGCTTAACGTTGTTATAAACTATTCATTTTTCAACCCCCGCATTGATTAGCATCATCATCTCTTTCACTTTTAAACAGTGAATCGCTGATGCTAATGCGTCGAATGAAGTAATTTTCCAGATATTAAATTATTAAAGCTTTGGTGGTTGTTTTTATTTATAACGGAATTTTGTAAATTAAACCACATATTGATATTTGTTATTGTAAATTTATTCAAAAAATACCAACATATACACAACGTTTCGATTGCTGCTTCTAGAAAGTAATTTACGTTTAACTGCTATGCAACCCGAATAAGTTTTATTTGACTTATCTTCAGTAAACTTTCTGCTAGTTATCTATTAGGTATTTACCATATTCCTTCAGAACAAATTATTTCCTCATATTTTATGATTTTAAATTCTATATGATCATTGTTTTAAATCCTTTTTACCCTCTTTATATTTTCCTTTTTCTTGCTTTTTTTGCGTTTACTCATACACTTGTCACATAATCTAGATATTGCCTTTGTGACACTTCCAACTTGTTCTTGTTGAAAAATCTCAGACTTGATTGATTTCTTCATTACAAGAAATATATCCTCAAATTATGTTATGTTATGTTATGTTATGTTATTATGAGTAATAAGGCAAGAGGTGGAAGCGGCATACTAATAAGAGAATCAATCCAACACTATTTAGAAGATAAAATAGTAACAGATAAAGCACAAATTGCTGCTGTTAACAGAAAAAGTCATAATCATCCCATCACAGTAGCAAGTATCTACTGTCCCCCACGCTATAAATAACACATATAGGATATAAAAATATTTTTGACCAACTCGGTGTTCGCTTTGTTCTTGGTGAAGACTTCAATGCCAAGCATACACATTGGGGGTCACGCCTAATTTCAGACAAAGGAAGGGAACTGTACAAAGTGTACTCATATTTTATGATTTTAAATTCTATATGATCATTGTTTTAAATCCTTTTTTCCCTCTTTATTTTTTCCTTTTTCTTGCTTTTTTTGCGTTTACTCATACACTTGTCACATAATCTAGATATTGCCTTTGTGACACTTCCAACTTGTTCTTGTTGAAAAATCTCAGACTTGATTGATTTCTTCATTACAAGAAATATATCCTCAAATTATGCCACTGTAGATGAGTGCAATGAGCTAAGTTCTGATCATATGCCAATAATACTGACACTTCTTCTTCTTCTTCAAGTGCCTTGTCCGGTCTCCCTGACGTCGGCGATCACTCTGGCGAAAACGTCTCTATTTTCCGCCGTGCGGAACAGCTCTCCTTCGCTCCTTATGCCGGTCCATTCCCTGATATTCCCTAACCAGGATTGGCGACTTCTCCCGGGTCCACGTCGACCCTCAATTTTCCCTTTGAGGATCAATTGAAGGAGTTGACATTTATTACCTCCCAAGATGTGGCCGAGATAAGAGATTTTCCGGCATTTGACAGTGTTGAGGAGTTCTCGCTGTGTGTTTGCTCTCTTCAAGACATCATTGTTGGTAACTTTCTCGACCCAGGGAATTCGCAGCATTCGCCTGAGTATCCACATCTCAAAAGCCTCCAGGCGATTCATCGTACTGACCTTGAGTGTCCATGCTTCCACACCATAAAGACAGCATAACTTTCTTTTGGTGAATATCTGCCTTTGATGTCGATTGAGCAAGTTCATCTTGCCTAGGCCATAATCTTTTACGCTTAACGTTGTTATAAACTATCCATTTTTAAACCCCCGCATTGATTAGCATCATCATCTCTTTCACTTTTAAACAGTGAATCGCTGATGCTAATGCGTCGAATGAAGTAATTTTTGTTTAACTGCTATGCAACCTGAATAAGTTTTATTTGACTTATCTTCAGTAAACTTTCTGCTAGTTATCTATTAGGCATTTACCATATTCCTCCAGAACAAATTATTTCCTCATATTTTATGATTTTAAATTCTATATGATCATTGTTTTAAATCCTTTTTTCCCTCTTTATTTTTTCCTTTTTCTTGCTTTTTTTGCGTTTACTCATACTCTTGTTACATAATCTAGATATTGCCTTTGTGACACTTCCAACTTGTTCTTGTTGAAAAATCTCGGACTTGATTGATTTCTTCATTACAAGAAATATATCCTCAAATTATGCCACTGTAGATGAGTGCAATGAGCTAAGTTCTGATCATATGCCAATAATACTGACACTTCTTCTTCTTCAAGTGCCTTGTCCGGTCTCCCTGACGTCGGCGATCACTCTGGCGAAAACGTCTCTATTTTCCGCCGTGCGGAACAGCTCTCCTTCGCTCCTTATGCCGGTCCATTCCCTGATATTCCCTAACCAGGATTGGCGACTTCTCCCGGGTCCACGTCGACCCTCAATTTTCCCTTTGAGGATCAATTGAAGGAGTTGACATTTATTACCTCCCAAGATGTGGCCGAGATAAGAGATTTTCCGGCATTTGACAGTGTTGAGGAGTTCTCGCTGTGTGTTTGCTCTCTTCAAGACATCATTGTTGGTAACTTTCTCGACCCAGGGAATTCGCAGCATTCGCCTGAGGATCCACATCTCAAAAGCCTCCAGGCGATTCATCGTACTGACCTTGAGTGTCCATGCTTCCACACCATAAAGACAGCCTAACTTTCTTTTGGTGAATATCTGCCTTTGATGTCGATTGAGCAAGTTCATCTTGCCTAGGCCATAATCTTTTACGCTTAACGTTGTTATAAACTATTCATTTTTCAACCCCCGCATTGATTAGCATCATCATCTCTTTCACTTTTAAACAGTGAATCGCTGATGCTAATGCGTCGAATGAAGTAATTTTCCAGATATTAAATTATTAAAGCTTTGGTGGTTGTTTTTATTTATAACGGAATTTTGTAAATTAAACCACATATTGATATTTGTTATTGTAAATTTATTCAAAAAATACCAACATATACACAACGTTTCGATTGCTGCTTCTAGAAAGTAATTTACGTTTAACTGCTATGCAACCCGAATAAGTTTTATTTGACTTATCTTCAGTAAACTTTCTGCTAGTTATCTATTAGGTATTTACCATATTCCTTCAGAACAAATTATTTCCTCATATTTTATGATTTTAAATTCTATATGATCATTGTTTTAAATCCTTTTTACCCTCTTTATATTTTCCTTTTTCTTGCTTTTTTTGCGTTTACTCATACACTTGTCACATAATCTAGATATTGCCTTTGTGACACTTCCAACTTGTTCTTGTTGAAAAATCTCAGACTTGATTGATTTCTTCATTACAAGAAATATATCCTCAAATTATGTTATGTTATGTTATGTTATGTTATTATGAGTAATAAGGCAAGAGGTGGAAGCGGCATACTAATAAGAGAATCAATCCAACACTATTTAGAAGATAAAATAGTAACTGATAAAGCACAAATTGCTGCTGTTAACAGAAAAAGTCATAATCATCCCATCACAGTAGCAAGTATCTACTGTCCCCCACGCTATAAATAACACATATAGAATATAAAAATATTTTTGACCAACTCGGCGTTCGCTTTGTTCTTGGTGAAGACTTCAATGCCAAGCATACACATTGGAGGTCACGCCTAATTTCAGACAAAGGAAGGGAACTGTACAAAGTGTACTCATATTTTATGATTTTAAATTCTATATGATCATTGTTTTAAATCCTTTTTTCCCTCTTTATTTTTTCCTTTTTCTTGCTTTTTTTGCGTTTACTCATACACTTGTCACATAATCTAGATATAGCCTTTGTGACACTTCCAACTTGTTCTTGTTGAAAAATCTCAGACTTGATTGATTTCTTCATTACAAGAAATATATCCTCAAATTATGCCACTGTAGATGAGTGCAATGAGCTAAGTTCTGATCATATGCCAATAATACTGACACTTCTTCTTCTTCTTCAAGTGCCTTGTCCGGTCTCCCTGACGTCGGCGATCACTCTGGCGAAAACGTCTCTATTTTCCGCCGTGCGGAACAGCTCTCCTTCGCTCCTTATGCCGGTCCATTCCCTGATATTCCCTAACCAGGATTGGCGACTTCTCCCGGGTCCACGTCGACCCTCAATTTTCCCTTTGAGGATCAATTGAAGGAGTTGACATTTATTACCTCCCAAGATGTGGCCGAGATAAGAGATTTTCCGGCATTTGACAGTGTTGAGGAGTTCTCGCTGTGTGTTTGCTCTCTTCAAGACATCATTGTTGGTAACTTTCTCGACCCAGGGAATTCGCAGCATTCGCCTGAGGATCCACATCTCAAAAGCCTCCAGGCGATTCATCTTACTGACCTTGAGTGTCCATGCTTCCACACCATAAAGAAAGCATAACTTTCTTTTGATGAATATCTGCCTTTGATGTCGATTGACCAAGTTCATCTTGCCTAGGCCATGATCTTTTACGCTTAACGTTGTTATAAACTATCCATTTTTCAACCCTCGCATTGATTAGCATCATCATCTCTTTCACTTTTAAACAGTGAATCGCTGATGCTAATGCGTCGAATGAAGTAATTTTTGTTTAACTGCTATGCAACCTGAATAAGTTTTATTTGACTTATCTTCAGTAAACTTTCTGCTAGTTATCTATTAGGCATTTACCATATTCCTCCAGAACAAATTATTTCCTCATATTTTATGATTTTAAATTCTATATGATCATTGTTTTAAATCCTTTTTTCCCTCTTTATTTTTTCCTTTTTCTTGCTTTTTTTGCGTTTAATCATACTCTTGTCACATAATCTAGATATTGCCTTTGTGACACTTCCAACTTGTTCTTGTTGAAAAATCTCGGACTTGATTGATTTCTTCATTACAAGAAATATATCCTCAAATTATGCCACTGTAGATGAGTGCAATGAGCTAAGTTCTGATCATATGCCAATAATACTGACACTTCTTCTTCTTCTTCAAGTGCCTTGTCCGGTCTCCCTGACGTCGGCGATCACTCTGGCGAAAACGTCTCTATTTTCCGCCGTGGGAACAGCTCTCCTTCGCTCCTTATGCCGGTCCATTCCCTGATATTCCCTAACCAGGATTGGCGACTTCTCCCGGGTCCACGTCGACCCTCAATTTTCCCTTTGAGGATCAATTGAAGGATATACTCATGCGACCTTAATTGTACAATCGGTACTAAATAAATAACATAAGAGAGGGAAATTATATAAGAATAATTTATATAAAAAAAAAGAAAGAAATTTTATTATATTTAGATATCAATTAATAAACAAGATATATTTACAAACTTTGATTCATATTACGGTACACATATGTTTATTGTACAATTTCAGATACATGAATAGCCTAAGCTCAACTTAGGTTGCTGGATAGAGACTCAACGGGGGGATCTACTGGTTTTTATTTATTTTATAACCTTTAATACGAGACACTTAATAGATAGACGTTATTAATAGAAAAAGTCAGTACGATACGGTAATGCTGTGATGATATAGGAAGTAGGTGTATTTTCTTCGTTTTCCAACTAGAGACAAAAAGGCATAACGAAAAGCGATATCCGGAAACGGCGATGACTTAAAACTTGCACGTAACCTGAACTTGCGGTAGTCTAAAACAGCAGCTAACCGGAAACTTGCGGTAGCCTAGAACTGGCGGTATCCTAAAACTTGGCCGTAACCTAAAAACTTGGCCGTAACCTAAAAACTTGGCCGTAACCTAAAAACTTGGCCGTAACCTAAAAACTGTAATAACTCATTAATAACAGGTACGGGTATTATTATAAGCGTTATTCATAAAGACATATATTATAATTCACTCTTACCGGTACGATATCTGATATGGGCGGTATTTATTGCAGGTAAATTTCACAACAATATATATATTTTATTCTTACAGACACTACTGGAGAGAAACGTTTACGGTAGAATTTTCGGTAAGATGCAATACATTAATTAATTCGATAGCGAGACGATAATATTTCATCCATTGGACAGGCGAGAATATCTCTTTCTTTTCACTTCATCCTATCACTAGGCTATATCCCCTCCCATCCATTAGTCAATCATATTGATTCCGATAGATGGCACGGGTATGTCCGTTTGTGCTTGTACGACTTTTCCTCTAATATTCAATCTCGGCGTTACATACCCCCTTCCAGAGGGAACGTCGTACAGAAAGTTTTGTCGGAATGGACCGGTACGGAAGTGTTTGATTTCAATCGGTACGGGACTCTCGGTAGAACTTCAAAGATACGATACATGATTCTTCCACGTGAATGGAGAAACCATGAGCTCACGTGAGGGCAGGGTTGCCAATCCCTGAGGCAGATTTCTTTTCTATTGGCTTGATAGAAAATATCCACCCGTTACCCGTTCGATTCCAAAGAGACTTCAAGACGAAACGATACATGATTCTTCCATGTGAAATGGAGAAACCATGAGCTCACGTGAGGGCAGGGTTGCCAGTCCCTGAGGTAGATTTCTTTTCTATTGGCTTAATAGAAAATATCCACCCGTTACCCGTCGATTCCAAAGAGACTTTCAAAGATACGATACATGATTCTTCCATGTGAAATGGAGAAACCATGGGCTCACGCGAGGGCAGGGTTGCCAGTCCCTGAGGTAGATTTCTTTTCTATTGGCTTGATAGAAAATATCCACCCGTTACCCGTGTATGCGTAATGTTACGTGACTCTTCATCGGCAACAGGTACTTGTAGCAGGACTTGCTTCATATCAAGTTTAGAAAATTACTAATTCATACAGGTAGGCTCATTCTCCACTGATGAGATCGGAATATCATCACTCTTCTCCAAGGGTGACACTTTAGGTTCACGAAAGAGCGAGACAGTTTTGTCCAACGGCAACGGTATTGAAGTTTTCCCAGTAGGTAGTAAGGTATTATCGGTTGGTGGCGACACGGAAATCTTCTTAGAAGGAGGAAAGGTATTATTGGTTGGTGGCGACACGGAAATCTTCGCAGAGGGCGGTAAGGTATTATTGGTTGGTGGCGGTACGGAAATCTTCACAGAGGGCGGTAAGGTATTATTGGTTGGTGGCGGTACGGAAATCTTCACAGAGGGCGGTAAGGTATTATTGGTTGGTGGCGGTACGGAAATCTTCACAGAGGGCGGTAAGGTATTATTGGTTGGTGGCGGTACGGAAATCTTCACAGAAGGCGGTAAGGTATTATTGGTTGGTGGCGGTACGGAAATCTTCACAGAAGGCGGTAAGGTATTACTTGTGTTAGAACCACGGCATTTACTAGGAGAGGAAGGGGTCCTTACTCCCAACTCCTGTTGTCGTTTAAAGAGCAATCTGGACAGGACATCGTGGTCTCACCTGGTTTCCCACAACCGTAACAAAACCTCTTCCTCGGTTTAGTACATTTGGAATATATGTGTGGACCACCGCAGTTCCAACAAGCGTTGGATCCTGGTATCCTATTTCCCGATTTCTTCTCGGCAGAATCACTAGTTTTAGGTTTGGGTGTTACCAATTTTACCTTAGGAATGAGTGTTCGAGATGGATCCGGGTCCCTAGAAGGTGGGGTCGGATCTCGAGGCTGTACAGGCATCACTTTAGGAACTCGGGACGGAAAGGAAACTCGACCTTTAGAATCTGATTTACTAATAGCACGACCACGACCAATGTTATCTATTTTCATGAGCTCCGCTACACGGCTACGCTCCGTTACAAACTCTATGAGTGACTCATAAGTTGGTATGGTTGTCGACGACTGCTTGTCCTCGAAGGCTCTCCTCGTGCCAGAATCTAAGTTATTTAATGCTAACTGTAATTTAATAAAATCTCCCACATCCGGTAAATTTAGTGACATCAAAGCACTCATATTGCTGACATGTACACTAAGAAATCGTTGAAAGCTACTATGGGATGAATTTGTTAGCGGTAGAAATTCGGTAATTCGAGACAAATATAAGCTAGCCAATCTTCGTTTATTCTGGTATCTAGCTTTTAATGCTTCTAGAGCCAGTACATAGTTTTGGGGCTCAAGGGCATATGCAGAAATAACCGCGGCAGCATCGTCTCTTAAACAAGTTCTCAAATATTGAAACTTCTTAATATCCGGTATGTTGGGGTCACTATCGACTAGCGACTGAAACAGAGAAAAAAATGATGACCAGTCCTCGATATTACCTGTGAAGGTAGGAAGTTGTATTTTAGGTAACTGTCCCTCAGCCGAAGCTCTCGAAACAGTTCCCGTCGGAATAGTAACCATCTTGGCTTCCTTGGCAGCTAGATATTTACTCTTGGCTCCATCCAACAACTCGAAAAATCTATTCTGGACCTGTCCGGTATCTAATCTTAATTTTCGATCTTTAACTTTAACATTAATGACTCTAATTTCCGCCGTTAACTTCAAAAACCTTGTCTCGTACTCCGATAATCTGTCAAATTGTGCACGATAATCCTCTACGTTATCCGGTATTATTGATCGAAATCTACTGTGGAGGTCTGTCATCAGGGAGAACAAATCTTCTCTTTCTGATTGCAGAATTTCTAAATTTATTATTAATTCTTCCGCCATCGTTAAGGAAAAACTCTATTATACCCAGCAACCTAGTACAAAATAATTATACAAGAAAACAAAAAAATATTACAATACAAAATAAATAATAATCAAATACAACAACAAATTATTATATGATTTATAATATTATATACTTCAGACAAACAGTTATTAAATCACCCATTCAATAATAATTTTATCCTAACTAAACGAAATTTTAAATAACTTATTTTATTTATAAAAAAAATCAAATAAATTATTTCTGAATTATTTTTAAATAAATCATAAGCTTATTTATAAGCATAAGTTTATACAACCTTTAAAGATAAAAATAATTATTTTCGATAAAATTACTTTAGAATTGAACACTATTAATATTTATAACTATTAATCTTATTCTTAACATTATTATGTTTTAAAATACAAAATGAATTAATGTTTTGAATATATTTTCCAAGTATAAACGGTAATTATAGGTATCCTTGAATTTATTCAATAATAAATTTATATTATAACCAAACGGAATTTTAAATAATTTATTTTACTTATATAAAAATAAATAAATTATTTCGGAATTAATTTTAAACAAGTCATAAGCTTATTTATAATGATTGTATAAACCTTTAAAGATAAAAATAATTATTTTCAATAAAATTGTATCAGAACTGTATAATATTAATATTTAAAAAAATATCAATCTTATTATTAATATTATTATATTTATAAATACAAAATGCATTAATGTGTCTTAGTTATAATTTCTAAGAACAAACGATAATTATATTATAGGTATACTTAAATTTATTCAATAATAAATCTATTTTAACTAAACGGAATTTTAAATAATCTATATTATTTATAAAAAAACTAAATAAATCATCTCTGAATTATTTTTAAATAAATCATAAACTTATTTATAGCAATTTTATAAACCTTCAAAGATAAAAATAATTATTTTCAATATAATTATTTTAGAATGGAATAATATTAACATTTAAAATTGTCAAGCTTATTATTAATATTATTATGTTTATAAATACAAAATGAATTACTGTGTCTTAGTTATATTTTCTAAGAACAAACGATAATTATAGGTATACTTAAATTTAATCTATATTAAATATATAAAAAAAACACCTCCAAATAAATTATATCATCCAAAATCAATTACAAGTTCATTTCTTTAATTTTATATACTTAGATGATTTTATACTTATTTTCATTTTATTTTATTAATTAGTTTATTTTTAACTATATTAATAATTAATATCGATATATTTATGTGATTAATAATCAATAAAAAGAAAAACCAATGTACCAGCTGTTTGGGGACCATATATTTATGTATAATGAAAAATCAATGTCCCAGCTGAACAGTCATATATTTATGTATAAAAAAACAAAAACCAGCGTCCCTATAGTCCGGGCGCCATATACTCATGCGACCTTAATTGTACAATCGGTACTAAATAAATAACATAAGAGAGGGAAATTATATAAGAATAATTTATATAAAAAAAAAGAAAGAAATTTTATTATATTTAGATATCAATTAATAAACAAGATATATTTACAAACTTTGATTCATATTACGGTACACATATGTTTATTGTACAATTTCAGATACATGAATAGCCTAAGCTCAACTTAGGTTGCTGGATAGAGACTCAACGGGGGGATCTACTGGTTTTTATTTATTTTATAACCTTTAATACGAGACACTTAATAGATAGACGTTATTAATAGAAAAAGTCAGTACGATACGGTAATGCTGTGATGATATAGGAAGTAGGTGTATTTTCTTCGTTTTCCAACTAGAGACAAAAAGGCATAACGAAAAGCGATATCCGGAAACGGCGATGACTTAAAACTTGCACGTAACCTGAACTTGCGGTAGTCTAAAACAGCAGCTAACCGGAAACTTGCGGTAGCCTAGAACTGGCGGTATCCTAAAACTTGGCCGTAACCTAAAAACTTGGCCGTAACCTAAAAACTTGGCCGTAACCTAAAAACTTGGCCGTAACCTAAAAACTTGGCCGTAACCTAAAAACTGTAATAACTCATTAATAACAGGTACGGGTATTATTATAAGCGTTATTCATAAAGACATATATTATAATTCACTCTTACCGGTACGATATCTGATATGGGCGGTATTTATTGCAGGTAAATTTCACAACAATATATATATTTTATTCTTACAGACACTACTGGAGAGAAACGTTTACGGTAGAATTTTCGGTAAGATGCAATACATTAATTAATTCGATAGCGAGACGATAATATTTCATCCATTGGACAGGCGAGAATATCTCTTTCTTTTCACTTCATCCTATCACTAGGCTATATCCCCTCCCATCCATTAGTCAATCATATTGATTCCGATAGATGGCACGGGTATGTCCGTTTGTGCTTGTACGACTTTTCCTCTAATATTCAATCTCGGCGTTACAAGGAGTTGACATTTATTACCTCCCAAGATGTGGCCGAGATAAGAGATTTTCCGGCATTTGACAGTGTTGAGGAGTTCTCGCTGTGTGTTTGCTCTCTTCAAGACATCATTGTTGGTAACTTTCTCGACCCAGGGAATTCGCAGCATTCGCCTGAGGATCCACATCTCAAAAGCCTCCAGGCGATTCATCTTACTGACCTTGAGTGTCCATGCTTCCACACCATAAAGAAAGCATAACTTTCTTTTGATGAATATCTGCCTTTGATGTCGATTGACCAAGTTCATCTTGCCTAGGCCATAATCTTTTACGCTTAACGTTGTTATAAACTATCCATTTTTCAACCCCCGCATTGATTAGCATCATCATCTCTTTCACTTTTAAACAGTGAATCACTGATGCTAATGCGTCGAATGAAGTAATTTTCGTTTAACTGCTATGCAACCCGAATAAGTTTTATTTGACTTATCTTCAGTCGTTATTGTAAGCACGGTAAGATAGGTTAAGTCATTTTTAATTCATCCTTTCCACCCTGAAATTTCGAATACATACCTCAAATTTACAGACAAGATATATTTCGATCTGTGCACAACTTGGCACATCCAGGAGTAAAGGCATTGATTTCTTCATTACAAGAAATATATCCTCAAATTATGCCACTGTAGATGAGTGCAATGAGCTAAGTTCTGATCATATGCCAATAATACTGACACTTCTTCTTCTTCTTCAAGTGCCTTGTCCGGTCTCCCTGACGTCGGCGATCACTCTGGCGAAAACGTCTCTATTTTCCGCCGTGCGGAACAGCTCTCCTTCGCTCCTTATGCCGGTCCATTCCCTGATATTCCCTAACAAGGATTGGCGACTTCTCCCGGGTCCACGTCGATCCTCAATTTCCCTTTGAGGATCAATTGAAGGAGTTGACATTTATTACCTCCCAAGATGTGGCCGAGATAAGAGATTTTCCGGCATTTGACAGTGTTGAGGAGTTCTCGCTGTGTGTTTGCTCTCTTCAAGACATCATTGTTGGTAACTTTCTCGACCCAGGGAATTCGCATCATTCGCCTGAGGATCCACATCTCAAAAGCCTCCAGGCGATTCATCTTACTGACCTTGAGTGTCCATGCTTCCACACCATAAAGAAAGCATAACTTTCTTTTGATGAATATCTGCCTTTGATGTCGATTGACCAAGTTCATCTTGCCTAGGCCATAATCTTTTACGCTTAACGTTGTTATAAACTATCCATTTTTCAACCCCCGCATTGATTAGCATCATCATCGCTTTCACTTTTAAACAGTGAATCACTGATGCTAATGCGTCGAATGAAGTAATTTTCGTTTAACTGCTATGCAACCCGAATAAGTTTTATTTGACTTATCTTCAGTCGTTATTGTAAGCACGGTAAGATAGGTTAAGTCATTTTTAATTCATCCTTTTCACCCTGAAATTTCGAATACATACCTCAAATTTACAGACAAGATATATTTCGATCTGTGCACAACTTGGCACATCCAGGAGTAAAGGCATTGATTTCTTCATTACAAGAAATATATCTTCAAATTATGCCACTGTAGATGAGTGCAATGAGCTAAGTTCTGATCATATGCCAATAATACTTACACTTCTTCTTCTTCAAGTGCCTTGTCCGGTCTCCCTGACGTCGGCGATCACTCTGGCGAAAACGTCTCTATTTTCCGCCGTGCGGAACAGCTCTCCTTCGCTCCTTATGCCGGTCCATTCCCTGATATTCCCTAACCAGGATTGGCGACTTCTCCTGGGTCCACGTCGACCCTCAATTTTCCCTTTGAGGATCAATTGAAGGAGTTGACATTTATTACCTCCCAAGATGTGGCCGAGATAAGAGATTTTCCGGCATTTGACAGTGTTGAGGAGTTCTCGCTGTGTGTTTGCTCTCTTCAAGACATCATTGTTGGTAACTTTCTCGACCCAGGGAATTCGCAGCATTCGCCTGAGGATCCACATCTCAAAAGCCTCCAGGCGATTCATCGTACTGACCTTGAGTGTCCATGCTTCCACACCATAAAGACAGCATAACTTTCTTTTGGTGAATATCTGCCTTTGATGTCGATTGAGCAAGTTCATCTTGCCTAGGCCATAATCTTTTACGCTTAACGTTGTTATAAACTATTCATTTTTCAACCCCCGCATTGATTAGCATCATCATCTCTTTCACTTTTAAACAGTGAATCGCTGATGCTAATGCGTCGAATGAAGTAATTTTCCAGATATTAAATTATTAAAGCTTTGGTGGTTGTTTTTATTTATAACGGAATTTTGTAAATTAAACCACATATTGATATTTGTTATTGTAAATTTATTCAAAAAATACCAACATATACACAACGTTTCGATTGCTGCTTCTAGAAAGTAATTTACGTTTAACTGCTATGCAACCCGAATAAGTTTTATTTGACTTATCTTCAGTAAACTTTCTGCTAGTTATCTATTAGGTATTTACCATATTCCTTCAGAACAAATTATTTCCTCATATTTTATGATTTTAAATTCTATATGATCATTGTTTTAAATCCTTTTTACCCTCTTTATATTTTCCTTTTTCTTGCTTTTTTTGCGTTTACTCATACACTTGTCACATAATCTAGATATTGCCTTTGTGACACTTCCAACTTGTTCTTGTTGAAAAATCTCAGACTTGATTGATTTCTTCATTACAAGAAATATATCCTCAAATTATGTTATGTTATGTTATGTTATGTTATTATGAGTAATAAGGCAAGAGGTGGAAGCGGCATACTAATAAGAGAATCAATCCAACACTATTTAGAAGATAAAATAGTAACTGATAAAGCACAAATTGCTGCTGTTAACAGAAAAAGTCATAATCATCCCATCACAGTAGCAAGTATCTACTGTCCCCCACGCTATAAATAACACATATAGAATATAAAAATATTTTTGACCAACTCGGCGTTCGCTTTGTTCTTGGTGAAGACTTCAATGCCAAGCATACACATTGGAGGTCACGCCTAATTTCAGACAAAGGAAGGGAACTGTACAAAGTGTACTCATATTTTATGATTTTAAATTCTATATGATCATTGTTTTAAATCCTTTTTTCCCTCTTTATTTTTTCCTTTTTCTTGCTTTTTTTGCGTTTACTCATACACTTGTCACATAATCTAGATATAGCCTTTGTGACACTTCCAACTTGTTCTTGTTGAAAAATCTCAGACTTGATTGATTTCTTCATTACAAGAAATATATCCTCAAATTATGCCACTGTAGATGAGTGCAATGAGCTAAGTTCTGATCATATGCCAATAATACTGACACTTCTTCTTCTTCTTCAAGTGCCTTGTCCGGTCTCCCTGACGTCGGCGATCACTCTGGCGAAAACGTCTCTATTTTCCGCCGTGCGGAACAGCTCTCCTTCGCTCCTTATGCCGGTCCATTCCCTGATATTCCCTAACCAGGATTGGCGACTTCTCCCGGGTCCACGTCGACCCTCAATTTTCCCTTTGAGGATCAATTGAAGGAGTTGACATTTATTACCTCCCAAGATGTGGCCGAGATAAGAGATTTTCCGGCATTTGACAGTGTTGAGGAGTTCTCGCTGTGTGTTTGCTCTCTTCAAGACATCATTGTTGGTAACTTTCTCGACCCAGGGAATTCGCAGCATTCGCCTGAGGATCCACATCTCAAAAGCCTCCAGGCGATTCATCTTACTGACCTTGAGTGTCCATGCTTCCACACCATAAAGAAAGCATAACTTTCTTTTGATGAATATCTGCCTTTGATGTCGATTGACCAAGTTCATCTTGCCTAGGCCATGATCTTTTACGCTTAACGTTGTTATAAACTATCCATTTTTCAACCCTCGCATTGATTAGCATCATCATCTCTTTCACTTTTAAACAGTGAATCGCTGATGCTAATGCGTCGAATGAAGTAATTTTTGTTTAACTGCTATGCAACCTGAATAAGTTTTATTTGACTTATCTTCAGTAAACTTTCTGCTAGTTATCTATTAGGCATTTACCATATTCCTCCAGAACAAATTATTTCCTCATATTTTATGATTTTAAATTCTATATGATCATTGTTTTAAATCCTTTTTTCCCTCTTTATTTTTTCCTTTTTCTTGCTTTTTTTGCGTTTAATCATACTCTTGTCACATAATCTAGATATTGCCTTTGTGACACTTCCAACTTGTTCTTGTTGAAAAATCTCGGACTTGATTGATTTCTTCATTACAAGAAATATATCCTCAAATTATGCCACTGTAGATGAGTGCAATGAGCTAAGTTCTGATCATATGCCAATAATACTGACACTTCTTCTTCTTCTTCAAGTGCCTTGTCCGGTCTCCCTGACGTCGGCGATCACTCTGGCGAAAACGTCTCTATTTTCCGCCGTGGGAACAGCTCTCCTTCGCTCCTTATGCCGGTCCATTCCCTGATATTCCCTAACCAGGATTGGCGACTTCTCCCGGGTCCACGTCGACCCTCAATTTTCCCTTTGAGGATCAATTGAAGGATATACTCATGCGACCTTAATTGTACAATCGGTACTAAATAAATAACATAAGAGAGGGAAATTATATAAGAATAATTTATATAAAAAAAAAGAAAGAAATTTTATTATATTTAGATATCAATTAATAAACAAGATATATTTACAAACTTTGATTCATATTACGGTACACATATGTTTATTGTACAATTTCAGATACATGAATAGCCTAAGCTCAACTTAGGTTGCTGGATAGAGACTCAACGGGGGGATCTACTGGTTTTTATTTATTTTATAACCTTTAATACGAGACACTTAATAGATAGACGTTATTAATAGAAAAAGTCAGTACGATACGGTAATGCTGTGATGATATAGGAAGTAGGTGTATTTTCTTCGTTTTCCAACTAGAGACAAAAAGGCATAACGAAAAGCGATATCCGGAAACGGCGATGACTTAAAACTTGCACGTAACCTGAACTTGCGGTAGTCTAAAACAGCAGCTAACCGGAAACTTGCGGTAGCCTAGAACTGGCGGTATCCTAAAACTTGGCCGTAACCTAAAAACTTGGCCGTAACCTAAAAACTTGGCCGTAACCTAAAAACTTGGCCGTAACCTAAAAACTGTAATAACTCATTAATAACAGGTACGGGTATTATTATAAGCGTTATTCATAAAGACATATATTATAATTCACTCTTACCGGTACGATATCTGATATGGGCGGTATTTATTGCAGGTAAATTTCACAACAATATATATATTTTATTCTTACAGACACTACTGGAGAGAAACGTTTACGGTAGAATTTTCGGTAAGATGCAATACATTAATTAATTCGATAGCGAGACGATAATATTTCATCCATTGGACAGGCGAGAATATCTCTTTCTTTTCACTTCATCCTATCACTAGGCTATATCCCCTCCCATCCATTAGTCAATCATATTGATTCCGATAGATGGCACGGGTATGTCCGTTTGTGCTTGTACGACTTTTCCTCTAATATTCAATCTCGGCGTTACATACCCCCTTCCAGAGGGAACGTCGTACAGAAAGTTTTGTCGGAATGGACCGGTACGGAAGTGTTTGATTTCAATCGGTACGGGACTCTCGGTAGAACTTCAAAGATACGATACATGATTCTTCCACGTGAATGGAGAAACCATGAGCTCACGTGAGGGCAGGGTTGCCAATCCCTGAGGCAGATTTCTTTTCTATTGGCTTGATAGAAAATATCCACCCGTTACCCGTTCGATTCCAAAGAGACTTCAAGACGAAACGATACATGATTCTTCCATGTGAAATGGAGAAACCATGAGCTCACGTGAGGGCAGGGTTGCCAGTCCCTGAGGTAGATTTCTTTTCTATTGGCTTAATAGAAAATATCCACCCGTTACCCGTCGATTCCAAAGAGACTTTCAAAGATACGATACATGATTCTTCCATGTGAAATGGAGAAACCATGGGCTCACGCGAGGGCAGGGTTGCCAGTCCCTGAGGTAGATTTCTTTTCTATTGGCTTGATAGAAAATATCCACCCGTTACCCGTGTATGCGTAATGTTACGTGACTCTTCATCGGCAACAGGTACTTGTAGCAGGACTTGCTTCATATCAAGTTTAGAAAATTACTAATTCATACAGGTAGGCTCATTCTCCACTGATGAGATCGGAATATCATCACTCTTCTCCAAGGGTGACACTTTAGGTTCACGAAAGAGCGAGACAGTTTTGTCCAACGGCAACGGTATTGAAGTTTTCCCAGTAGGTAGTAAGGTATTATCGGTTGGTGGCGACACGGAAATCTTCTTAGAAGGAGGAAAGGTATTATTGGTTGGTGGCGACACGGAAATCTTCGCAGAGGGCGGTAAGGTATTATTGGTTGGTGGCGGTACGGAAATCTTCACAGAGGGCGGTAAGGTATTATTGGTTGGTGGCGGTACGGAAATCTTCACAGAGGGCGGTAAGGTATTATTGGTTGGTGGCGGTACGGAAATCTTCACAGAGGGCGGTAAGGTATTATTGGTTGGTGGCGGTACGGAAATCTTCACAGAAGGCGGTAAGGTATTATTGGTTGGTGGCGGTACGGAAATCTTCACAGAAGGCGGTAAGGTATTACTTGTGTTAGAACCACGGCATTTACTAGGAGAGGAAGGGGTCCTTACTCCCAACTCCTGTTGTCGTTTAAAGAGCAATCTGGACAGGACATCGTGGTCTCACCTGGTTTCCCACAACCGTAACAAAACCTCTTCCTCGGTTTAGTACATTTGGAATATATGTGTGGACCACCGCAGTTCCAACAAGCGTTGGATCCTGGTATCCTATTTCCCGATTTCTTCTCGGCAGAATCACTAGTTTTAGGTTTGGGTGTTACCAATTTTACCTTAGGAATGAGTGTTCGAGATGGATCCGGGTCCCTAGAAGGTGGGGTCGGATCTCGAGGCTGTACAGGCATCACTTTAGGAACTCGGGACGGAAAGGAAACTCGACCTTTAGAATCTGATTTACTAATAGCACGACCACGACCAATGTTATCTATTTTCATGAGCTCCGCTACACGGCTACGCTCCGTTACAAACTCTATGAGTGACTCATAAGTTGGTATGGTTGTCGACGACTGCTTGTCCTCGAAGGCTCTCCTCGTGCCAGAATCTAAGTTATTTAATGCTAACTGTAATTTAATAAAATCTCCCACATCCGGTAAATTTAGTGACATCAAAGCACTCATATTGCTGACATGTACACTAAGAAATCGTTGAAAGCTACTATGGGATGAATTTGTTAGCGGTAGAAATTCGGTAATTCGAGACAAATATAAGCTAGCCAATCTTCGTTTATTCTGGTATCTAGCTTTTAATGCTTCTAGAGCCAGTACATAGTTTTGGGGCTCAAGGGCATATGCAGAAATAACCGCGGCAGCATCGTCTCTTAAACAAGTTCTCAAATATTGAAACTTCTTAATATCCGGTATGTTGGGGTCACTATCGACTAGCGACTGAAACAGAGAAAAAAATGATGACCAGTCCTCGATATTACCTGTGAAGGTAGGAAGTTGTATTTTAGGTAACTGTCCCTCAGCCGAAGCTCTCGAAACAGTTCCCGTCGGAATAGTAACCATCTTGGCTTCCTTGGCAGCTAGATATTTACTCTTGGCTCCATCCAACAACTCGAAAAATCTATTCTGGACCTGTCCGGTATCTAATCTTAATTTTCGATCTTTAACTTTAACATTAATGACTCTAATTTCCGCCGTTAACTTCAAAAACCTTGTCTCGTACTCCGATAATCTGTCAAATTGTGCACGATAATCCTCTACGTTATCCGGTATTATTGATCGAAATCTACTGTGGAGGTCTGTCATCAGGGAGAACAAATCTTCTCTTTCTGATTGCAGAATTTCTAAATTTATTATTAATTCTTCCGCCATCGTTAAGGAAAAACTCTATTATACCCAGCAACCTAGTACAAAATAATTATACAAGAAAACAAAAAAATATTACAATACAAAATAAATAATAATCAAATACAACAACAAATTATTATATGATTTATAATATTATATACTTCAGACAAACAGTTATTAAATCACCCATTCAATAATAATTTTATCCTAACTAAACGAAATTTTAAATAACTTATTTTATTTATAAAAAAAATCAAATAAATTATTTCTGAATTATTTTTAAATAAATCATAAGCTTATTTATAAGCATAAGTTTATACAACCTTTAAAGATAAAAATAATTATTTTCGATAAAATTACTTTAGAATTGAACACTATTAATATTTATAACTATTAATCTTATTCTTAACATTATTATGTTTTAAAATACAAAATGAATTAATGTTTTGAATATATTTTCCAAGTATAAACGGTAATTATAGGTATCCTTGAATTTATTCAATAATAAATTTATATTATAACCAAACGGAATTTTAAATAATTTATTTTACTTATATAAAAATAAATAAATTATTTCGGAATTAATTTTAAACAAGTCATAAGCTTATTTATAATGATTGTATAAACCTTTAAAGATAAAAATAATTATTTTCAATAAAATTGTATCAGAACTGTATAATATTAATATTTAAAAAAATATCAATCTTATTATTAATATTATTATATTTATAAATACAAAATGCATTAATGTGTCTTAGTTATAATTTCTAAGAACAAACGATAATTATATTATAGGTATACTTAAATTTATTCAATAATAAATCTATTTTAACTAAACGGAATTTTAAATAATCTATATTATTTATAAAAAAACTAAATAAATCATCTCTGAATTATTTTTAAATAAATCATAAACTTATTTATAGCAATTTTATAAACCTTCAAAGATAAAAATAATTATTTTCAATATAATTATTTTAGAATGGAATAATATTAACATTTAAAATTGTCAAGCTTATTATTAATATTATTATGTTTATAAATACAAAATGAATTACTGTGTCTTAGTTATATTTTCTAAGAACAAACGATAATTATAGGTATACTTAAATTTAATCTATATTAAATATATAAAAAAAACACCTCCAAATAAATTATATCATCCAAAATCAATTACAAGTTCATTTCTTTAATTTTATATACTTAGATGATTTTATACTTATTTTCATTTTATTTTATTAATTAGTTTATTTTTAACTATATTAATAATTAATATCGATATATTTATGTGATTAATAATCAATAAAAAGAAAAACCAATGTACCAGCTGTTTGGGGACCATATATTTATGTATAATGAAAAATCAATGTCCCAGCTGAACAGTCATATATTTATGTATAAAAAAACAAAAACCAGCGTCCCTATAGTCCGGGCGCCATATACTCATGCGACCTTAATTGTACAATCGGTACTAAATAAATAACATAAGAGAGGGAAATTATATAAGAATAATTTATATAAAAAAAAAGAAAGAAATTTTATTATATTTAGATATCAATTAATAAACAAGATATATTTACAAACTTTGATTCATATTACGGTACACATATGTTTATTGTACAATTTCAGATACATGAATAGCCTAAGCTCAACTTAGGTTGCTGGATAGAGACTCAACGGGGGGATCTACTGGTTTTTATTTATTTTATAACCTTTAATACGAGACACTTAATAGATAGACGTTATTAATAGAAAAAGTCAGTACGATACGGTAATGCTGTGATGATATAGGAAGTAGGTGTATTTTCTTCGTTTTCCAACTAGAGACAAAAAGGCATAACGAAAAGCGATATCCGGAAACGGCGATGACTTAAAACTTGCACGTAACCTGAACTTGCGGTAGTCTAAAACAGCAGCTAACCGGAAACTTGCGGTAGCCTAGAACTGGCGGTATCCTAAAACTTGGCCGTAACCTAAAAACTTGGCCGTAACCTAAAAACTTGGCCGTAACCTAAAAACTTGGCCGTAACCTAAAAACTTGGCCGTAACCTAAAAACTGTAATAACTCATTAATAACAGGTACGGGTATTATTATAAGCGTTATTCATAAAGACATATATTATAATTCACTCTTACCGGTACGATATCTGATATGGGCGGTATTTATTGCAGGTAAATTTCACAACAATATATATATTTTATTCTTACAGACACTACTGGAGAGAAACGTTTACGGTAGAATTTTCGGTAAGATGCAATACATTAATTAATTCGATAGCGAGACGATAATATTTCATCCATTGGACAGGCGAGAATATCTCTTTCTTTTCACTTCATCCTATCACTAGGCTATATCCCCTCCCATCCATTAGTCAATCATATTGATTCCGATAGATGGCACGGGTATGTCCGTTTGTGCTTGTACGACTTTTCCTCTAATATTCAATCTCGGCGTTACAAGGAGTTGACATTTATTACCTCCCAAGATGTGGCCGAGATAAGAGATTTTCCGGCATTTGACAGTGTTGAGGAGTTCTCGCTGTGTGTTTGCTCTCTTCAAGACATCATTGTTGGTAACTTTCTCGACCCAGGGAATTCGCAGCATTCGCCTGAGGATCCACATCTCAAAAGCCTCCAGGCGATTCATCTTACTGACCTTGAGTGTCCATGCTTCCACACCATAAAGAAAGCATAACTTTCTTTTGATGAATATCTGCCTTTGATGTCGATTGACCAAGTTCATCTTGCCTAGGCCATAATCTTTTACGCTTAACGTTGTTATAAACTATCCATTTTTCAACCCCCGCATTGATTAGCATCATCATCTCTTTCACTTTTAAACAGTGAATCACTGATGCTAATGCGTCGAATGAAGTAATTTTCGTTTAACTGCTATGCAACCCGAATAAGTTTTATTTGACTTATCTTCAGTCGTTATTGTAAGCACGGTAAGATAGGTTAAGTCATTTTTAATTCATCCTTTCCACCCTGAAATTTCGAATACATACCTCAAATTTACAGACAAGATATATTTCGATCTGTGCACAACTTGGCACATCCAGGAGTAAAGGCATTGATTTCTTCATTACAAGAAATATATCCTCAAATTATGCCACTGTAGATGAGTGCAATGAGCTAAGTTCTGATCATATGCCAATAATACTGACACTTCTTCTTCTTCTTCAAGTGCCTTGTCCGGTCTCCCTGACGTCGGCGATCACTCTGGCGAAAACGTCTCTATTTTCCGCCGTGCGGAACAGCTCTCCTTCGCTCCTTATGCCGGTCCATTCCCTGATATTCCCTAACAAGGATTGGCGACTTCTCCCGGGTCCACGTCGATCCTCAATTTCCCTTTGAGGATCAATTGAAGGAGTTGACATTTATTACCTCCCAAGATGTGGCCGAGATAAGAGATTTTCCGGCATTTGACAGTGTTGAGGAGTTCTCGCTGTGTGTTTGCTCTCTTCAAGACATCATTGTTGGTAACTTTCTCGACCCAGGGAATTCGCATCATTCGCCTGAGGATCCACATCTCAAAAGCCTCCAGGCGATTCATCTTACTGACCTTGAGTGTCCATGCTTCCACACCATAAAGAAAGCATAACTTTCTTTTGATGAATATCTGCCTTTGATGTCGATTGACCAAGTTCATCTTGCCTAGGCCATAATCTTTTACGCTTAACGTTGTTATAAACTATCCATTTTTCAACCCCCGCATTGATTAGCATCATCATCGCTTTCACTTTTAAACAGTGAATCACTGATGCTAATGCGTCGAATGAAGTAATTTTCGTTTAACTGCTATGCAACCCGAATAAGTTTTATTTGACTTATCTTCAGTCGTTATTGTAAGCACGGTAAGATAGGTTAAGTCATTTTTAATTCATCCTTTTCACCCTGAAATTTCGAATACATACCTCAAATTTACAGACAAGATATATTTCGATCTGTGCACAACTTGGCACATCCAGGAGTAAAGGCATTGATTTCTTCATTACAAGAAATATATCTTCAAATTATGCCACTGTAGATGAGTGCAATGAGCTAAGTTCTGATCATATGCCAATAATACTTACACTTCTTCTTCTTCAAGTGCCTTGTCCGGTCTCCCTGACGTCGGCGATCACTCTGGCGAAAACGTCTCTATTTTCCGCCGTGCGGAACAGCTCTCCTTCGCTCCTTATGCCGGTCCATTCCCTGATATTCCCTAACCAGGATTGGCGACTTCTCCTGGGTCCACGTCGACCCTCAATTTTCCCTTTGAGGATCAATTGAAGGAGTTGACATTTATTACCTCCCAAGATGTGGCCGAGATAAGAGATTTTCCGGCATTTGACAGTGTTGAGGAGTTCTCGCTGTGTGTTTGCTCTCTTCAAGACATCATTGTTGGTAACTTTCTCGACCCAGGGAATTCGCAGCATTCGCCTGAGGATCCACATCTCAAAAGCCTCCAGGCGATTCATCGTACTGACCTTGAGTGTCCATGCTTCCACACCATAAAGACAGCATAACTTTCTTTTGGTGAATATCTGCCTTTGATGTCGATTGAGCAAGTTCATCTTGCCTAGGCCATAATCTTTTACGCTTAACGTTGTTATAAACTATTCATTTTTCAACCCCCGCATTGATTAGCATCATCATCTCTTTCACTTTTAAACAGTGAATCGCTGATGCTAATGCGTCGAATGAAGTAATTTTCCAGATATTAAATTATTAAAGCTTTGGTGGTTGTTTTTATTTATAACGGAATTTTGTAAATTAAACCACATATTGATATTTGTTATTGTAAATTTATTAAAAAAATACCAACATATACACAACGTTTCGATTGCTGCTTCTAGAAAGTAATTTACGTTTAACTGCTATGCAACCCGAATAAGTTTTATTTGACTTATCTTCAGTAAACTTTCTGCTAGTTATCTATTAGGTATTTACCATATTCCTTCAAAACAAATTATTTCCTCATATTTTATGATTTTAAATTCTATATGATCATTGTTTTAAATCCTTTTTACCCTCTTTATATTTTCCTTTTTCTTGCTTTTTTTGCGTTTACTCATACTCTTGTTACATAATCTAGATATTGCCTTTGTGACACTTCCAACTTGTTCTTGTTGAAAAATCTCGGACTTGATTGATTTCTTCATTACAAGAAATATATCCTCAAATTATGCCACTGTAGATGAGTGCAATGAGCTAAGTTCTGATCATATGCCAATAATACTGACACTTCTTCTTCTTCAAGTGCCTTGTCCGGTCTCCCTGACGTCGGCGATCACTCTGGCGAAAACGTCTCTATTTTCCGCC
This sequence comes from Labia minor, assembly GCA_963082975.1. NCBI lineage: Eukaryota > Metazoa > Arthropoda > Insecta > Dermaptera > Spongiphoridae > Labia > Labia minor. The sequence goes on along the minus strand of OY720348.1, from coordinate 41,820,522 downwards.
GTGCGGAACAGCTCTCCTTCGCTCCTTATGCCGGTCCATTCCCTGATATTCCCTAACCAGGATTGGCGACTTCTCCCGGGTCCACGCCGACCCTCAATTTTCCCTTTGAGGATCAATTGAAGGAGTTGACATTTATTACCTCCCAAGATGTGGCCGAGATAAGAGATTTTCCGGCATTTGACAGTGTTGAGGAGTTCTCGCTGTGTGTTTGCTCTCTTCAAGACATCATTGTTGGTAACTTTCTCGACCCAGGGAATTCGCAGCATTCGCCTGAGTATCCACATCTCAAAAGCCTCCAGGCGATTCATCGTACTGACCTTGAGTGTCCATGCTTCCACACCATAAAGACAGCATAACTTTCTTTTGGTGAATATCTGCCTTTGATGTCGATTGAGCAAGTTCATCTTGCCTAGGCCATAATCTTTTACGCTTAACGTTGTTATAAACTATCCATTTTTAAACCCCCGCATTGATTAGCATCATCATCTCTTTCACTTTTAAACAGTGAATCGCTGATGCTAATGCGTCGAATGAAGTAATTTTTGTTTAACTGCTATGCAACCTGAATAAGTTTTATTTGACTTATCTTCAGTAAACTTTCTGCTAGTTATCTATTAGGCATTTACCATATTCCTCCAGAACAAATTATTTCCTCATATTTTATGATTTTAAATTCTATATGATCATTGTTTTAAATCCTTTTTTCCCTCTTTATTTTTTCCTTTTTCTTGCTTTTTTTGCGTTTACTCATACTCTTGTTACATAATCTAGATATTGCCTTTGTGACACTTCCAACTTGTTCTTGTTGAAAAATCTCGGACTTGATTGATTTCTTCATTACAAGAAATATATCCTCAAATTATGCCACTGTAGATGAGTGCAATGAGCTAAGTTCTGATCATATGCCAATAATACTGACACTTCTTCTTCTTCAAGTGCCTTGTCCGGTCTCCCTGACGTCGGCGATCACTCTGGCGAAAACGTCTCTATTTTCCGCCGTGCGGAACAGCTCTCCTTCGCTCCTTATGCCGGTCCATTCCCTGATATTCCCTAACCAGGATTGGCGACTTCTCCCGGGTCCACGTCGACCCTCAATTTTCCCTTTGAGGATCAATTGAAGGAGTTGACATTTATTACCTCCCAAGATGTGGCCGAGATAAGAGATTTTCCGGCATTTGACAGTGTTGAGGAGTTCTCGCTGTGTGTTTGCTCTCTTCAAGACATCATTGTTGGTAACTTTCTCGACCCAGGGAATTCGCAGCATTCGCCTGAGGATCCACATCTCAAAAGCCTCCAGGCGATTCATCGTACTGACCTTGAGTGTCCATGCTTCCACACCATAAAGACAGCCTAACTTTCTTTTGGTGAATATCTGCCTTTGATGTCGATTGAGCAAGTTCATCTTGCCTAGGCCATAATCTTTTACGCTTAACGTTGTTATAAACTATTCATTTTTCAACCCCCGCATTGATTAGCATCATCATCTCTTTCACTTTTAAACAGTGAATCGCTGATGCTAATGCGTCGAATGAAGTAATTTTCCAGATATTAAATTATTAAAGCTTTGGTGGTTGTTTTTATTTATAACGGAATTTTGTAAATTAAACCACATATTGATATTTGTTATTGTAAATTTATTCAAAAAATACCAACATATACACAACGTTTCGATTGCTGCTTCTAGAAAGTAATTTACGTTTAACTGCTATGCAACCCGAATAAGTTTTATTTGACTTATCTTCAGTAAACTTTCTGCTAGTTATCTATTAGGTATTTACCATATTCCTTCAGAACAAATTATTTCCTCATATTTTATGATTTTAAATTCTATATGATCATTGTTTTAAATCCTTTTTACCCTCTTTATATTTTCCTTTTTCTTGCTTTTTTTGCGTTTACTCATACACTTGTCACATAATCTAGATATTGCCTTTGTGACACTTCCAACTTGTTCTTGTTGAAAAATCTCAGACTTGATTGATTTCTTCATTACAAGAAATATATCCTCAAATTATGTTATGTTATGTTATGTTATGTTATTATGAGTAATAAGGCAAGAGGTGGAAGCGGCATACTAATAAGAGAATCAATCCAACACTATTTAGAAGATAAAATAGTAACTGATAAAGCACAAATTGCTGCTGTTAACAGAAAAAGTCATAATCATCCCATCACAGTAGCAAGTATCTACTGTCCCCCACGCTATAAATAACACATATAGAATATAAAAATATTTTTGACCAACTCGGCGTTCGCTTTGTTCTTGGTGAAGACTTCAATGCCAAGCATACACATTGGAGGTCACGCCTAATTTCAGACAAAGGAAGGGAACTGTACAAAGTGTACTCATATTTTATGATTTTAAATTCTATATGATCATTGTTTTAAATCCTTTTTTCCCTCTTTATTTTTTCCTTTTTCTTGCTTTTTTTGCGTTTACTCATACACTTGTCACATAATCTAGATATAGCCTTTGTGACACTTCCAACTTGTTCTTGTTGAAAAATCTCAGACTTGATTGATTTCTTCATTACAAGAAATATATCCTCAAATTATGCCACTGTAGATGAGTGCAATGAGCTAAGTTCTGATCATATGCCAATAATACTGACACTTCTTCTTCTTCTTCAAGTGCCTTGTCCGGTCTCCCTGACGTCGGCGATCACTCTGGCGAAAACGTCTCTATTTTCCGCCGTGCGGAACAGCTCTCCTTCGCTCCTTATGCCGGTCCATTCCCTGATATTCCCTAACCAGGATTGGCGACTTCTCCCGGGTCCACGTCGACCCTCAATTTTCCCTTTGAGGATCAATTGAAGGAGTTGACATTTATTACCTCCCAAGATGTGGCCGAGATAAGAGATTTTCCGGCATTTGACAGTGTTGAGGAGTTCTCGCTGTGTGTTTGCTCTCTTCAAGACATCATTGTTGGTAACTTTCTCGACCCAGGGAATTCGCAGCATTCGCCTGAGGATCCACATCTCAAAAGCCTCCAGGCGATTCATCTTACTGACCTTGAGTGTCCATGCTTCCACACCATAAAGAAAGCATAACTTTCTTTTGATGAATATCTGCCTTTGATGTCGATTGACCAAGTTCATCTTGCCTAGGCCATGATCTTTTACGCTTAACGTTGTTATAAACTATCCATTTTTCAACCCTCGCATTGATTAGCATCATCATCTCTTTCACTTTTAAACAGTGAATCGCTGATGCTAATGCGTCGAATGAAGTAATTTTTGTTTAACTGCTATGCAACCTGAATAAGTTTTATTTGACTTATCTTCAGTAAACTTTCTGCTAGTTATCTATTAGGCATTTACCATATTCCTCCAGAACAAATTATTTCCTCATATTTTATGATTTTAAATTCTATATGATCATTGTTTTAAATCCTTTTTTCCCTCTTTATTTTTTCCTTTTTCTTGCTTTTTTTGCGTTTAATCATACTCTTGTCACATAATCTAGATATTGCCTTTGTGACACTTCCAACTTGTTCTTGTTGAAAAATCTCGGACTTGATTGATTTCTTCATTACAAGAAATATATCCTCAAATTATGCCACTGTAGATGAGTGCAATGAGCTAAGTTCTGATCATATGCCAATAATACTGACACTTCTTCTTCTTCTTCAAGTGCCTTGTCCGGTCTCCCTGACGTCGGCGATCACTCTGGCGAAAACGTCTCTATTTTCCGCCGTGGGAACAGCTCTCCTTCGCTCCTTATGCCGGTCCATTCCCTGATATTCCCTAACCAGGATTGGCGACTTCTCCCGGGTCCACGTCGACCCTCAATTTTCCCTTTGAGGATCAATTGAAGGATATACTCATGCGACCTTAATTGTACAATCGGTACTAAATAAATAACATAAGAGAGGGAAATTATATAAGAATAATTTATATAAAAAAAAAGAAAGAAATTTTATTATATTTAGATATCAATTAATAAACAAGATATATTTACAAACTTTGATTCATATTACGGTACACATATGTTTATTGTACAATTTCAGATACATGAATAGCCTAAGCTCAACTTAGGTTGCTGGATAGAGACTCAACGGGGGGATCTACTGGTTTTTATTTATTTTATAACCTTTAATACGAGACACTTAATAGATAGACGTTATTAATAGAAAAAGTCAGTACGATACGGTAATGCTGTGATGATATAGGAAGTAGGTGTATTTTCTTCGTTTTCCAACTAGAGACAAAAAGGCATAACGAAAAGCGATATCCGGAAACGGCGATGACTTAAAACTTGCACGTAACCTGAACTTGCGGTAGTCTAAAACAGCAGCTAACCGGAAACTTGCGGTAGCCTAGAACTGGCGGTATCCTAAAACTTGGCCGTAACCTAAAAACTTGGCCGTAACCTAAAAACTTGGCCGTAACCTAAAAACTTGGCCGTAACCTAAAAACTGTAATAACTCATTAATAACAGGTACGGGTATTATTATAAGCGTTATTCATAAAGACATATATTATAATTCACTCTTACCGGTACGATATCTGATATGGGCGGTATTTATTGCAGGTAAATTTCACAACAATATATATATTTTATTCTTACAGACACTACTGGAGAGAAACGTTTACGGTAGAATTTTCGGTAAGATGCAATACATTAATTAATTCGATAGCGAGACGATAATATTTCATCCATTGGACAGGCGAGAATATCTCTTTCTTTTCACTTCATCCTATCACTAGGCTATATCCCCTCCCATCCATTAGTCAATCATATTGATTCCGATAGATGGCACGGGTATGTCCGTTTGTGCTTGTACGACTTTTCCTCTAATATTCAATCTCGGCGTTACATACCCCCTTCCAGAGGGAACGTCGTACAGAAAGTTTTGTCGGAATGGACCGGTACGGAAGTGTTTGATTTCAATCGGTACGGGACTCTCGGTAGAACTTCAAAGATACGATACATGATTCTTCCACGTGAATGGAGAAACCATGAGCTCACGTGAGGGCAGGGTTGCCAATCCCTGAGGCAGATTTCTTTTCTATTGGCTTGATAGAAAATATCCACCCGTTACCCGTTCGATTCCAAAGAGACTTCAAGACGAAACGATACATGATTCTTCCATGTGAAATGGAGAAACCATGAGCTCACGTGAGGGCAGGGTTGCCAGTCCCTGAGGTAGATTTCTTTTCTATTGGCTTAATAGAAAATATCCACCCGTTACCCGTCGATTCCAAAGAGACTTTCAAAGATACGATACATGATTCTTCCATGTGAAATGGAGAAACCATGGGCTCACGCGAGGGCAGGGTTGCCAGTCCCTGAGGTAGATTTCTTTTCTATTGGCTTGATAGAAAATATCCACCCGTTACCCGTGTATGCGTAATGTTACGTGACTCTTCATCGGCAACAGGTACTTGTAGCAGGACTTGCTTCATATCAAGTTTAGAAAATTACTAATTCATACAGGTAGGCTCATTCTCCACTGATGAGATCGGAATATCATCACTCTTCTCCAAGGGTGACACTTTAGGTTCACGAAAGAGCGAGACAGTTTTGTCCAACGGCAACGGTATTGAAGTTTTCCCAGTAGGTAGTAAGGTATTATCGGTTGGTGGCGACACGGAAATCTTCTTAGAAGGAGGAAAGGTATTATTGGTTGGTGGCGACACGGAAATCTTCGCAGAGGGCGGTAAGGTATTATTGGTTGGTGGCGGTACGGAAATCTTCACAGAGGGCGGTAAGGTATTATTGGTTGGTGGCGGTACGGAAATCTTCACAGAGGGCGGTAAGGTATTATTGGTTGGTGGCGGTACGGAAATCTTCACAGAGGGCGGTAAGGTATTATTGGTTGGTGGCGGTACGGAAATCTTCACAGAAGGCGGTAAGGTATTATTGGTTGGTGGCGGTACGGAAATCTTCACAGAAGGCGGTAAGGTATTACTTGTGTTAGAACCACGGCATTTACTAGGAGAGGAAGGGGTCCTTACTCCCAACTCCTGTTGTCGTTTAAAGAGCAATCTGGACAGGACATCGTGGTCTCACCTGGTTTCCCACAACCGTAACAAAACCTCTTCCTCGGTTTAGTACATTTGGAATATATGTGTGGACCACCGCAGTTCCAACAAGCGTTGGATCCTGGTATCCTATTTCCCGATTTCTTCTCGGCAGAATCACTAGTTTTAGGTTTGGGTGTTACCAATTTTACCTTAGGAATGAGTGTTCGAGATGGATCCGGGTCCCTAGAAGGTGGGGTCGGATCTCGAGGCTGTACAGGCATCACTTTAGGAACTCGGGACGGAAAGGAAACTCGACCTTTAGAATCTGATTTACTAATAGCACGACCACGACCAATGTTATCTATTTTCATGAGCTCCGCTACACGGCTACGCTCCGTTACAAACTCTATGAGTGACTCATAAGTTGGTATGGTTGTCGACGACTGCTTGTCCTCGAAGGCTCTCCTCGTGCCAGAATCTAAGTTATTTAATGCTAACTGTAATTTAATAAAATCTCCCACATCCGGTAAATTTAGTGACATCAAAGCACTCATATTGCTGACATGTACACTAAGAAATCGTTGAAAGCTACTATGGGATGAATTTGTTAGCGGTAGAAATTCGGTAATTCGAGACAAATATAAGCTAGCCAATCTTCGTTTATTCTGGTATCTAGCTTTTAATGCTTCTAGAGCCAGTACATAGTTTTGGGGCTCAAGGGCATATGCAGAAATAACCGCGGCAGCATCGTCTCTTAAACAAGTTCTCAAATATTGAAACTTCTTAATATCCGGTATGTTGGGGTCACTATCGACTAGCGACTGAAACAGAGAAAAAAATGATGACCAGTCCTCGATATTACCTGTGAAGGTAGGAAGTTGTATTTTAGGTAACTGTCCCTCAGCCGAAGCTCTCGAAACAGTTCCCGTCGGAATAGTAACCATCTTGGCTTCCTTGGCAGCTAGATATTTACTCTTGGCTCCATCCAACAACTCGAAAAATCTATTCTGGACCTGTCCGGTATCTAATCTTAATTTTCGATCTTTAACTTTAACATTAATGACTCTAATTTCCGCCGTTAACTTCAAAAACCTTGTCTCGTACTCCGATAATCTGTCAAATTGTGCACGATAATCCTCTACGTTATCCGGTATTATTGATCGAAATCTACTGTGGAGGTCTGTCATCAGGGAGAACAAATCTTCTCTTTCTGATTGCAGAATTTCTAAATTTATTATTAATTCTTCCGCCATCGTTAAGGAAAAACTCTATTATACCCAGCAACCTAGTACAAAATAATTATACAAGAAAACAAAAAAATATTACAATACAAAATAAATAATAATCAAATACAACAACAAATTATTATATGATTTATAATATTATATACTTCAGACAAACAGTTATTAAATCACCCATTCAATAATAATTTTATCCTAACTAAACGAAATTTTAAATAACTTATTTTATTTATAAAAAAAATCAAATAAATTATTTCTGAATTATTTTTAAATAAATCATAAGCTTATTTATAAGCATAAGTTTATACAACCTTTAAAGATAAAAATAATTATTTTCGATAAAATTACTTTAGAATTGAACACTATTAATATTTATAACTATTAATCTTATTCTTAACATTATTATGTTTTAAAATACAAAATGAATTAATGTTTTGAATATATTTTCCAAGTATAAACGGTAATTATAGGTATCCTTGAATTTATTCAATAATAAATTTATATTATAACCAAACGGAATTTTAAATAATTTATTTTACTTATATAAAAATAAATAAATTATTTCGGAATTAATTTTAAACAAGTCATAAGCTTATTTATAATGATTGTATAAACCTTTAAAGATAAAAATAATTATTTTCAATAAAATTGTATCAGAACTGTATAATATTAATATTTAAAAAAATATCAATCTTATTATTAATATTATTATATTTATAAATACAAAATGCATTAATGTGTCTTAGTTATAATTTCTAAGAACAAACGATAATTATATTATAGGTATACTTAAATTTATTCAATAATAAATCTATTTTAACTAAACGGAATTTTAAATAATCTATATTATTTATAAAAAAACTAAATAAATCATCTCTGAATTATTTTTAAATAAATCATAAACTTATTTATAGCAATTTTATAAACCTTCAAAGATAAAAATAATTATTTTCAATATAATTATTTTAGAATGGAATAATATTAACATTTAAAATTGTCAAGCTTATTATTAATATTATTATGTTTATAAATACAAAATGAATTACTGTGTCTTAGTTATATTTTCTAAGAACAAACGATAATTATAGGTATACTTAAATTTAATCTATATTAAATATATAAAAAAAACACCTCCAAATAAATTATATCATCCAAAATCAATTACAAGTTCATTTCTTTAATTTTATATACTTAGATGATTTTATACTTATTTTCATTTTATTTTATTAATTAGTTTATTTTTAACTATATTAATAATTAATATCGATATATTTATGTGATTAATAATCAATAAAAAGAAAAACCAATGTACCAGCTGTTTGGGGACCATATATTTATGTATAATGAAAAATCAATGTCCCAGCTGAACAGTCATATATTTATGTATAAAAAAACAAAAACCAGCGTCCCTATAGTCCGGGCGCCATATACTCATGCGACCTTAATTGTACAATCGGTACTAAATAAATAACATAAGAGAGGGAAATTATATAAGAATAATTTATATAAAAAAAAAGAAAGAAATTTTATTATATTTAGATATCAATTAATAAACAAGATATATTTACAAACTTTGATTCATATTACGGTACACATATGTTTATTGTACAATTTCAGATACATGAATAGCCTAAGCTCAACTTAGGTTGCTGGATAGAGACTCAACGGGGGGATCTACTGGTTTTTATTTATTTTATAACCTTTAATACGAGACACTTAATAGATAGACGTTATTAATAGAAAAAGTCAGTACGATACGGTAATGCTGTGATGATATAGGAAGTAGGTGTATTTTCTTCGTTTTCCAACTAGAGACAAAAAGGCATAACGAAAAGCGATATCCGGAAACGGCGATGACTTAAAACTTGCACGTAACCTGAACTTGCGGTAGTCTAAAACAGCAGCTAACCGGAAACTTGCGGTAGCCTAGAACTGGCGGTATCCTAAAACTTGGCCGTAACCTAAAAACTTGGCCGTAACCTAAAAACTTGGCCGTAACCTAAAAACTTGGCCGTAACCTAAAAACTTGGCCGTAACCTAAAAACTGTAATAACTCATTAATAACAGGTACGGGTATTATTATAAGCGTTATTCATAAAGACATATATTATAATTCACTCTTACCGGTACGATATCTGATATGGGCGGTATTTATTGCAGGTAAATTTCACAACAATATATATATTTTATTCTTACAGACACTACTGGAGAGAAACGTTTACGGTAGAATTTTCGGTAAGATGCAATACATTAATTAATTCGATAGCGAGACGATAATATTTCATCCATTGGACAGGCGAGAATATCTCTTTCTTTTCACTTCATCCTATCACTAGGCTATATCCCCTCCCATCCATTAGTCAATCATATTGATTCCGATAGATGGCACGGGTATGTCCGTTTGTGCTTGTACGACTTTTCCTCTAATATTCAATCTCGGCGTTACAAGGAGTTGACATTTATTACCTCCCAAGATGTGGCCGAGATAAGAGATTTTCCGGCATTTGACAGTGTTGAGGAGTTCTCGCTGTGTGTTTGCTCTCTTCAAGACATCATTGTTGGTAACTTTCTCGACCCAGGGAATTCGCAGCATTCGCCTGAGGATCCACATCTCAAAAGCCTCCAGGCGATTCATCTTACTGACCTTGAGTGTCCATGCTTCCACACCATAAAGAAAGCATAACTTTCTTTTGATGAATATCTGCCTTTGATGTCGATTGACCAAGTTCATCTTGCCTAGGCCATAATCTTTTACGCTTAACGTTGTTATAAACTATCCATTTTTCAACCCCCGCATTGATTAGCATCATCATCTCTTTCACTTTTAAACAGTGAATCACTGATGCTAATGCGTCGAATGAAGTAATTTTCGTTTAACTGCTATGCAACCCGAATAAGTTTTATTTGACTTATCTTCAGTCGTTATTGTAAGCACGGTAAGATAGGTTAAGTCATTTTTAATTCATCCTTTCCACCCTGAAATTTCGAATACATACCTCAAATTTACAGACAAGATATATTTCGATCTGTGCACAACTTGGCACATCCAGGAGTAAAGGCATTGATTTCTTCATTACAAGAAATATATCCTCAAATTATGCCACTGTAGATGAGTGCAATGAGCTAAGTTCTGATCATATGCCAATAATACTGACACTTCTTCTTCTTCTTCAAGTGCCTTGTCCGGTCTCCCTGACGTCGGCGATCACTCTGGCGAAAACGTCTCTATTTTCCGCCGTGCGGAACAGCTCTCCTTCGCTCCTTATGCCGGTCCATTCCCTGATATTCCCTAACAAGGATTGGCGACTTCTCCCGGGTCCACGTCGATCCTCAATTTCCCTTTGAGGATCAATTGAAGGAGTTGACATTTATTACCTCCCAAGATGTGGCCGAGATAAGAGATTTTCCGGCATTTGACAGTGTTGAGGAGTTCTCGCTGTGTGTTTGCTCTCTTCAAGACATCATTGTTGGTAACTTTCTCGACCCAGGGAATTCGCATCATTCGCCTGAGGATCCACATCTCAAAAGCCTCCAGGCGATTCATCTTACTGACCTTGAGTGTCCATGCTTCCACACCATAAAGAAAGCATAACTTTCTTTTGATGAATATCTGCCTTTGATGTCGATTGACCAAGTTCATCTTGCCTAGGCCATAATCTTTTACGCTTAACGTTGTTATAAACTATCCATTTTTCAACCCCCGCATTGATTAGCATCATCATCGCTTTCACTTTTAAACAGTGAATCACTGATGCTAATGCGTCGAATGAAGTAATTTTCGTTTAACTGCTATGCAACCCGAATAAGTTTTATTTGACTTATCTTCAGTCGTTATTGTAAGCACGGTAAGATAGGTTAAGTCATTTTTAATTCATCCTTTTCACCCTGAAATTTCGAATACATACCTCAAATTTACAGACAAGATATATTTCGATCTGTGCACAACTTGGCACATCCAGGAGTAAAGGCATTGATTTCTTCATTACAAGAAATATATCTTCAAATTATGCCACTGTAGATGAGTGCAATGAGCTAAGTTCTGATCATATGCCAATAATACTTACACTTCTTCTTCTTCAAGTGCCTTGTCCGGTCTCCCTGACGTCGGCGATCACTCTGGCGAAAACGTCTCTATTTTCCGCCGTGCGGAACAGCTCTCCTTCGCTCCTTATGCCGGTCCATTCCCTGATATTCCCTAACCAGGATTGGCGACTTCTCCTGGGTCCACGTCGACCCTCAATTTTCCCTTTGAGGATCAATTGAAGGAGTTGACATTTATTACCTCCCAAGATGTGGCCGAGATAAGAGATTTTCCGGCATTTGACAGTGTTGAGGAGTTCTCGCTGTGTGTTTGCTCTCTTCAAGACATCATTGTTGGTAACTTTCTCGACCCAGGGAATTCGCAGCATTCGCCTGAGGATCCACATCTCAAAAGCCTCCAGGCGATTCATCGTACTGACCTTGAGTGTCCATGCTTCCACACCATAAAGACAGCATAACTTTCTTTTGGTGAATATCTGCCTTTGATGTCGATTGAGCAAGTTCATCTTGCCTAGGCCATAATCTTTTACGCTTAACGTTGTTATAAACTATTCATTTTTCAACCCCCGCATTGATTAGCATCATCATCTCTTTCACTTTTAAACAGTGAATCGCTGATGCTAATGCGTCGAATGAAGTAATTTTCCAGATATTAAATTATTAAAGCTTTGGTGGTTGTTTTTATTTATAACGGAATTTTGTAAATTAAACCACATATTGATATTTGTTATTGTAAATTTATTCAAAAAATACCAACATATACACAACGTTTCGATTGCTGCTTCTAGAAAGTAATTTACGTTTAACTGCTATGCAACCCGAATAAGTTTTATTTGACTTATCTTCAGTAAACTTTCTGCTAGTTATCTATTAGGTATTTACCATATTCCTTCAGAACAAATTATTTCCTCATATTTTATGATTTTAAATTCTATATGATCATTGTTTTAAATCCTTTTTACCCTCTTTATATTTTCCTTTTTCTTGCTTTTTTTGCGTTTACTCATACACTTGTCACATAATCTAGATATTGCCTTTGTGACACTTCCAACTTGTTCTTGTTGAAAAATCTCAGACTTGATTGATTTCTTCATTACAAGAAATATATCCTCAAATTATGTTATGTTATGTTATGTTATGTTATTATGAGTAATAAGGCAAGAGGTGGAAGCGGCATACTAATAAGAGAATCAATCCAACACTATTTAGAAGATAAAATAGTAACTGATAAAGCACAAATTGCTGCTGTTAACAGAAAAAGTCATAATCATCCCATCACAGTAGCAAGTATCTACTGTCCCCCACGCTATAAATAACACATATAGAATATAAAAATATTTTTGACCAACTCGGCGTTCGCTTTGTTCTTGGTGAAGACTTCAATGCCAAGCATACACATTGGAGGTCACGCCTAATTTCAGACAAAGGAAGGGAACTGTACAAAGTGTACTCATATTTTATGATTTTAAATTCTATATGATCATTGTTTTAAATCCTTTTTTCCCTCTTTATTTTTTCCTTTTTCTTGCTTTTTTTGCGTTTACTCATACACTTGTCACATAATCTAGATATAGCCTTTGTGACACTTCCAACTTGTTCTTGTTGAAAAATCTCAGACTTGATTGATTTCTTCATTACAAGAAATATATCCTCAAATTATGCCACTGTAGATGAGTGCAATGAGCTAAGTTCTGATCATATGCCAATAATACTGACACTTCTTCTTCTTCTTCAAGTGCCTTGTCCGGTCTCCCTGACGTCGGCGATCACTCTGGCGAAAACGTCTCTATTTTCCGCCGTGCGGAACAGCTCTCCTTCGCTCCTTATGCCGGTCCATTCCCTGATATTCCCTAACCAGGATTGGCGACTTCTCCCGGGTCCACGTCGACCCTCAATTTTCCCTTTGAGGATCAATTGAAGGAGTTGACATTTATTACCTCCCAAGATGTGGCCGAGATAAGAGATTTTCCGGCATTTGACAGTGTTGAGGAGTTCTCGCTGTGTGTTTGCTCTCTTCAAGACATCATTGTTGGTAACTTTCTCGACCCAGGGAATTCGCAGCATTCGCCTGAGGATCCACATCTCAAAAGCCTCCAGGCGATTCATCTTACTGACCTTGAGTGTCCATGCTTCCACACCATAAAGAAAGCATAACTTTCTTTTGATGAATATCTGCCTTTGATGTCGATTGACCAAGTTCATCTTGCCTAGGCCATGATCTTTTACGCTTAACGTTGTTATAAACTATCCATTTTTCAACCCTCGCATTGATTAGCATCATCATCTCTTTCACTTTTAAACAGTGAATCGCTGATGCTAATGCGTCGAATGAAGTAATTTTTGTTTAACTGCTATGCAACCTGAATAAGTTTTATTTGACTTATCTTCAGTAAACTTTCTGCTAGTTATCTATTAGGCATTTACCATATTCCTCCAGAACAAATTATTTCCTCATATTTTATGATTTTAAATTCTATATGATCATTGTTTTAAATCCTTTTTTCCCTCTTTATTTTTTCCTTTTTCTTGCTTTTTTTGCGTTTAATCATACTCTTGTCACATAATCTAGATATTGCCTTTGTGACACTTCCAACTTGTTCTTGTTGAAAAATCTCGGACTTGATTGATTTCTTCATTACAAGAAATATATCCTCAAATTATGCCACTGTAGATGAGTGCAATGAGCTAAGTTCTGATCATATGCCAATAATACTGACACTTCTTCTTCTTCTTCAAGTGCCTTGTCCGGTCTCCCTGACGTCGGCGATCACTCTGGCGAAAACGTCTCTATTTTCCGCCGTGGGAACAGCTCTCCTTCGCTCCTTATGCCGGTCCATTCCCTGATATTCCCTAACCAGGATTGGCGACTTCTCCCGGGTCCACGTCGACCCTCAATTTTCCCTTTGAGGATCAATTGAAGGATATACTCATGCGACCTTAATTGTACAATCGGTACTAAATAAATAACATAAGAGAGGGAAATTATATAAGAATAATTTATATAAAAAAAAAGAAAGAAATTTTATTATATTTAGATATCAATTAATAAACAAGATATATTTACAAACTTTGATTCATATTACGGTACACATATGTTTATTGTACAATTTCAGATACATGAATAGCCTAAGCTCAACTTAGGTTGCTGGATAGAGACTCAACGGGGGGATCTACTGGTTTTTATTTATTTTATAACCTTTAATACGAGACACTTAATAGATAGACGTTATTAATAGAAAAAGTCAGTACGATACGGTAATGCTGTGATGATATAGGAAGTAGGTGTATTTTCTTCGTTTTCCAACTAGAGACAAAAAGGCATAACGAAAAGCGATATCCGGAAACGGCGATGACTTAAAACTTGCACGTAACCTGAACTTGCGGTAGTCTAAAACAGCAGCTAACCGGAAACTTGCGGTAGCCTAGAACTGGCGGTATCCTAAAACTTGGCCGTAACCTAAAAACTTGGCCGTAACCTAAAAACTTGGCCGTAACCTAAAAACTTGGCCGTAACCTAAAAACTGTAATAACTCATTAATAACAGGTACGGGTATTATTATAAGCGTTATTCATAAAGACATATATTATAATTCACTCTTACCGGTACGATATCTGATATGGGCGGTATTTATTGCAGGTAAATTTCACAACAATATATATATTTTATTCTTACAGACACTACTGGAGAGAAACGTTTACGGTAGAATTTTCGGTAAGATGCAATACATTAATTAATTCGATAGCGAGACGATAATATTTCATCCATTGGACAGGCGAGAATATCTCTTTCTTTTCACTTCATCCTATCACTAGGCTATATCCCCTCCCATCCATTAGTCAATCATATTGATTCCGATAGATGGCACGGGTATGTCCGTTTGTGCTTGTACGACTTTTCCTCTAATATTCAATCTCGGCGTTACATACCCCCTTCCAGAGGGAACGTCGTACAGAAAGTTTTGTCGGAATGGACCGGTACGGAAGTGTTTGATTTCAATCGGTACGGGACTCTCGGTAGAACTTCAAAGATACGATACATGATTCTTCCACGTGAATGGAGAAACCATGAGCTCACGTGAGGGCAGGGTTGCCAATCCCTGAGGCAGATTTCTTTTCTATTGGCTTGATAGAAAATATCCACCCGTTACCCGTTCGATTCCAAAGAGACTTCAAGACGAAACGATACATGATTCTTCCATGTGAAATGGAGAAACCATGAGCTCACGTGAGGGCAGGGTTGCCAGTCCCTGAGGTAGATTTCTTTTCTATTGGCTTAATAGAAAATATCCACCCGTTACCCGTCGATTCCAAAGAGACTTTCAAAGATACGATACATGATTCTTCCATGTGAAATGGAGAAACCATGGGCTCACGCGAGGGCAGGGTTGCCAGTCCCTGAGGTAGATTTCTTTTCTATTGGCTTGATAGAAAATATCCACCCGTTACCCGTGTATGCGTAATGTTACGTGACTCTTCATCGGCAACAGGTACTTGTAGCAGGACTTGCTTCATATCAAGTTTAGAAAATTACTAATTCATACAGGTAGGCTCATTCTCCACTGATGAGATCGGAATATCATCACTCTTCTCCAAGGGTGACACTTTAGGTTCACGAAAGAGCGAGACAGTTTTGTCCAACGGCAACGGTATTGAAGTTTTCCCAGTAGGTAGTAAGGTATTATCGGTTGGTGGCGACACGGAAATCTTCTTAGAAGGAGGAAAGGTATTATTGGTTGGTGGCGACACGGAAATCTTCGCAGAGGGCGGTAAGGTATTATTGGTTGGTGGCGGTACGGAAATCTTCACAGAGGGCGGTAAGGTATTATTGGTTGGTGGCGGTACGGAAATCTTCACAGAGGGCGGTAAGGTATTATTGGTTGGTGGCGGTACGGAAATCTTCACAGAGGGCGGTAAGGTATTATTGGTTGGTGGCGGTACGGAAATCTTCACAGAAGGCGGTAAGGTATTATTGGTTGGTGGCGGTACGGAAATCTTCACAGAAGGCGGTAAGGTATTACTTGTGTTAGAACCACGGCATTTACTAGGAGAGGAAGGGGTCCTTACTCCCAACTCCTGTTGTCGTTTAAAGAGCAATCTGGACAGGACATCGTGGTCTCACCTGGTTTCCCACAACCGTAACAAAACCTCTTCCTCGGTTTAGTACATTTGGAATATATGTGTGGACCACCGCAGTTCCAACAAGCGTTGGATCCTGGTATCCTATTTCCCGATTTCTTCTCGGCAGAATCACTAGTTTTAGGTTTGGGTGTTACCAATTTTACCTTAGGAATGAGTGTTCGAGATGGATCCGGGTCCCTAGAAGGTGGGGTCGGATCTCGAGGCTGTACAGGCATCACTTTAGGAACTCGGGACGGAAAGGAAACTCGACCTTTAGAATCTGATTTACTAATAGCACGACCACGACCAATGTTATCTATTTTCATGAGCTCCGCTACACGGCTACGCTCCGTTACAAACTCTATGAGTGACTCATAAGTTGGTATGGTTGTCGACGACTGCTTGTCCTCGAAGGCTCTCCTCGTGCCAGAATCTAAGTTATTTAATGCTAACTGTAATTTAATAAAATCTCCCACATCCGGTAAATTTAGTGACATCAAAGCACTCATATTGCTGACATGTACACTAAGAAATCGTTGAAAGCTACTATGGGATGAATTTGTTAGCGGTAGAAATTCGGTAATTCGAGACAAATATAAGCTAGCCAATCTTCGTTTATTCTGGTATCTAGCTTTTAATGCTTCTAGAGCCAGTACATAGTTTTGGGGCTCAAGGGCATATGCAGAAATAACCGCGGCAGCATCGTCTCTTAAACAAGTTCTCAAATATTGAAACTTCTTAATATCCGGTATGTTGGGGTCACTATCGACTAGCGACTGAAACAGAGAAAAAAATGATGACCAGTCCTCGATATTACCTGTGAAGGTAGGAAGTTGTATTTTAGGTAACTGTCCCTCAGCCGAAGCTCTCGAAACAGTTCCCGTCGGAATAGTAACCATCTTGGCTTCCTTGGCAGCTAGATATTTACTCTTGGCTCCATCCAACAACTCGAAAAATCTATTCTGGACCTGTCCGGTATCTAATCTTAATTTTCGATCTTTAACTTTAACATTAATGACTCTAATTTCCGCCGTTAACTTCAAAAACCTTGTCTCGTACTCCGATAATCTGTCAAATTGTGCACGATAATCCTCTACGTTATCCGGTATTATTGATCGAAATCTACTGTGGAGGTCTGTCATCAGGGAGAACAAATCTTCTCTTTCTGATTGCAGAATTTCTAAATTTATTATTAATTCTTCCGCCATCGTTAAGGAAAAACTCTATTATACCCAGCAACCTAGTACAAAATAATTATACAAGAAAACAAAAAAATATTACAATACAAAATAAATAATAATCAAATACAACAACAAATTATTATATGATTTATAATATTATATACTTCAGACAAACAGTTATTAAATCACCCATTCAATAATAATTTTATCCTAACTAAACGAAATTTTAAATAACTTATTTTATTTATAAAAAAAATCAAATAAATTATTTCTGAATTATTTTTAAATAAATCATAAGCTTATTTATAAGCATAAGTTTATACAACCTTTAAAGATAAAAATAATTATTTTCGATAAAATTACTTTAGAATTGAACACTATTAATATTTATAACTATTAATCTTATTCTTAACATTATTATGTTTTAAAATACAAAATGAATTAATGTTTTGAATATATTTTCCAAGTATAAACGGTAATTATAGGTATCCTTGAATTTATTCAATAATAAATTTATATTATAACCAAACGGAATTTTAAATAATTTATTTTACTTATATAAAAATAAATAAATTATTTCGGAATTAATTTTAAACAAGTCATAAGCTTATTTATAATGATTGTATAAACCTTTAAAGATAAAAATAATTATTTTCAATAAAATTGTATCAGAACTGTATAATATTAATATTTAAAAAAATATCAATCTTATTATTAATATTATTATATTTATAAATACAAAATGCATTAATGTGTCTTAGTTATAATTTCTAAGAACAAACGATAATTATATTATAGGTATACTTAAATTTATTCAATAATAAATCTATTTTAACTAAACGGAATTTTAAATAATCTATATTATTTATAAAAAAACTAAATAAATCATCTCTGAATTATTTTTAAATAAATCATAAACTTATTTATAGCAATTTTATAAACCTTCAAAGATAAAAATAATTATTTTCAATATAATTATTTTAGAATGGAATAATATTAACATTTAAAATTGTCAAGCTTATTATTAATATTATTATGTTTATAAATACAAAATGAATTACTGTGTCTTAGTTATATTTTCTAAGAACAAACGATAATTATAGGTATACTTAAATTTAATCTATATTAAATATATAAAAAAAACACCTCCAAATAAATTATATCATCCAAAATCAATTACAAGTTCATTTCTTTAATTTTATATACTTAGATGATTTTATACTTATTTTCATTTTATTTTATTAATTAGTTTATTTTTAACTATATTAATAATTAATATCGATATATTTATGTGATTAATAATCAATAAAAAGAAAAACCAATGTACCAGCTGTTTGGGGACCATATATTTATGTATAATGAAAAATCAATGTCCCAGCTGAACAGTCATATATTTATGTATAAAAAAACAAAAACCAGCGTCCCTATAGTCCGGGCGCCATATACTCATGCGACCTTAATTGTACAATCGGTACTAAATAAATAACATAAGAGAGGGAAATTATATAAGAATAATTTATATAAAAAAAAAGAAAGAAATTTTATTATATTTAGATATCAATTAATAAACAAGATATATTTACAAACTTTGATTCATATTACGGTACACATATGTTTATTGTACAATTTCAGATACATGAATAGCCTAAGCTCAACTTAGGTTGCTGGATAGAGACTCAACGGGGGGATCTACTGGTTTTTATTTATTTTATAACCTTTAATACGAGACACTTAATAGATAGACGTTATTAATAGAAAAAGTCAGTACGATACGGTAATGCTGTGATGATATAGGAAGTAGGTGTATTTTCTTCGTTTTCCAACTAGAGACAAAAAGGCATAACGAAAAGCGATATCCGGAAACGGCGATGACTTAAAACTTGCACGTAACCTGAACTTGCGGTAGTCTAAAACAGCAGCTAACCGGAAACTTGCGGTAGCCTAGAACTGGCGGTATCCTAAAACTTGGCCGTAACCTAAAAACTTGGCCGTAACCTAAAAACTTGGCCGTAACCTAAAAACTTGGCCGTAACCTAAAAACTTGGCCGTAACCTAAAAACTGTAATAACTCATTAATAACAGGTACGGGTATTATTATAAGCGTTATTCATAAAGACATATATTATAATTCACTCTTACCGGTACGATATCTGATATGGGCGGTATTTATTGCAGGTAAATTTCACAACAATATATATATTTTATTCTTACAGACACTACTGGAGAGAAACGTTTACGGTAGAATTTTCGGTAAGATGCAATACATTAATTAATTCGATAGCGAGACGATAATATTTCATCCATTGGACAGGCGAGAATATCTCTTTCTTTTCACTTCATCCTATCACTAGGCTATATCCCCTCCCATCCATTAGTCAATCATATTGATTCCGATAGATGGCACGGGTATGTCCGTTTGTGCTTGTACGACTTTTCCTCTAATATTCAATCTCGGCGTTACAAGGAGTTGACATTTATTACCTCCCAAGATGTGGCCGAGATAAGAGATTTTCCGGCATTTGACAGTGTTGAGGAGTTCTCGCTGTGTGTTTGCTCTCTTCAAGACATCATTGTTGGTAACTTTCTCGACCCAGGGAATTCGCAGCATTCGCCTGAGGATCCACATCTCAAAAGCCTCCAGGCGATTCATCTTACTGACCTTGAGTGTCCATGCTTCCACACCATAAAGAAAGCATAACTTTCTTTTGATGAATATCTGCCTTTGATGTCGATTGACCAAGTTCATCTTGCCTAGGCCATAATCTTTTACGCTTAACGTTGTTATAAACTATCCATTTTTCAACCCCCGCATTGATTAGCATCATCATCTCTTTCACTTTTAAACAGTGAATCACTGATGCTAATGCGTCGAATGAAGTAATTTTCGTTTAACTGCTATGCAACCCGAATAAGTTTTATTTGACTTATCTTCAGTCGTTATTGTAAGCACGGTAAGATAGGTTAAGTCATTTTTAATTCATCCTTTCCACCCTGAAATTTCGAATACATACCTCAAATTTACAGACAAGATATATTTCGATCTGTGCACAACTTGGCACATCCAGGAGTAAAGGCATTGATTTCTTCATTACAAGAAATATATCCTCAAATTATGCCACTGTAGATGAGTGCAATGAGCTAAGTTCTGATCATATGCCAATAATACTGACACTTCTTCTTCTTCTTCAAGTGCCTTGTCCGGTCTCCCTGACGTCGGCGATCACTCTGGCGAAAACGTCTCTATTTTCCGCCGTGCGGAACAGCTCTCCTTCGCTCCTTATGCCGGTCCATTCCCTGATATTCCCTAACAAGGATTGGCGACTTCTCCCGGGTCCACGTCGATCCTCAATTTCCCTTTGAGGATCAATTGAAGGAGTTGACATTTATTACCTCCCAAGATGTGGCCGAGATAAGAGATTTTCCGGCATTTGACAGTGTTGAGGAGTTCTCGCTGTGTGTTTGCTCTCTTCAAGACATCATTGTTGGTAACTTTCTCGACCCAGGGAATTCGCATCATTCGCCTGAGGATCCACATCTCAAAAGCCTCCAGGCGATTCATCTTACTGACCTTGAGTGTCCATGCTTCCACACCATAAAGAAAGCATAACTTTCTTTTGATGAATATCTGCCTTTGATGTCGATTGACCAAGTTCATCTTGCCTAGGCCATAATCTTTTACGCTTAACGTTGTTATAAACTATCCATTTTTCAACCCCCGCATTGATTAGCATCATCATCGCTTTCACTTTTAAACAGTGAATCACTGATGCTAATGCGTCGAATGAAGTAATTTTCGTTTAACTGCTATGCAACCCGAATAAGTTTTATTTGACTTATCTTCAGTCGTTATTGTAAGCACGGTAAGATAGGTTAAGTCATTTTTAATTCATCCTTTTCACCCTGAAATTTCGAATACATACCTCAAATTTACAGACAAGATATATTTCGATCTGTGCACAACTTGGCACATCCAGGAGTAAAGGCATTGATTTCTTCATTACAAGAAATATATCTTCAAATTATGCCACTGTAGATGAGTGCAATGAGCTAAGTTCTGATCATATGCCAATAATACTTACACTTCTTCTTCTTCAAGTGCCTTGTCCGGTCTCCCTGACGTCGGCGATCACTCTGGCGAAAACGTCTCTATTTTCCGCCGTGCGGAACAGCTCTCCTTCGCTCCTTATGCCGGTCCATTCCCTGATATTCCCTAACCAGGATTGGCGACTTCTCCTGGGTCCACGTCGACCCTCAATTTTCCCTTTGAGGATCAATTGAAGGAGTTGACATTTATTACCTCCCAAGATGTGGCCGAGATAAGAGATTTTCCGGCATTTGACAGTGTTGAGGAGTTCTCGCTGTGTGTTTGCTCTCTTCAAGACATCATTGTTGGTAACTTTCTCGACCCAGGGAATTCGCAGCATTCGCCTGAGGATCCACATCTCAAAAGCCTCCAGGCGATTCATCGTACTGACCTTGAGTGTCCATGCTTCCACACCATAAAGACAGCATAACTTTCTTTTGGTGAATATCTGCCTTTGATGTCGATTGAGCAAGTTCATCTTGCCTAGGCCATAATCTTTTACGCTTAACGTTGTTATAAACTATTCATTTTTCAACCCCCGCATTGATTAGCATCATCATCTCTTTCACTTTTAAACAGTGAATCGCTGATGCTAATGCGTCGAATGAAGTAATTTTCCAGATATTAAATTATTAAAGCTTTGGTGGTTGTTTTTATTTATAACGGAATTTTGTAAATTAAACCACATATTGATATTTGTTATTGTAAATTTATTAAAAAAATACCAACATATACACAACGTTTCGATTGCTGCTTCTAGAAAGTAATTTACGTTTAACTGCTATGCAACCCGAATAAGTTTTATTTGACTTATCTTCAGTAAACTTTCTGCTAGTTATCTATTAGGTATTTACCATATTCCTTCAAAACAAATTATTTCCTCATATTTTATGATTTTAAATTCTATATGATCATTGTTTTAAATCCTTTTTACCCTCTTTATATTTTCCTTTTTCTTGCTTTTTTTGCGTTTACTCATACTCTTGTTACATAATCTAGATATTGCCTTTGTGACACTTCCAACTTGTTCTTGTTGAAAAATCTCGGACTTGATTGATTTCTTCATTACAAGAAATATATCCTCAAATTATGCCACTGTAGATGAGTGCAATGAGCTAAGTTCTGATCATATGCCAATAATACTGACACTTCTTCTTCTTCAAGTGCCTTGTCCGGTCTCCCTGACGTCGGCGATCACTCTGGCGAAAACGTCTCTATTTTCCGCCGTGCGGAACAGCTCTCCTTCGCTCCTTATGCCGGTCCATTCCCTGATATTCCCTAACCAGGATTGGCGACTTCTCCCGGGTCCACGCCGACCCTCAATTTTCCCTTTGAGGATCAATTGAAGGAGTTGACATTTATTACCTCCCAAGATGTGGCCGAGATAAGAGATTTTCCGGCATTTGACAGTGTTGAGGAGTTCTCGCTGTGTGTTTGCTCTCTTCAAGACATCATTGTTGGTAACTTTCTCGACCCAGGGAATTCGCAGCATTCGCCTGAGGATCCACATCTCAAAAGCCTCCAGGCGATTCATCTTACTGACCTTGAGTGTCCATGCTTCCACACCATAAAGAAAGCATAACTTTCTTTTGATGAATATCTGCCTTTGATGTCGATTGACCAAGTTCATCTTGCCTAGGCCATAATCTTTTACGCTTAACGTTGTTATAAACTATCCATTTTTCAACCCCCGCATTGACTAGCATCATCATCTCTTTCACTTTTAAACAGTGAATCACTGATGCTAATGCGTCGAATGAAGTAATTTTCGTTTAACTGCTATGCAACCCGAATAAGTTTTATTTGACTTATCTTCAGTCGTTATTGTAAGCACGGTAAGATAGGTTAAGTCATTTTTAATTCATCCTTTCCACCCTGAAATTTCGAATACATACCTCAAATTTACAGACAAGATATATTTCGATCTGTGCACAACTTGGCACATCCAGGAGTAAAGGCATTGATTTCTTCATTACAAGAAATATATCCTCAAATTATGCCACTGTAGATGAGTGCAATGAGCTAAGTTCTGATCATATGCCAATAATACTTACACTTCTTCTTCTTCTTCAAGTGCCTTGTCCGGTCTCCCTGACGTCGGCGATCACTCTGGCGAAAACGTCTCTATTTTCCGCCGTGCGGAACAGCTCTCCTTCGCTCCTTATGCCGGTCCATTCCCTGATATTCCCTAACCAGGATTGGCGACTTCTCCCGGGTCCACGTCGACCCTCAATTTTCCCTTTGAGGATCAATTGAAGGAGTTGACATTTATTACCTCCCAAGATGTGGCCGAGATAAGAGATTTTCCGGCATTTGACAGTGTTGAGGAGTTCTCGCTGTGTGTTTGCTCTCTTCAAGACATCATTGTTGGTAACTTTCTCGACCCAGGGAATTCGCAGCATTCGCCTGAGGATCCACATCTCAAAAGCCTCCAGGCGATTCATCGTACTGACCTTGAGTGTCCATGCTTCCACACCATAAAGACAGCATAACTTTCTTTTGGTGAATATCTGCCTTTGATGTCGATTGAGCAAGTTCATCTTGCCTAGGCCATAATCTTTTACGCTTAACGTTGTTATAAACTATTCATTTTTCAACCCCCGCATTGATTAGCATCATCATCTCTTTCACTTTTAAACAGTGAATCGCTGATGCTAATGCGTCGAATGAAGTAATTTTCCAGATATTAAATTATTAAAGCTTTGGTGGTTGTTTTTATTTATAACGGAATTTTGTAAATTAAACCACATATTGATATTTGTTATTGTAAATTTATTCAAAAAATACCAACATATACACAACGTTTCGATTGCTGCTTCTAGAAAGTAATTTACGTTTAACTGCTATGCAACCCGAATAAGTTTTATTTGACTTATCTTCAGTAAACTTTCTGCTAGTTATCTATTAGGTATTTACCATATTCCTTCAAAACAAATTATTTCCTCATATTTTATGATTTTAAATTCTATATGATCATTGTTTTAAATCCTTTTTACCCTCTTTATATTTTCCTTTTTCTTGCTTTTTTTGCGTTTACTCATACTCTTGTTACATAATCTAGATATTGCCTTTGTGACACTTCCAACTTGTTCTTGTTGAAAAATCTCGGACTTGATTGATTTCTTCATTACAAGAAATATATCCTCAAATTATGCCACTGTAGATGAGTGCAATGAGCTAAGTTCTGATCATATGCCAATAATACTGACACTTCTTCTTCTTCAAGTGCCTTGTCCGGTCTCCCTGACGTCGGCGATCACTCTGGCGAAAACGTCTCTATTTTCCGCCGTGCGGAACAGCTCTCCTTCGCTCCTTATGCCGGTCCATTCCCTGATATTCCCTAACCAGGATTGGCGACTTCTCCCGGGTCCACGCCGACCCTCAATTTTCCCTTTGAGGATCAATTGAAGGAGTTGACATTTATTACCTCCCAAGATGTGGCCGAGATAAGAGATTTTCCGGCATTTGACAGTGTTGAGGAGTTCTCGCTGTGTGTTTGCTCTCTTCAAGACATCATTGTTGGTAACTTTCTCGACCCAGGGAATTCGCAGCATTCGCCTGAGGATCCACATCTCAAAAGCCTCCAGGCGATTCATCTTACTGACCTTGAGTGTCCATGCTTCCACACCATAAAGAAAGCATAACTTTCTTTTGATGAATATCTGCCTTTGATGTCGATTGACCAAGTTCATCTTGCCTAGGCCATAATCTTTTACGCTTAACGTTGTTATAAACTATCCATTTTTCAACCCCCGCATTGACTAGCATCATCATCTCTTTCACTTTTAAACAGTGAATCACTGATGCTAATGCGTCGAATGAAGTAATTTTCGTTTAACTGCTATGCAACCCGAATAAGTTTTATTTGACTTATCTTCAGTCGTTATTGTAAGCACGGTAAGATAGGTTAAGTCATTTTTAATTCATCCTTTCCACCCTGAAATTTCGAATACATACCTCAAATTTACAGACAAGATATATTTCGATCTGTGCACAACTTGGCACATCCAGGAGTAAAGGCATTGATTTCTTCATTACAAGAAATATATCCTCAAATTATGCCACTGTAGATGAGTGCAATGAGCTAAGTTCTGATCATATGCCAATAATACTTACACTTCTTCTTCTTCTTCAAGTGCCTTGTCCGGTCTCCCTGACGTCGGCGATCACTCTGGCGAAAACGTCTCTATTTTCCGCCGTGCGGAACAGCTCTCCTTCGCTCCTTATGCCGGTCCATTCCCTGATATTCCCTAACCAGGATTGGCGACTTCTCCCGGGTCCACGTCGACCCTCAATTTTCCCTTTGAGGATCAATTGAAGGAGTTGACATTTATTACCTCCCAAGATGTGGCCGAGATAAGAGATTTTCCGGCATTTGACAGTGTTGAGGAGTTCTCGCTGTGTGTTTGCTCTCTTCAAGACATCATTGTTGGTAACTTTCTCGACCCAGGGAATTCGCAGCATTCGCCTGAGGATCCACATCTCAAAAGCCTCCAGGCGATTCATCGTACTGACCTTGAGTGTCCATGCTTCCACACCATAAAGACAGCATAACTTTCTTTTGGTGAATATCTGCCTTTGATGTCGATTGAGCAAGTTCATCTTGCCTAGGCCATAATCTTTTACGCTTAACGTTGTTATAAACTATTCATTTTTCAACCCCCGCATTGATTAGCATCATCATCTCTTTCACTTTTAAACAGTGAATCGCTGATGCTAATGCGTCGAATGAAGTAATTTTCCAGATATTAAATTATTAAAGCTTTGGTGGTTGTTTTTATTTATAACGGAATTTTGTAAATTAAACCACATATTGATATTTGTTATTGTAAATTTATTCAAAAAATACCAACATATACACAACGTTTCGATTGCTGCTTCTAGAAAGTAATTTACGTTTAACTGCTATGCAACCCGAATAAGTTTTATTTGACTTATCTTCAGTAAACTTTCTGCTAGTTATCTATTAGGTATTTACCATATTCCTTCAAAACAAATTATTTCCTCATATTTTATGATTTTAAATTCTATATGATCATTGTTTTAAATCCTTTTTACCCTCTTTATATTTTCCTTTTTCTTGCTTTTTTTGCGTTTACTCATACACTTGTCACATAATCTAGATATTGCCTTTGTGACACTTCCAACTTGTTCTTGTTGAAAAATCTCAGACTTGATTGATTTCTTCATTACAAGAAATATATCCTCAAATTATGCCACTGTAGATGAGTGCAATGAGCTAAGTTCTGATCATATGCCAATAATACTGACACTTCTTCTTCTTCTTCAAGTGCCTTGTCCGGTCTCCCTGACGTCGGCGATCACTCTGGCGAAAACGTCTCTATTTTCCGCCGTGCGGAACAGCTCTCCTTCGCTCCTTATGCCGGTCCATTCCCTGATATTCCCTAACAAGGATTGGCGACTTCTCCCGGGTCAACGTCGATTCTCAATTTCCCTTTGAGGATCAATTGAAGGAGTTGACATTTATTACCTCCCAAGATGTGGCCGAGATAAGAGATTTTCCGGCATTTGACAGTGTTGAGGAGTTCTCGCTGTGTGTTTGCTCTCTTCAAGACATCATTGTTGGTAACTTTCTCGACCCAGGGAATTCGCAGCATTCGCCTGAGGATCCACATCTCAAAAGCCTCCAGGCGATTCATCGTACTGACCTTGAGTGTCCATGCTTCCACACCATAAAGACAGCATAACTTTCTTTTGGTGAATATCTGCCTTTGATGTCGATTGAGCAAGTTCATCTTGCCTAGGCCATAATCTTTTACGCTTAACGTTGTTATAAACTATTCATTTTTCAACCCCCGCATTGATTAGCATCATCATCTCTTTCACTTTTAAACAGTGAATCACTGATGCTAATGCGTCGAATGAAGTAATTTTTGTTTAACTGCTATGCAACCCGAATAAGTTTTATTTGACTTATCTTCAGTCGTTATTGTAAGCACGGTAAGATAGGTTAAGTCATTTTTAATTCATCCTTTCCACCCTGAAATTTCGAATACATACCTCAAATTTACAGACAAGATATATTTCGATCTGTGCACAACTTGGCACATCCAGGAGTAAAGGCATTGATTTCTTCATTACAAGAAATATATCCTCAAATTATGCCACTGTAGATGAGTGCAATGAGCTAAGTTCTGATCATATGCCAATAATACTTACACTTCTTCTTCTTCTTCAAGTGCCTTGTCCGGTCTCCCTGACGTCGGCGATCACTCTGGCGAAAACGTCTCTATTTTCCGCCGTGCGGAACAGCTCTCCTTCGCTCCTTATGCCGGTCCATTCCCTGATATTCCCTAACCAGGATTGGCGACTTCTCCCGGGTCCACGTCGACCCTCAATTTTCCCTTTGAGGATCAATTGAAGGAGTTGACATTTATTACCTCCCAAGATGTGGCCGAGATAAGAGATTTTCCGGCATTTGACAGTGTTGAGGAGTTCTCGCTGTGTGTTTGCTCTCTTCAAGACATCATTGTTGGTAACTTTCTCGACCCAGGGAATTCGCAGCATTCGCCTGAGGATCCACATCTCAAAAGCCTCCAGGCGATTCATCGTACTGACCTTGAGTGTCCATGCTTCCACACCATAAAGACAGCATAACTTTCTTTTGGTGAATATCTGCCTTTGATGTCGATTGAGCAAGTTCATCTTGCCTAGGCCATAATCTTTTACGCTTAACGTTGTTATAAACTATTCATTTTTCAACCCCCGCATTGATTAGCATCATCATCTCTTTCACTTTTAAACAGTGAATCGCTGATGCTAATGCGTCGAATGAAGTAATTTTCCAGATATTAAATTATTAAAGCTTTGGTGGTTGTTTTTATTTATAACGGAATTTTGTAAATTAAACCACATATTGATATTTGTTATTGTAAATTTATTCAAAAAATACCAACATATACACAACGTTTCGATTGCTGCTTCTAGAAAGTAATTTACGTTTAACTGCTATGCAACCCGAATAAGTTTTATTTGACTTATCTTCAGTAAACTTTCTGCTAGTTATCTATTAGGTATTTACCATATTCCTTCAAAACAAATTATTTCCTCATATTTTATGATTTTAAATTCTATATGATCATTGTTTTAAATCCTTTTTACCCTCTTTATATTTTCCTTTTTCTTGCTTTTTTTGCGTTTACTCATACACTTGTCACATAATCTAGATATTGCCTTTGTGACACTTCCAACTTGTTCTTGTTGAAAAATCTCAGACTTGATTGATTTCTTCATTACAAGAAATATATCCTCAAATTATGCCACTGTAGATGAGTGCAATGAGCTAAGTTCTGATCATATGCCAATAATACTGACACTTCTTCTTCTTCTTCAAGTGCCTTGTCCGGTCTCCCTGACGTCGGCGATCACTCTGGCGAAAACGTCTCTATTTTCCGCCGTGCGGAACAGCTCTCCTTCGCTCCTTATGCCGGTCCATTCCCTGATATTCCCTAACAAGGATTGGCGACTTCTCCCGGGTCAACGTCGATTCTCAATTTCCCTTTGAGGATCAATTGAAGGAGTTGACATTTATTACCTCCCAAGATGTGGCCGAGATAAGAGATTTTCCGGCATTTGACAGTGTTGAGGAGTTCTCGCTGTGTGTTTGCTCTCTTCAAGACATCATTGTTGGTAACTTTCTCGACCCAGGGAATTCGCAGCATTCGCCTGAGGATCCACATCTCAAAAGCCTCCAGGCGATTCATCTTACTGACCTTGAGTGTCCATGCTTCCACACCATAAAGAAAGCATAACTTTCTTTTGATGAATATCTGCCTTTGATGTCGATTGACCAAGTTCATCTTGCCTAGGCCATAATCTTTTACGCTTAACGTTGTTATAAACTATCCATTTTTCAACCCCCGCATTGACTAGCATCATCATCTCTTTCACTTTTAAACAGTGAATCACTGATGCTAATGCGTCGAATGAAGTAATTTTTGTTTAACTGCTATGCAACCCGAATAAGTTTTATTTGACTTATCTTCAGTCGTTATTGTAAGCACGGTAAGATAGGTTAAGTCATTTTTAAGTCATCCTTTTCACCCTGAAATTTCGAATACATACCTCAAATTTACAGACAAGATATATTTCGATCTGTGCACAACTTGGCACATCCAGGAGTAAAGGCATTGATTTCTTCATTACAAGAAATATATCCTCAAATTATGCCACTGTAGATGAGTGCAATGAGCTAAGTTCTGATCATATGCCAATAATACTGACACTTTTTCTTCTTCTTCAAGTGCCTTGTCCGGTCTCCCTGACGTCGGCGATCACTCTGGCGAAAACGTCTCTATTTTCCGCCGTGCGGAACAGCACTCCTTCCCTCCTTATGCCGGTCCATTCTCTGATATTCCCTAACCAGGATTGGCGTCTTCTCCCGGGTCCACGTCGATCCTCAATTTCCCTTTGAGGATCAATTCAAGGAGTTGATATTTATTACCTCCCAAGATGTGGCCGAGGTAAGAGATTTTCCGGCATTTGACAGTGTTGAGGAGTTCTCGCTGTGTGTTTGCTCTCTTCAAGACATCATTGTTGGTAACTTTCTCGACCCAGGGAATTCGCAGCATTCGCCTGAGGATCCACATCTCAAAAGCCTCCAGGCGATTCATCTTACTGACCTTGAGTGTCCATGCTTCCACACCATAAAGAAAGCATAACTTTCTTTTGATGAATATATGCCTTTGATGTCGATTGACCAAGTTCATCTTGCCTAGGCCATAATCTTTTACGCTTAACGTTGTTATAAACTATCCATTTTTAAACCCCCGCATTGATTAGCATCATCATCTCTTTCACTTTTAAACAGTGAATCACTGATGCTAATGCGTCGAATGAAGTAATTTTCGTTTAACTGCTATGCAACCCGAATAAGTTTTATTTGACTTATCTTCAGTCGTTATTGTAAGCACGGTAAGATAGGTTAAGTCATTTTTAAGTCATCCTTTTCACCCTGAAATTTCGAATACATACCTCAAATTTACAGACAAGATATATTTCGATCTGTGCACAACTTGGCACATCCAGGAGTAAAGGCATTGATTTCTTCATTACAAGAAATATATCCTCAAATTATGCCACTGTAGATGAGTGCAATGAGCTAAGTTCTGATCATATGCCAATAATACTGACACTTTTTCTTCTTCTTCAAGTGCCTTGTCCGGTCTCCCTGACGTCGGCGATCACTCTGGCGAAAACGTCTCTATTTTCCGCCGTGCGGAACAGCACTCCTTCCCTCCTTATGCCGGTCCATTCTCTGATATTCCCTAACCAGGATTGGCGTCTTCTCCCGGGTCCACGTCGATCCTCAATTTCCCTTTGAGGATCAATTCAAGGAGTTGATATTTATTACCTCCCAAGATGTGGCCGAGGTAAGAGATTTTCCGGCATTTGACAGTGTTGAGGAGTTCTCGCTGTGTGTTTGCTCTCTTCAAGACATCATTGTTGGTAACTTTCTCGACCCAGGGAATTCGCAGCATTCGCCTGAGGATCCACATCTCAAAAGCCTCCAGGCGATTCATCTTACTGACCTTGAGTGTCCATGCTTCCACACCATAAAGAAAGCATAACTTTCTTTTGATGAATATATGCCTTTGATGTCGATTGACCAAGTTCATCTTGCCTAGGCCATAATCTTTTACGCTTAACGTTGTTATAAACTATCCATTTTTAAACCCCCGCATTGATTAGCATCATCATCTCTTTCACTTTTAAACAGTGAATCACTGATGCTAATGCGTCGAATGAAGTAATTTTCGTTTAACTGCTATGCAACCCGAATAAGTTTTATTTGACTTATCTTCAGTCGTTATTGTAAGCACGGTAAGATAGGTTAAGTCATTTTTAAGTCATCCTTTTCACCCTGAAATTTCGAATACATACCTCAAATTTACAGACAATATATTTCGATCTGTGCACAACTTGGCACATCCAGGAGTAAAGGCATTGATTTCTTCATTACAAGAAATATATCCTCAAATTATGCCACTGTAGATGAGTGCAATGAGCTAAGTTCTGATCAAATGCCAATAATACTGACACTTCTTCTTCTTCTTCAAGTGCCTTGTCCGGTCTCCCTGACGTCGGCGATCACTCTGGCTAAAACGTCTCTATTTTCCGCCGTGCGGAACAGCTCTCCTTCCCTCCTTATGCCGGTCCATTCTCTGATATTCCCTAACCAGGATTGGCGTCTTCTCCCGGGTCCACGTCGATCCTCAATTTCCCTTTGAGGATCAATTCAAGGAGTTGATATTTATTACCTCCCAAGATGTGGCCGAGGTAAGAGATTTTCCGGCATTTGACAGTCTTGAGGAGTTCTCGCTGTGTGTTTGCTCTCTTCAAGACATCATTGTTGGTAACTTTCTCGACCCAGGGAATTCGCAGCATTCGCCTGAGGATCCACATCTCAAAAGCCTCCAGGCGATTCATCGTACTGACCTTGAGTGTCCATGCTTCCACACCATAAAGACAGCATAACTTTCTTTTGGTGAATATCTGCCTTTGATGTCGATTGAGCAAGTTCATCTTGCCTAGGCCATAATCTTTTACGCTTAACGTTGTTATAAACTATCCATTTTTCAACCCCCGCATTGATTAGCATCATCATCTCTTTCACTTTTAAACAGTGAATCGCTGATGCTAATGCGTCGAATGAAGTAATTTTCCAGATATTAAATTATTAAAGCTTTGGTGGTTGTTTTTATTTATAACGGAATTTTGTAAATTAAACCACATATTGATATTTGTTATTGTAAATTTATTCAAAAAATACCAACATATACACAATGTTTCGATTGCTGCTTCTAGAAAGTAATTTACATTTAACTGCTATGCAACCCGAATAAGTTTTATTTGACTTATCTTCAGTAAACTTTCTGCTAGTTATCTATTAGGTATTTACCATATTCCTTCAGAACAAATTATTTCCTCATATTTTATGATTTTAAATTCTATATGATCATTGTTTTAAATCCTTTTTACCCTCTTTATTTTTTCCTTTTTCTTGCTTTTTTTGCGTTTACTCATACTCTTGTCACATAATCTAGATATTGCCTTTGTGACACTTCCAACTTGTTCTTGTTGAAAAATCTCAGACTTGATTGATTTCTTCATTACAAGAAATATATCCTCAAATTATGTTATGTTATGTTATGTTATGTTATTATGAGTAATAAGGCAAGAGGTGGAAGCGGCATACTAATAAGAGAATCAATCCAACACTATTTAGAAGATAAAATAGTAACAGATAAAGCACAAATTGCTGCTGTTAACAGAAAAAGTCATAATCATCCCATCACAGTAGCAAGTATCTACTTTCCCCCACGCTATAAATAACACATATAGAATATAAAAATATTTTTGACCAACTCGGCGTTCGCTTTGTTCTTGGTGAAGACTTCAATGCCAAGCATACACATTGGGGGTCACGCCTAATTTCAGACAAAGGAATGGAACTGTACAAAGTGTACTCATATTTTATGATTTTAAATTCTATATGATCATTGTTTTAAATCCTTTTTTCCCTATTTATTTTTTCCTTTTTCTTGCTTTTTTTGCGTTTACTCATACACTTGTCACATAATCTAGATATTGCCTTTGTGACACTTCCAACTTGTTCTTGTTGAAAAATCTCAGACTTGATTGATTTCTTCATTACAAGAAATATATCCTCAAATTATGCCACTGTAGATGAGTGCAATGAGCTAAGTTCTGATCATATGCCAATAATAC
Source organism: Labia minor (assembly GCA_963082975.1). Lineage (NCBI taxonomy): Eukaryota > Metazoa > Arthropoda > Insecta > Dermaptera > Spongiphoridae > Labia > Labia minor. Next base: position 41,787,137 of record OY720348.1, on the reverse strand, counting down.
TGACACTTCTTCTTCTTCTTCAAGTGCCTTGTCCGGTCTCCCTGACGTCGGCGATCACTCTGGCGAAAACGTCTCTATTTTCCGCCGTGCGGAACAGCTCTCCTTCGCTCCTTATGCCGGTCCATTCTCTGATATTCCCTAACCAGGATTGGCGTCTTCTCCCGGGTCCACGTCGATCCTCAATTTCCCTTTGAGGATCAATTCAAGGAGTTGATATTTATTACCTCCCAATATGTGGCCGAGGTAAGAGATTTTCCGGCATTTGACAGTGTTGAGGAGATCTCGCTGTGTGTTTGCTCTCTTCAAGACATCATTGTTGGTAACTTTCTCGACCCAGGGAATTCTCAGCATTCGCCTGAGGATCCACATCTCAAAAGCCTCCAGGCGATTCATCGTACTGACCTTGAGTGTCCATGCTTCCACACCATAAAGACAGCATAACTTTCTTTTGATGAATATCTGCCTTTGATGTCGATCGACCAATTTCATCTTGCCTAGGCCATGATCTTTTACGCTTAACGTTGTTATAAACTATCCATTTTTCAACCCTCGCATTGATTAGCATCATCATCTCTTTCACTTTTAAACAGTGAATCGCTGATGCTAATGCGTCGAATGAAGTAATTTTTGTTTAACTGCTATGCAACCTGAATAAGTTTTATTTGACTTATCTTCAGTAAACTTTCTGCTAGTTATCTATTAGGCATTTACCATATTCCTCCAGAACAAATTATTTCCTCATATTTTATGATTTTAAATTCTATATGATCATTGTTTTAAATCCTTTTTTCCCTCTTTATTTTTTCCTTTTTCTTGCTTTTTTTGCGTTTACTCATACTCTTGTCACATAATCTAGATATTGCCTTTGTGACACTTCCAACTTGTTCTTGTTGAAAAATCTCGGACTTGATTGATTTCTTCATTACAAGAAATATATCCTCAAATTATGCCACTGTAGATGAGTGCAATGAGCTAAGTTCTGATCATATGCCAATAATACTGACCCTTCTTCTTCTTCTTCAAGTGCCTTGTCCGGTCTCCCTGACGTCGGCGATCACTCTGGCGAAAACGTCTCTATTTTCCGCCGTGCGGAACAGCTCTCCTTCGCTCCTTATGCCGGTCCATTCCCTGATATTCCCTAACCAGGATTGGCGACTTCTCTCGGGTCCACGTCGATCCTCAATTTCCCTTTGAGGATCAATTGAAGGAGTTGACATTTATTACCTCCCAAGATGTGGCCGAGATAAGAGATTTTCCGGCATTTGACAGTGTTGAGGAGTTCTCGCTGTGTGTTTGCTCTCTTCAAGACATCATTGTTGGTAACTTTCTCGACCCAGGGGATTCGCAGCATTCGCCTGAGGATCCAAATCTCAAAAGCCTCCAGGCGATTCATCGTACTGACCTTGAGTGTCCATGCTTCCACACCATAAAGACAGCATAACTTTCTTTTGATGAATATCTGCCTTTGATGTCGATCGACCAAGTTCATCTTGCCTAGGCCATGATCTTTTACGCTTAAGGTTGTTATAAACTATCCATTTTTCAACCCTCGCATTGATTAGCATCATCATCTCTTTCACTTTTAAACAGTGAATCGCTGATGCTAATGCGTCGAATGAAGTAATTTTTGTTTAACTGCTATGCAACCTGAATAAGTATTATTTGACTTATCTTCAGTAAACTTTCTGCTAGTTATCTATTAGGCATTTACCATATTCCTCCATAACAAATTATTTCCTCATATTTTATGATTTTAAATTCTATATGATCATTGTTTTAAATCCTTTTTTCCCTCTTTATTTTTTCCTTTTTCTTGCTTTTTTTGCGTTTACTCATACTCTTGTCACATAATCTAGATATTGCCTTTGTGACACTTCCAACTTGTTCTTGTTGAAAAATCTCGGACTTGATTGATTTCTTCATTACAAGAAATATATCCTCAAATTATGCCACTGTAGATGAGTGCAATGAGCTAAGTTCTGATCATATGCCAATAATACTGACCCTTCTTCTTCTTCTTCAAGTGCCTTGTCCGGTCTCCCTGACGTCGGCGATCACTCTGGCGAAAACGTCTCTATTTTCCGCCGTGCGGAACAGCTCTCCTTCGCTCCTTATGCCGGTCCATTCCCTGATATTCCCTAACCAGGATTGGCGACTTTTCCCGGGTCCACGTCGACCCTCAATTTTCCCTTTGAGGATCAATTGAAGGAGTTGACATTTATTACCTCCCAAGATGTGGCCGAGATAAGAGATTTTCCGGCATTTGACAGTGTTGAGGAGTTCTCGCTGTGTGTTTGCTCTCTTCAAGACATCATTGTTGGTAACTTTCTCGACCCAGGGAATTCGCAGCATTCGCCTGAGGATCCACATCTCAAAAGCCTCCAGGCGATTCATCTTACTGATCTTGAGTGTCCATGCTTCCACACCATAAAGAAAGCATAACTTTCTTTTGATGAATATCTGCCTTTGATGTCGATTGACCAAGTTCATCTTGCCTAGGCCATAATCTTTTACGCTTAACGTTGTTATAAACTATCCATTTTTCAACCCCCGCATTGATTAGCATCATCATCTCTTTCACTTTTAATCAGTGAATCACTGATGCTAATGCGTCGAATGAAGTAATTTTCGTTTAACTGCTATGCAACCCGAATAAGTTTTATTTGACTTATCTTCAGTCGTTATTGTAAGCACGGTAAGATACGTTAAGTCATTTTTAAGTCATCCTTTTCACCCTGAAATTTCGAATACATACCTCAAATTTACAGACAAGATATATTTCGATCTGTGCACAACTTGGCACATCCAGGAGTAAAGGCATTGATTTCTTCATTACAAGAAATATATCCTCAAATTATGCCACTGTAGATGAGTGCAATGAGCTAAGTTCTGATCATATGCCAATAATACTGACACTTCTTCTTCTTCTTCAAGTGCCTTGTACGGTCTCCCTGACCTCGGCGATCACTCTGGCGAAAACGTCTCTATTTTCCGCCGTGCGGAACAGCTCTCCTTCCCTCCTTATGCCGGTCCATTCTCTGATATTCCCTAACCAGGATTGGCGTCTTCTCCCGGGTCCACGTCGATCCTCAATTTCCCTTTGAGGATCAATTCAAGGAGTTGATATTTATTACCTCCCAAGATGTGGCCGAGGTAAGAGATTTTCCGGCATTTGACAGTGTTGAGGAGTTCTCGCTGTGTGTTTGCTCTCTTCAAGACATCATTGTTGGTAACTTTCTCGACCCAGGGAATTCGCAGCATTCGCCTGAGTATCCACATCTCAAAAGCCTCCAGGCGATTCATCGTACTGACCTTGAGTGTCCATGCTTCCACACCATAAAGACAGCATAACTTTCTTTTGGTGAATATCTGCCTTTGATGTCGATTGAGCAAGTTCATCTTGCCTAGGCCATAATCTTTTACGCTTAACGTTGTTATAAACTATCCATTTTTCAACCCCCGCATTGATTAGCATCATCATCTCTTTCACTTTTAAACAGTGAATCGCTGATGCTAATGCGTCGAATGAAGTAATTTTTGTTTAACTGCTATGCAACCTGAATAAGTTTTATTTGACTTATCTTCAGTAAACTTTCTGCTAGTTATCTATTAGGCATTTACCATATTCCTCCAGAACAAATTATTTCCTCATATTTTATGATTTTAAATTCTATATGATCATTGTTTTAAATCCTTTTTTCCCTCTTTATTTTTTCCTTTTTCTTGCTTTTTTTGCGTTTACTCATACACTTGTCACATAATCTAGATATTGCCTTTGTGACACTTCCAACTTGTTCTTGTTGAAAAATCTCAGACTTGATTGATTTCTTCATTACAAGAAATATATCCTCAAATTATGCCACTGTAGATGAGTGCAATGAGCTAAGTTCTGATCATATGCCAATAATACTGACACTTCTTCTTCTTCAAGTGCCTTGTCCGGTCTCCCTGACGTCGGCGATCACTCTGGCGAAAACGTCTCTATTTTCCGCCGTGCGGAACAGCTCTCCTTCGCTCCTTATGCCTGTCCATTCTCTGATATTCCCTAACCAGGATTGGCGTCTTCTCCCGGGTCCACGTCGATCCTCAATTTCCCTTTGAGGATCAATTCAAGGAGTTGATATTTATTACCTCCCAATATGTGGCCGAGGTAAGAGATTTTCCGGCATTTGACAGTGTTGAGGAGATCTCGCTGTGTGTTTGCTCTCTTCAAGACATCATTGTTGGTAACTTTCTCGACCCAGGGAATTCTCAGCATTCGCCTGAGGATCCACATCTCAAAAGCCTCCAGGCGATTCATCGTACTGACCTTGAGTGTCCATGCTTCCACACCATAAAGACAGCATAACTTTCTTTTGATGAATATCTGCCTTTGATGTCGATCGACCAATTTCATCTTGCCTAGGCCATGATCTTTTACGCTTAACGTTGTTATAAACTATCCATTTTTCAACCCTCGCATTGATTAGCATCATCATCTCTTTCACTTTTAAACAGTGAATCGCTGATGCTAATGCGTCGAATGAAGTAATTTTTGTTTAACTGCTATGCAACCTGAATAAGTTTTATTTGACTTATCTTCAGTAAACTTTCTGCTAGTTATCTATTAGGCATTTACCATATTCCTCCAGAACAAATTATTTCCTCATATTTTATGATTTTAAATTCTATATGATCATTGTTTTAAATCCTTTTTTCCCTCTTTATTTTTTCCTTTTTCTTGCTTTTTTTGCGTTTACTCATACTCTTGTCACATAATCTAGATATTGCCTTTGTGACACTTCCAACTTGTTCTTGTTGAAAAATCTCGGACTTGATTGATTTCTTCATTACAAGAAATATATCCTCAAATTATGCCACTGTAGATGAGTGCAATGAGCTAAGTTCTGATCATATGCCAATAATACTGACCCTTCTTCTTCTTCTTCAAGTGCCTTGTCCGGTCTCCCTGACGTCGGCGATCACTCTGGCGAAAACGTCTCTATTTTCCGCCGTGCGGAACAGCTCTCCTTCGCTCCTTATGCCGGTCCATTCCCTGATATTCCCTAACCAGGATTGGCGACTTCTCCCGGGTCCACGTCGATCCTCAATTTCCCTTTGAGGATCAATTGAAGGAGTTGACATTTATTACCTCCCAAGATGTGGCAGAGATAAGAGATTTTCCGGCATTTGACAGTGTTGAGGAGTTCTCGCTGTGTGTTTGCTCTCTTCAAGACATCATTGTTGGTAACTTTCTCGACCCAGGGAATTCTCAGCATTCGCCTGAGGATCCACATCTCAAAAGCCTCCAGGCGATTCAACGTACTGACCTTGAGTGTCCATGCTTCCACACCATAAAGACAGCATAACTTTCTTTTGATGAATATCTGCCTTTGATGTCGATCGACCAAGTTCATCTTGCCTAGGCCATGATCTTTTACGCTTAACGTTGTTATAAACTATCCATTTTTCAACCCTCGCATTGATTAGCATCATCATCTCTTTCACTTTTTAACAGTGAATCGCTGATGCTAATGCGTCGAATGAAGTAATTTTTGTTTAACTGCTATGCAACCTGAATAAGTATTATTTGACTTATCTTCAGTAAACTTTCTGCTAGTTATCTATTAGGCATTTACCATATTCCTCCATAACAAATTATTTCCTCATATTTTATGATTTTAAATTCTATATGATCATTGTTTTAAATCCTTTTTTCCCTCTTTATTTTTTGCTTTTTCTTGCTTTTTTTGCGTTTACTCATACTCTTGTCACATAATCTAGATATTGCCTTTGTGACACTTCCAACTTGTTCTTGTTGAAAAATCTCGGACTTGATTGATTTCTTCATTACAAGAAATATATCCTCAAATTATGCCACTGTAGATGAGTGCAATGAGCTAAGTTCTGATCATATGCCAATAATACTGACCCTTCTTCTTCTTCTTCAAGTGCCTTGTCCGGTCTCCCTGACGTCGGCGATCACTCTGGCGAAAACGTCTCTATTTTCCGCCGTGCGGAACAGCTCTCCTTCGCTCCTTATGCCGGTCCATTCCCTGATATTCCCTAACCAGGATTGGCGACTTCTCCCGGGTCCACGTCGACCCTCAATTTTCCCTTTGAGGATCAATTGAAGGAGTTGACATTTATTACCTCCCAAGATGTGGCCGAGATAAGAGATTTTCCGGCATTTGACAGTGTTGAGGAGTTCTCGCTGTGTGTTTGCTCTCTTCAAGACATCATTGTTGGTAACTTTCTCGACCCAGGGAATTCGCAGCATTCGCCTGAGGATCCACATCTCAAAAGCCTCCAGGCGATTCATCGTACTGACCTTGAGTGTCCATGCTTCCACACCATAAAGACAGCATAACTTTCTTTTGGTGAATATCTGCCTTTGATGTCGATTGAGCAAGTTCATCTTGCCTAGGCCATAATCTTTTACGCTTAACGTTGTTATAAACTATTCATTTTTCAACCCCCGCATTGATTAGCATCATCATCTCTTTCACTTTTAAACAGTGAATCGCTGATGCTAATGCGTCGAATGAAGTAATTTTCCAGATATTAAATTATTAAAGCTTTGGTGGTTGTTTTTATTTATAACGGAATTTTGTAAATTAAACCACATATTGATATTTGTTATTGTAAATTTATTCAAAAAATACCAACATATACACAACGTTTCGATTGCTGCTTCTAGAAAGTAATTTACGTTTAACTGCTATGCAACCCGAATAAGTTTTATTTGACTTATCTTCAGTAAACTTTCTGCTAGTTATCTATTAGGTATTTACCATATTCCTTCAAAACAAATTATTTCCTCATATTTTATGATTTTAAATTCTATATGATCATTGTTTTAAATCCTTTTTACCCTCTTTATATTTTCCTTTTTCTTGCTTTTTTTGCGTTTACTCATACACTTGTCACATAATCTAGATATTGCCTTTGTGACACTTCCAACTTGTTCTTGTTGAAAAATCTCAGACTTGATTGATTTCTTCATTACAAGAAATATATCCTCAAATTATGCCACTGTAGATGAGTGCAATGAGCTAAGTTCTGATCATATGCCAATAATACTGACACTTCTTCTTCTTCTTCAAGTGCCTTGTCCGGTCTCCCTGACGTCGGCGATCACTCTGGCGAAAACGTCTCTATTTTCCGCCGTGCGGAACAGCTCTCCTTCGCTCCTTATGCCGGTCCATTCCCTGATATTCCCTAACAAGGATTGGCGACTTCTCCCGGGTCAACGTCGATTCTCAATTTCCCTTTGAGGATCAATTGAAGGAGTTGACATTTATTACCTCCCAAGATGTGGCCGAGATAAGAGATTTTCCGGCATTTGACAGTGTTGAGGAGTTCTCGCTGTGTGTTTGCTCTCTTCAAGACATCATTGTTGGTAACTTTCTCGACCCAGGGAATTCGCAGCATTCGCCTGAGGATCCACATCTCAAAAGCCTCCAGGCGATTCATCGTACTGACCTTGAGTGTCCATGCTTCCACACCATAAAGACAGCATAACTTTCTTTTGGTGAATATCTGCCTTTGATGTCGATTGAGCAAGTTCATCTTGCCTAGGCCATAATCTTTTACGCTTAACGTTGTTATAAACTATTCATTTTTCAACCCCCGCATTGATTAGCATCATCATCTCTTTCACTTTTAAACAGTGAATCGCTGATGCTAATGCGTCGAATGAAGTAATTTTCCAGATATTAAATTATTAAAGCTTTGGTGGTTGTTTTTATTTATAACGGAATTTTGTAAATTAAACCACATATTGATATTTGTTATTGTAAATTTATTCAAAAAATACCAACATATACACAACGTTTCGATTGCTGCTTCTAGAAAGTAATTTACGTTTAACTGCTATGCAACCCGAATAAGTTTTATTTGACTTATCTTCAGTAAACTTTCTGCTAGTTATCTATTAGGTATTTACCATATTCCTTCAAAACAAATTATTTCCTCATATTTTATGATTTTAAATTCTATATGATCATTGTTTTAAATCCTTTTTACCCTCTTTATATTTTCCTTTTTCTTGCTTTTTTTGCGTTTACTCATACACTTGTCACATAATCTAGATATTGCCTTTGTGACACTTCCAACTTGTTCTTGTTGAAAAATCTCAGACTTGATTGATTTCTTCATTACAAGAAATATATCCTCAAATTATGCCACTGTAGATGAGTGCAATGAGCTAAGTTCTGATCATATGCCAATAATACTGACACTTCTTCTTCTTCTTCAAGTGCCTTGTCCGGTCTCCCTGACGTCGGCGATCACTCTGGCGAAAACGTCTCTATTTTCCGCCGTGCGGAACAGCTCTCCTTCGCTCCTTATGCCGGTCCATTCCCTGATATTCCCTAACAAGGATTGGCGACTTCTCCCGGGTCAACGTCGATTCTCAATTTCCCTTTGAGGATCAATTGAAGGAGTTGACATTTATTACCTCCCAAGATGTGGCCGAGATAAGAGATTTTCCGGCATTTGACAGTGTTGAGGAGTTCTCGCTGTGTGTTTGCTCTCTTCAAGACATCATTGTTGGTAACTTTCTCGACCCAGGGAATTCGCAGCATTCGCCTGAGGATCCACATCTCAAAAGCCTCCAGGCGATTCATCTTACTGACCTTGAGTGTCCATGCTTCCACACCATAAAGAAAGCATAACTTTCTTTTGATGAATATCTGCCTTTGATGTCGATTGAGCAAGTTCATCTTGCCTAGGCCATAATCTTTTACGCTTAACGTTGTTATAAACTATTCATTTTTCAACCCCCGCATTGATTAGCATCATCATCTCTTTCACTTTTAAACAGTGAATCGCTGATGCTAATGCGTCGAATGAAGTAATTTTCCAGATATTAAATTATTAAAGCTTTGGTGGTTGTTTTTATTTATAACGGAATTTTGTAAATTAAACCACATATTGATATTTGTTATTGTAAATTTATTCAAAAAATACCAACATATACACAACGTTTCGATTGCTGCTTCTAGAAAGTAATTTACGTTTAACTGCTATGCAACCCGAATAAGTTTTATTTGACTTATCTTCAGTAAACTTTCTGCTAGTTATCTATTAGGTATTTACCATATTCCTTCAAAACAAATTATTTCCTCATATTTTATGATTTTAAATTCTATATGATCATTGTTTTAAATCCTTTTTACCCTCTTTATATTTTCCTTTTTCTTGCTTTTTTTGCGTTTACTCATACACTTGTCACATAATCTAGATATTGCCTTTGTGACACTTCCAACTTGTTCTTGTTGAAAAATCTCGGACTTGATTGATTTCTTCATTACAAGAAATATATCCTCAAATTATGCCACTGTAGATGAGTGCAATGAGCTAAGTTCTGATCATATGCCAATAATACTGACACTTCTTCTTCTTCAAGTGCCTTGTCCGGTCTCCCTGACGTCGGCGATCACTCTGGCGAAAACGTCTCTATTTTCCGCCGTGCGGAACAGCTCTCCTTCGCTCCTTATGCCGGTCCATTCCCTGATATTCCCTAACCAGGATTGGCGACTTCTCCCGGGTCCACGCCGACCCTCAATTTTCCCTTTGAGGATCAATTGAAGGAGTTGACATTTATTACCTCCCAAGATGTGGCCGAGATAAGAGATTTTCCGGCATTTGACAGTGTTGAGGAGTTCTCGCTGTGTGTTTGCTCTCTTCAAGACATCATTGTTGGTAACTTTCTCGACCCAGGGAATTCGCAGCATTCGCCTGAGGATCCACATCTCAAAAGCCTCCAGGCGATTCATCTTACTGACCTTGAGTGTCCATGCTTCCACACCATAAAGAAAGCATAACTTTCTTTTGATGAATATCTGCCTTTGATGTCGATTGACCAAGTTCATCTTGCCTAGGCCATAATCTTTTACGCTTAACGTTGTTATAAACTATCCATTTTTCAACCCCCGCATTGACTAGCATCATCATCTCTTTCACTTTTAAACAGTGAATCACTGATGCTAATGCGTCGAATGAAGTAATTTTCGTTTAACTGCTATGCAACCCGAATAAGTTTTATTTGACTTATCTTCAGTCGTTATTGTAAGCACGGTAAGATAGGTTAAGTCATTTTTAATTCATCCTTTCCACCCTGAAATTTCGAATACATACCTCAAATTTACAGACAAGATATATTTCGATCTGTGCACAACTTGGCACATCCAGGAGTAAAGGCATTGATTTCTTCATTACAAGAAATATATCCTCAAATTATGCCACTGTAGATGAGTGCAATGAGCTAAGTTCTGATCATATGCCAATAATACTTACACTTCTTCTTCTTCTTCAAGTGCCTTGTCCGGTCTCCCTGACGTCGGCGATCACTCTGGCGAAAACGTCTCTATTTTCCGCCGTGCGGAACAGCTCTCCTTCGCTCCTTATGCCGGTCCATTCCCTGATATTCCCTAACCAGGATTGGCGACTTCTCCCGGGTCCACGTCGACCCTCAATTTTCCCTTTGAGGATCAATTGAAGGAGTTGACATTTATTACCTCCCAAGATGTGGCCGAGATAAGAGATTTTCCGGCATTTGACAGTGTTGAGGAGTTCTCGCTGTGTGTTTGCTCTCTTCAAGACATCATTGTTGGTAACTTTCTCGACCCAGGGAATTCGCAGCATTCGCCTGAGGATCCACATCTCAAAAGCCTCCAGGCGATTCATCGTACTGACCTTGAGTGTCCATGCTTCCACACCATAAAGACAGCATAACTTTCTTTTGGTGAATATCTGCCTTTGATGTCGATTGAGCAAGTTCATCTTGCCTAGGCCATAATCTTTTACGCTTAACGTTGTTATAAACTATTCATTTTTCAACCCCCGCATTGATTAGCATCATCATCTCTTTCACTTTTAAACAGTGAATCGCTGATGCTAATGCGTCGAATGAAGTAATTTTCCAGATATTAAATTATTAAAGCTTTGGTGGTTGTTTTTATTTATAACGGAATTTTGTAAATTAAACCACATATTGATATTTGTTATTGTAAATTTATTCAAAAAATACCAACATATACACAACGTTTCGATTGCTGCTTCTAGAAAGTAATTTACGTTTAACTGCTATGCAACCCGAATAAGTTTTATTTGACTTATCTTCAGTAAACTTTCTGCTAGTTATCTATTAGGTATTTACCATATTCCTTCAAAACAAATTATTTCCTCATATTTTATGATTTTAAATTCTATATGATCATTGTTTTAAATCCTTTTTACCCTCTTTATATTTTCCTTTTTCTTGCTTTTTTTGCGTTTACTCATACTCTTGTTACATAATCTAGATATTGCCTTTGTGACACTTCCAACTTGTTCTTGTTGAAAAATCTCGGACTTGATTGATTTCTTCATTACAAGAAATATATCCTCAAATTATGCCACTGTAGATGAGTGCAATGAGCTAAGTTCTGATCATATGCCAATAATACTGACACTTCTTCTTCTTCAAGTGCCTTGTCCGGTCTCCCTGACGTCGGCGATCACTCTGGCGAAAACGTCTCTATTTTCCGCCGTGCGGAACAGCTCTCCTTCGCTCCTTATGCCGGTCCATTCCCTGATATTCCCTAACCAGGATTGGCGACTTCTCCCGGGTCCACGCCGACCCTCAATTTTCCCTTTGAGGATCAATTGAAGGAGTTGACATTTATTACCTCCCAAGATGTGGCCGAGATAAGAGATTTTCCGGCATTTGACAGTGTTGAGGAGTTCTCGCTGTGTGTTTGCTCTCTTCAAGACATCATTGTTGGTAACTTTCTCGACCCAGGGAATTCGCAGCATTCGCCTGAGGATCCACATCTCAAAAGCCTCCAGGCGATTCATCTTACTGACCTTGAGTGTCCATGCTTCCACACCATAAAGAAAGCATAACTTTCTTTTGATGAATATCTGCCTTTGATGTCGATTGACCAAGTTCATCTTGCCTAGGCCATAATCTTTTACGCTTAACGTTGTTATAAACTATCCATTTTTCAACCCCCGCATTGACTAGCATCATCATCTCTTTCACTTTTAAACAGTGAATCACTGATGCTAATGCGTCGAATGAAGTAATTTTCGTTTAACTGCTATGCAACCCGAATAAGTTTTATTTGACTTATCTTCAGTCGTTATTGTAAGCACGGTAAGATAGGTTAAGTCATTTTTAATTCATCCTTTCCACCCTGAAATTTCGAATACATACCTCAAATTTACAGACAAGATATATTTCGATCTGTGCACAACTTGGCACATCCAGGAGTAAAGGCATTGATTTCTTCATTACAAGAAATATATCCTCAAATTATGCCACTGTAGATGAGTGCAATGAGCTAAGTTCTGATCATATGCCAATAATACTTACACTTCTTCTTCTTCTTCAAGTGCCTTGTCCGGTCTCCCTGACGTCGGCGATCACTCTGGCGAAAACGTCTCTATTTTCCGCCGTGCGGAACAGCTCTCCTTCGCTCCTTATGCCGGTCCATTCCCTGATATTCCCTAACCAGGATTGGCGACTTCTCCCGGGTCCACGTCGACCCTCAATTTTCCCTTTGAGGATCAATTGAAGGAGTTGACATTTATTACCTCCCAAGATGTGGCCGAGATAAGAGATTTTCCGGCATTTGACAGTGTTGAGGAGTTCTCGCTGTGTGTTTGCTCTCTTCAAGACATCATTGTTGGTAACTTTCTCGACCCAGGGAATTCGCAGCATTCGCCTGAGGATCCACATCTCAAAAGCCTCCAGGCGATTCATCGTACTGACCTTGAGTGTCCATGCTTCCACACCATAAAGACAGCATAACTTTCTTTTGGTGAATATCTGCCTTTGATGTCGATTGAGCAAGTTCATCTTGCCTAGGCCATAATCTTTTACGCTTAACGTTGTTATAAACTATTCATTTTTCAACCCCCGCATTGATTAGCATCATCATCTCTTTCACTTTTAAACAGTGAATCGCTGATGCTAATGCGTCGAATGAAGTAATTTTCCAGATATTAAATTATTAAAGCTTTGGTGGTTGTTTTTATTTATAACGGAATTTTGTAAATTAAACCACATATTGATATTTGTTATTGTAAATTTATTCAAAAAATACCAACATATACACAACGTTTCGATTGCTGCTTCTAGAAAGTAATTTACGTTTAACTGCTATGCAACCCGAATAAGTTTTATTTGACTTATCTTCAGTAAACTTTCTGCTAGTTATCTATTAGGTATTTACCATATTCCTTCAAAACAAATTATTTCCTCATATTTTATGATTTTAAATTCTATATGATCATTGTTTTAAATCCTTTTTACCCTCTTTATATTTTCCTTTTTCTTGCTTTTTTTGCGTTTACTCATACACTTGTCACATAATCTAGATATTGCCTTTGTGACACTTCCAACTTGTTCTTGTTGAAAAATCTCAGACTTGATTGATTTCTTCATTACAAGAAATATATCCTCAAATTATGCCACTGTAGATGAGTGCAATGAGCTAAGTTCTGATCATATGCCAATAATACTGACACTTCTTCTTCTTCTTCAAGTGCCTTGTCCGGTCTCCCTGACGTCGGCGATCACTCTGGCGAAAACGTCTCTATTTTCCGCCGTGCGGAACAGCTCTCCTTCGCTCCTTATGCCGGTCCATTCCCTGATATTCCCTAACAAGGATTGGCGACTTCTCCCGGGTCAACGTCGATTCTCAATTTCCCTTTGAGGATCAATTGAAGGAGTTGACATTTATTACCTCCCAAGATGTGGCCGAGATAAGAGATTTTCCGGCATTTGACAGTGTTGAGGAGTTCTCGCTGTGTGTTTGCTCTCTTCAAGACATCATTGTTGGTAACTTTCTCGACCCAGGGAATTCGCAGCATTCGCCTGAGGATCCACATCTCAAAAGCCTCCAGGCGATTCATCGTACTGACCTTGAGTGTCCATGCTTCCACACCATAAAGACAGCATAACTTTCTTTTGGTGAATATCTGCCTTTGATGTCGATTGAGCAAGTTCATCTTGCCTAGGCCATAATCTTTTACGCTTAACGTTGTTATAAACTATTCATTTTTCAACCCCCGCATTGATTAGCATCATCATCTCTTTCACTTTTAAACAGTGAATCACTGATGCTAATGCGTCGAATGAAGTAATTTTTGTTTAACTGCTATGCAACCCGAATAAGTTTTATTTGACTTATCTTCAGTCGTTATTGTAAGCACGGTAAGATAGGTTAAGTCATTTTTAATTCATCCTTTCCACCCTGAAATTTCGAATACATACCTCAAATTTACAGACAAGATATATTTCGATCTGTGCACAACTTGGCACATCCAGGAGTAAAGGCATTGATTTCTTCATTACAAGAAATATATCCTCAAATTATGCCACTGTAGATGAGTGCAATGAGCTAAGTTCTGATCATATGCCAATAATACTTACACTTCTTCTTCTTCTTCAAGTGCCTTGTCCGGTCTCCCTGACGTCGGCGATCACTCTGGCGAAAACGTCTCTATTTTCCGCCGTGCGGAACAGCTCTCCTTCGCTCCTTATGCCGGTCCATTCCCTGATATTCCCTAACCAGGATTGGCGACTTCTCCCGGGTCCACGTCGACCCTCAATTTTCCCTTTGAGGATCAATTGAAGGAGTTGACATTTATTACCTCCCAAGATGTGGCCGAGATAAGAGATTTTCCGGCATTTGACAGTGTTGAGGAGTTCTCGCTGTGTGTTTGCTCTCTTCAAGACATCATTGTTGGTAACTTTCTCGACCCAGGGAATTCGCAGCATTCGCCTGAGGATCCACATCTCAAAAGCCTCCAGGCGATTCATCGTACTGACCTTGAGTGTCCATGCTTCCACACCATAAAGACAGCATAACTTTCTTTTGGTGAATATCTGCCTTTGATGTCGATTGAGCAAGTTCATCTTGCCTAGGCCATAATCTTTTACGCTTAACGTTGTTATAAACTATTCATTTTTCAACCCCCGCATTGATTAGCATCATCATCTCTTTCACTTTTAAACAGTGAATCGCTGATGCTAATGCGTCGAATGAAGTAATTTTCCAGATATTAAATTATTAAAGCTTTGGTGGTTGTTTTTATTTATAACGGAATTTTGTAAATTAAACCACATATTGATATTTGTTATTGTAAATTTATTCAAAAAATACCAACATATACACAACGTTTCGATTGCTGCTTCTAGAAAGTAATTTACGTTTAACTGCTATGCAACCCGAATAAGTTTTATTTGACTTATCTTCAGTAAACTTTCTGCTAGTTATCTATTAGGTATTTACCATATTCCTTCAAAACAAATTATTTCCTCATATTTTATGATTTTAAATTCTATATGATCATTGTTTTAAATCCTTTTTACCCTCTTTATATTTTCCTTTTTCTTGCTTTTTTTGCGTTTACTCATACACTTGTCACATAATCTAGATATTGCCTTTGTGACACTTCCAACTTGTTCTTGTTGAAAAATCTCAGACTTGATTGATTTCTTCATTACAAGAAATATATCCTCAAATTATGCCACTGTAGATGAGTGCAATGAGCTAAGTTCTGATCATATGCCAATAATACTGACACTTCTTCTTCTTCTTCAAGTGCCTTGTCCGGTCTCCCTGACGTCGGCGATCACTCTGGCGAAAACGTCTCTATTTTCCGCCGTGCGGAACAGCTCTCCTTCGCTCCTTATGCCGGTCCATTCCCTGATATTCCCTAACAAGGATTGGCGACTTCTCCCGGGTCAACGTCGATTCTCAATTTCCCTTTGAGGATCAATTGAAGGAGTTGACATTTATTACCTCCCAAGATGTGGCCGAGATAAGAGATTTTCCGGCATTTGACAGTGTTGAGGAGTTCTCGCTGTGTGTTTGCTCTCTTCAAGACATCATTGTTGGTAACTTTCTCGACCCAGGGAATTCGCAGCATTCGCCTGAGGATCCACATCTCAAAAGCCTCCAGGCGATTCATCTTACTGACCTTGAGTGTCCATGCTTCCACACCATAAAGAAAGCATAACTTTCTTTTGATGAATATCTGCCTTTGATGTCGATTGACCAAGTTCATCTTGCCTAGGCCATAATCTTTTACGCTTAACGTTGTTATAAACTATCCATTTTTCAACCCCCGCATTGACTAGCATCATCATCTCTTTCACTTTTAAACAGTGAATCACTGATGCTAATGCGTCGAATGAAGTAATTTTTGTTTAACTGCTATGCAACCCGAATAAGTTTTATTTGACTTATCTTCAGTCGTTATTGTAAGCACGGTAAGATAGGTTAAGTCATTTTTAAGTCATCCTTTTCACCCTGAAATTTCGAATACATACCTCAAATTTACAGACAAGATATATTTCGATCTGTGCACAACTTGGCACATCCAGGAGTAAAGGCATTGATTTCTTCATTACAAGAAATATATCCTCAAATTATGCCACTGTAGATGAGTGCAATGAGCTAAGTTCTGATCATATGCCAATAATACTGACACTTTTTCTTCTTCTTCAAGTGCCTTGTCCGGTCTCCCTGACGTCGGCGATCACTCTGGCGAAAACGTCTCTATTTTCCGCCGTGCGGAACAGCACTCCTTCCCTCCTTATGCCGGTCCATTCTCTGATATTCCCTAACCAGGATTGGCGTCTTCTCCCGGGTCCACGTCGATCCTCAATTTCCCTTTGAGGATCAATTCAAGGAGTTGATATTTATTACCTCCCAAGATGTGGCCGAGGTAAGAGATTTTCCGGCATTTGACAGTGTTGAGGAGTTCTCGCTGTGTGTTTGCTCTCTTCAAGACATCATTGTTGGTAACTTTCTCGACCCAGGGAATTCGCAGCATTCGCCTGAGGATCCACATCTCAAAAGCCTCCAGGCGATTCATCTTACTGACCTTGAGTGTCCATGCTTCCACACCATAAAGAAAGCATAACTTTCTTTTGATGAATATATGCCTTTGATGTCGATTGACCAAGTTCATCTTGCCTAGGCCATAATCTTTTACGCTTAACGTTGTTATAAACTATCCATTTTTAAACCCCCGCATTGATTAGCATCATCATCTCTTTCACTTTTAAACAGTGAATCACTGATGCTAATGCGTCGAATGAAGTAATTTTCGTTTAACTGCTATGCAACCCGAATAAGTTTTATTTGACTTATCTTCAGTCGTTATTGTAAGCACGGTAAGATAGGTTAAGTCATTTTTAAGTCATCCTTTTCACCCTGAAATTTCGAATACATACCTCAAATTTACAGACAAGATATATTTCGATCTGTGCACAACTTGGCACATCCAGGAGTAAAGGCATTGATTTCTTCATTACAAGAAATATATCCTCAAATTATGCCACTGTAGATGAGTGCAATGAGCTAAGTTCTGATCATATGCCAATAATACTGACACTTTTTCTTCTTCTTCAAGTGCCTTGTCCGGTCTCCCTGACGTCGGCGATCACTCTGGCGAAAACGTCTCTATTTTCCGCCGTGCGGAACAGCACTCCTTCCCTCCTTATGCCGGTCCATTCTCTGATATTCCCTAACCAGGATTGGCGTCTTCTCCCGGGTCCACGTCGATCCTCAATTTCCCTTTGAGGATCAATTCAAGGAGTTGATATTTATTACCTCCCAAGATGTGGCCGAGGTAAGAGATTTTCCGGCATTTGACAGTGTTGAGGAGTTCTCGCTGTGTGTTTGCTCTCTTCAAGACATCATTGTTGGTAACTTTCTCGACCCAGGGAATTCGCAGCATTCGCCTGAGGATCCACATCTCAAAAGCCTCCAGGCGATTCATCTTACTGACCTTGAGTGTCCATGCTTCCACACCATAAAGAAAGCATAACTTTCTTTTGATGAATATATGCCTTTGATGTCGATTGACCAAGTTCATCTTGCCTAGGCCATAATCTTTTACGCTTAACGTTGTTATAAACTATCCATTTTTAAACCCCCGCATTGATTAGCATCATCATCTCTTTCACTTTTAAACAGTGAATCACTGATGCTAATGCGTCGAATGAAGTAATTTTCGTTTAACTGCTATGCAACCCGAATAAGTTTTATTTGACTTATCTTCAGTCGTTATTGTAAGCACGGTAAGATAGGTTAAGTCATTTTTAAGTCATCCTTTTCACCCTGAAATTTCGAATACATACCTCAAATTTACAGACAATATATTTCGATCTGTGCACAACTTGGCACATCCAGGAGTAAAGGCATTGATTTCTTCATTACAAGAAATATATCCTCAAATTATGCCACTGTAGATGAGTGCAATGAGCTAAGTTCTGATCAAATGCCAATAATACTGACACTTCTTCTTCTTCTTCAAGTGCCTTGTCCGGTCTCCCTGACGTCGGCGATCACTCTGGCTAAAACGTCTCTATTTTCCGCCGTGCGGAACAGCTCTCCTTCCCTCCTTATGCCGGTCCATTCTCTGATATTCCCTAACCAGGATTGGCGTCTTCTCCCGGGTCCACGTCGATCCTCAATTTCCCTTTGAGGATCAATTCAAGGAGTTGATATTTATTACCTCCCAAGATGTGGCCGAGGTAAGAGATTTTCCGGCATTTGACAGTCTTGAGGAGTTCTCGCTGTGTGTTTGCTCTCTTCAAGACATCATTGTTGGTAACTTTCTCGACCCAGGGAATTCGCAGCATTCGCCTGAGGATCCACATCTCAAAAGCCTCCAGGCGATTCATCGTACTGACCTTGAGTGTCCATGCTTCCACACCATAAAGACAGCATAACTTTCTTTTGGTGAATATCTGCCTTTGATGTCGATTGAGCAAGTTCATCTTGCCTAGGCCATAATCTTTTACGCTTAACGTTGTTATAAACTATCCATTTTTCAACCCCCGCATTGATTAGCATCATCATCTCTTTCACTTTTAAACAGTGAATCGCTGATGCTAATGCGTCGAATGAAGTAATTTTCCAGATATTAAATTATTAAAGCTTTGGTGGTTGTTTTTATTTATAACGGAATTTTGTAAATTAAACCACATATTGATATTTGTTATTGTAAATTTATTCAAAAAATACCAACATATACACAATGTTTCGATTGCTGCTTCTAGAAAGTAATTTACATTTAACTGCTATGCAACCCGAATAAGTTTTATTTGACTTATCTTCAGTAAACTTTCTGCTAGTTATCTATTAGGTATTTACCATATTCCTTCAGAACAAATTATTTCCTCATATTTTATGATTTTAAATTCTATATGATCATTGTTTTAAATCCTTTTTACCCTCTTTATTTTTTCCTTTTTCTTGCTTTTTTTGCGTTTACTCATACTCTTGTCACATAATCTAGATATTGCCTTTGTGACACTTCCAACTTGTTCTTGTTGAAAAATCTCAGACTTGATTGATTTCTTCATTACAAGAAATATATCCTCAAATTATGTTATGTTATGTTATGTTATGTTATTATGAGTAATAAGGCAAGAGGTGGAAGCGGCATACTAATAAGAGAATCAATCCAACACTATTTAGAAGATAAAATAGTAACAGATAAAGCACAAATTGCTGCTGTTAACAGAAAAAGTCATAATCATCCCATCACAGTAGCAAGTATCTACTTTCCCCCACGCTATAAATAACACATATAGAATATAAAAATATTTTTGACCAACTCGGCGTTCGCTTTGTTCTTGGTGAAGACTTCAATGCCAAGCATACACATTGGGGGTCACGCCTAATTTCAGACAAAGGAATGGAACTGTACAAAGTGTACTCATATTTTATGATTTTAAATTCTATATGATCATTGTTTTAAATCCTTTTTTCCCTATTTATTTTTTCCTTTTTCTTGCTTTTTTTGCGTTTACTCATACACTTGTCACATAATCTAGATATTGCCTTTGTGACACTTCCAACTTGTTCTTGTTGAAAAATCTCAGACTTGATTGATTTCTTCATTACAAGAAATATATCCTCAAATTATGCCACTGTAGATGAGTGCAATGAGCTAAGTTCTGATCATATGCCAATAATACTGACACTTCTTCTTCTTCTTCAAGTGCCTTGTCCGGTCTCCCTGACGTCGGCGATCACTCTGGCGAAAACGTCTCTATTTTCCGCCGTGCGGAACAGCTCTCCTTCGCTCCTTATGCCGGTCCATTCTCTGATATTCCCTAACCAGGATTGGCGTCTTCTCCCGGGTCCACGTCGATCCTCAATTTCCCTTTGAGGATCAATTCAAGGAGTTGATATTTATTACCTCCCAATATGTGGCCGAGGTAAGAGATTTTCCGGCATTTGACAGTGTTGAGGAGATCTCGCTGTGTGTTTGCTCTCTTCAAGACATCATTGTTGGTAACTTTCTCGACCCAGGGAATTCTCAGCATTCGCCTGAGGATCCACATCTCAAAAGCCTCCAGGCGATTCATCGTACTGACCTTGAGTGTCCATGCTTCCACACCATAAAGACAGCATAACTTTCTTTTGATGAATATCTGCCTTTGATGTCGATCGACCAATTTCATCTTGCCTAGGCCATGATCTTTTACGCTTAACGTTGTTATAAACTATCCATTTTTCAACCCTCGCATTGATTAGCATCATCATCTCTTTCACTTTTAAACAGTGAATCGCTGATGCTAATGCGTCGAATGAAGTAATTTTTGTTTAACTGCTATGCAACCTGAATAAGTTTTATTTGACTTATCTTCAGTAAACTTTCTGCTAGTTATCTATTAGGCATTTACCATATTCCTCCAGAACAAATTATTTCCTCATATTTTATGATTTTAAATTCTATATGATCATTGTTTTAAATCCTTTTTTCCCTCTTTATTTTTTCCTTTTTCTTGCTTTTTTTGCGTTTACTCATACTCTTGTCACATAATCTAGATATTGCCTTTGTGACACTTCCAACTTGTTCTTGTTGAAAAATCTCGGACTTGATTGATTTCTTCATTACAAGAAATATATCCTCAAATTATGCCACTGTAGATGAGTGCAATGAGCTAAGTTCTGATCATATGCCAATAATACTGACCCTTCTTCTTCTTCTTCAAGTGCCTTGTCCGGTCTCCCTGACGTCGGCGATCACTCTGGCGAAAACGTCTCTATTTTCCGCCGTGCGGAACAGCTCTCCTTCGCTCCTTATGCCGGTCCATTCCCTGATATTCCCTAACCAGGATTGGCGACTTCTCTCGGGTCCACGTCGATCCTCAATTTCCCTTTGAGGATCAATTGAAGGAGTTGACATTTATTACCTCCCAAGATGTGGCCGAGATAAGAGATTTTCCGGCATTTGACAGTGTTGAGGAGTTCTCGCTGTGTGTTTGCTCTCTTCAAGACATCATTGTTGGTAACTTTCTCGACCCAGGGGATTCGCAGCATTCGCCTGAGGATCCAAATCTCAAAAGCCTCCAGGCGATTCATCGTACTGACCTTGAGTGTCCATGCTTCCACACCATAAAGACAGCATAACTTTCTTTTGATGAATATCTGCCTTTGATGTCGATCGACCAAGTTCATCTTGCCTAGGCCATGATCTTTTACGCTTAAGGTTGTTATAAACTATCCATTTTTCAACCCTCGCATTGATTAGCATCATCATCTCTTTCACTTTTAAACAGTGAATCGCTGATGCTAATGCGTCGAATGAAGTAATTTTTGTTTAACTGCTATGCAACCTGAATAAGTATTATTTGACTTATCTTCAGTAAACTTTCTGCTAGTTATCTATTAGGCATTTACCATATTCCTCCATAACAAATTATTTCCTCATATTTTATGATTTTAAATTCTATATGATCATTGTTTTAAATCCTTTTTTCCCTCTTTATTTTTTCCTTTTTCTTGCTTTTTTTGCGTTTACTCATACTCTTGTCACATAATCTAGATATTGCCTTTGTGACACTTCCAACTTGTTCTTGTTGAAAAATCTCGGACTTGATTGATTTCTTCATTACAAGAAATATATCCTCAAATTATGCCACTGTAGATGAGTGCAATGAGCTAAGTTCTGATCATATGCCAATAATACTGACCCTTCTTCTTCTTCTTCAAGTGCCTTGTCCGGTCTCCCTGACGTCGGCGATCACTCTGGCGAAAACGTCTCTATTTTCCGCCGTGCGGAACAGCTCTCCTTCGCTCCTTATGCCGGTCCATTCCCTGATATTCCCTAACCAGGATTGGCGACTTTTCCCGGGTCCACGTCGACCCTCAATTTTCCCTTTGAGGATCAATTGAAGGAGTTGACATTTATTACCTCCCAAGATGTGGCCGAGATAAGAGATTTTCCGGCATTTGACAGTGTTGAGGAGTTCTCGCTGTGTGTTTGCTCTCTTCAAGACATCATTGTTGGTAACTTTCTCGACCCAGGGAATTCGCAGCATTCGCCTGAGGATCCACATCTCAAAAGCCTCCAGGCGATTCATCTTACTGATCTTGAGTGTCCATGCTTCCACACCATAAAGAAAGCATAACTTTCTTTTGATGAATATCTGCCTTTGATGTCGATTGACCAAGTTCATCTTGCCTAGGCCATAATCTTTTACGCTTAACGTTGTTATAAACTATCCATTTTTCAACCCCCGCATTGATTAGCATCATCATCTCTTTCACTTTTAATCAGTGAATCACTGATGCTAATGCGTCGAATGAAGTAATTTTCGTTTAACTGCTATGCAACCCGAATAAGTTTTATTTGACTTATCTTCAGTCGTTATTGTAAGCACGGTAAGATACGTTAAGTCATTTTTAAGTCATCCTTTTCACCCTGAAATTTCGAATACATACCTCAAATTTACAGACAAGATATATTTCGATCTGTGCACAACTTGGCACATCCAGGAGTAAAGGCATTGATTTCTTCATTACAAGAAATATATCCTCAAATTATGCCACTGTAGATGAGTGCAATGAGCTAAGTTCTGATCATATGCCAATAATACTGACACTTCTTCTTCTTCTTCAAGTGCCTTGTACGGTCTCCCTGACCTCGGCGATCACTCTGGCGAAAACGTCTCTATTTTCCGCCGTGCGGAACAGCTCTCCTTCCCTCCTTATGCCGGTCCATTCTCTGATATTCCCTAACCAGGATTGGCGTCTTCTCCCGGGTCCACGTCGATCCTCAATTTCCCTTTGAGGATCAATTCAAGGAGTTGATATTTATTACCTCCCAAGATGTGGCCGAGGTAAGAGATTTTCCGGCATTTGACAGTGTTGAGGAGTTCTCGCTGTGTGTTTGCTCTCTTCAAGACATCATTGTTGGTAACTTTCTCGACCCAGGGAATTCGCAGCATTCGCCTGAGTATCCACATCTCAAAAGCCTCCAGGCGATTCATCGTACTGACCTTGAGTGTCCATGCTTCCACACCATAAAGACAGCATAACTTTCTTTTGGTGAATATCTGCCTTTGATGTCGATTGAGCAAGTTCATCTTGCCTAGGCCATAATCTTTTACGCTTAACGTTGTTATAAACTATCCATTTTTCAACCCCCGCATTGATTAGCATCATCATCTCTTTCACTTTTAAACAGTGAATCGCTGATGCTAATGCGTCGAATGAAGTAATTTTTGTTTAACTGCTATGCAACCTGAATAAGTTTTATTTGACTTATCTTCAGTAAACTTTCTGCTAGTTATCTATTAGGCATTTACCATATTCCTCCAGAACAAATTATTTCCTCATATTTTATGATTTTAAATTCTATATGATCATTGTTTTAAATCCTTTTTTCCCTCTTTATTTTTTCCTTTTTCTTGCTTTTTTTGCGTTTACTCATACACTTGTCACATAATCTAGATATTGCCTTTGTGACACTTCCAACTTGTTCTTGTTGAAAAATCTCAGACTTGATTGATTTCTTCATTACAAGAAATATATCCTCAAATTATGCCACTGTAGATGAGTGCAATGAGCTAAGTTCTGATCATATGCCAATAATACTGACACTTCTTCTTCTTCAAGTGCCTTGTCCGGTCTCCCTGACGTCGGCGATCACTCTGGCGAAAACGTCTCTATTTTCCGCCGTGCGGAACAGCTCTCCTTCGCTCCTTATGCCTGTCCATTCTCTGATATTCCCTAACCAGGATTGGCGTCTTCTCCCGGGTCCACGTCGATCCTCAATTTCCCTTTGAGGATCAATTCAAGGAGTTGATATTTATTACCTCCCAATATGTGGCCGAGGTAAGAGATTTTCCGGCATTTGACAGTGTTGAGGAGATCTCGCTGTGTGTTTGCTCTCTTCAAGACATCATTGTTGGTAACTTTCTCGACCCAGGGAATTCTCAGCATTCGCCTGAGGATCCACATCTCAAAAGCCTCCAGGCGATTCATCGTACTGACCTTGAGTGTCCATGCTTCCACACCATAAAGACAGCATAACTTTCTTTTGATGAATATCTGCCTTTGATGTCGATCGACCAATTTCATCTTGCCTAGGCCATGATCTTTTACGCTTAACGTTGTTATAAACTATCCATTTTTCAACCCTCGCATTGATTAGCATCATCATCTCTTTCACTTTTAAACAGTGAATCGCTGATGCTAATGCGTCGAATGAAGTAATTTTTGTTTAACTGCTATGCAACCTGAATAAGTTTTATTTGACTTATCTTCAGTAAACTTTCTGCTAGTTATCTATTAGGCATTTACCATATTCCTCCAGAACAAATTATTTCCTCATATTTTATGATTTTAAATTCTATATGATCATTGTTTTAAATCCTTTTTTCCCTCTTTATTTTTTCCTTTTTCTTGCTTTTTTTGCGTTTACTCATACTCTTGTCACATAATCTAGATATTGCCTTTGTGACACTTCCAACTTGTTCTTGTTGAAAAATCTCGGACTTGATTGATTTCTTCATTACAAGAAATATATCCTCAAATTATGCCACTGTAGATGAGTGCAATGAGCTAAGTTCTGATCATATGCCAATAATACTGACCCTTCTTCTTCTTCTTCAAGTGCCTTGTCCGGTCTCCCTGACGTCGGCGATCACTCTGGCGAAAACGTCTCTATTTTCCGCCGTGCGGAACAGCTCTCCTTCGCTCCTTATGCCGGTCCATTCCCTGATATTCCCTAACCAGGATTGGCGACTTCTCCCGGGTCCACGTCGATCCTCAATTTCCCTTTGAGGATCAATTGAAGGAGTTGACATTTATTACCTCCCAAGATGTGGCAGAGATAAGAGATTTTCCGGCATTTGACAGTGTTGAGGAGTTCTCGCTGTGTGTTTGCTCTCTTCAAGACATCATTGTTGGTAACTTTCTCGACCCAGGGAATTCTCAGCATTCGCCTGAGGATCCACATCTCAAAAGCCTCCAGGCGATTCAACGTACTGACCTTGAGTGTCCATGCTTCCACACCATAAAGACAGCATAACTTTCTTTTGATGAATATCTGCCTTTGATGTCGATCGACCAAGTTCATCTTGCCTAGGCCATGATCTTTTACGCTTAACGTTGTTATAAACTATCCATTTTTCAACCCTCGCATTGATTAGCATCATCATCTCTTTCACTTTTTAACAGTGAATCGCTGATGCTAATGCGTCGAATGAAGTAATTTTTGTTTAACTGCTATGCAACCTGAATAAGTATTATTTGACTTATCTTCAGTAAACTTTCTGCTAGTTATCTATTAGGCATTTACCATATTCCTCCATAACAAATTATTTCCTCATATTTTATGATTTTAAATTCTATATGATCATTGTTTTAAATCCTTTTTTCCCTCTTTATTTTTTGCTTTTTCTTGCTTTTTTTGCGTTTACTCATACTCTTGTCACATAATCTAGATATTGCCTTTGTGACACTTCCAACTTGTTCTTGTTGAAAAATCTCGGACTTGATTGATTTCTTCATTACAAGAAATATATCCTCAAATTATGCCACTGTAGATGAGTGCAATGAGCTAAGTTCTGATCATATGCCAATAATACTGACCCTTCTTCTTCTTCTTCAAGTGCCTTGTCCGGTCTCCCTGACGTCGGCGATCACTCTGGCGAAAACGTCTCTATTTTCCGCCGTGCGGAACAGCTCTCCTTCGCTCCTTATGCCGGTCCATTCCCTGATATTCCCTAACCAGGATTGGCGACTTCTCCCGGGTCCACGTCGACCCTCAATTTTCCCTTTGAGGATCAATTGAAGGAGTTGACATTTATTACCTCCCAAGATGTGGCCGAGATAAGAGATTTTCCGGCATTTGACAGTGTTGAGGAGTTCTCGCTGTGTGTTTGCTCTCTTCAAGACATCATTGTTGGTAACTTTCTCGACCCAGGGAATTCGCAGCATTCGCCTGAGGATCCACATCTCAAAAGCCTCCAGGCGATTCATCGTACTGACCTTGAGTGTCCATGCTTCCACACCATAAAGACAGCATAACTTTCTTTTGGTGAATATCTGCCTTTGATGTCGATTGAGCAAGTTCATCTTGCCTAGGCCATAATCTTTTACGCTTAACGTTGTTATAAACTATTCATTTTTCAACCCCCGCATTGATTAGCATCATCATCTCTTTCACTTTTAAACAGTGAATCGCTGATGCTAATGCGTCGAATGAAGTAATTTTCCAGATATTAAATTATTAAAGCTTTGGTGGTTGTTTTTATTTATAACGGAATTTTGTAAATTAAACCACATATTGATATTTGTTATTGTAAATTTATTCAAAAAATACCAACATATACACAACGTTTCGATTGCTGCTTCTAGAAAGTAATTTACGTTTAACTGCTATGCAACCCGAATAAGTTTTATTTGACTTATCTTCAGTAAACTTTCTGCTAGTTATCTATTAGGTATTTACCATATTCCTTCAAAACAAATTATTTCCTCATATTTTATGATTTTAAATTCTATATGATCATTGTTTTAAATCCTTTTTACCCTCTTTATATTTTCCTTTTTCTTGCTTTTTTTGCGTTTACTCATACACTTGTCACATAATCTAGATATTGCCTTTGTGACACTTCCAACTTGTTCTTGTTGAAAAATCTCAGACTTGATTGATTTCTTCATTACAAGAAATATATCCTCAAATTATGCCACTGTAGATGAGTGCAATGAGCTAAGTTCTGATCATATGCCAATAATACTGACACTTCTTCTTCTTCTTCAAGTGCCTTGTCCGGTCTCCCTGACGTCGGCGATCACTCTGGCGAAAACGTCTCTATTTTCCGCCGTGCGGAACAGCTCTCCTTCGCTCCTTATGCCGGTCCATTCCCTGATATTCCCTAACAAGGATTGGCGACTTCTCCCGGGTCAACGTCGATTCTCAATTTCCCTTTGAGGATCAATTGAAGGAGTTGACATTTATTACCTCCCAAGATGTGGCCGAGATAAGAGATTTTCCGGCATTTGACAGTGTTGAGGAGTTCTCGCTGTGTGTTTGCTCTCTTCAAGACATCATTGTTGGTAACTTTCTCGACCCAGGGAATTCGCAGCATTCGCCTGAGGATCCACATCTCAAAAGCCTCCAGGCGATTCATCGTACTGACCTTGAGTGTCCATGCTTCCACACCATAAAGACAGCATAACTTTCTTTTGGTGAATATCTGCCTTTGATGTCGATTGAGCAAGTTCATCTTGCCTAGGCCATAATCTTTTACGCTTAACGTTGTTATAAACTATTCATTTTTCAACCCCCGCATTGATTAGCATCATCATCTCTTTCACTTTTAAACAGTGAATCGCTGATGCTAATGCGTCGAATGAAGTAATTTTCCAGATATTAAATTATTAAAGCTTTGGTGGTTGTTTTTATTTATAACGGAATTTTGTAAATTAAACCACATATTGATATTTGTTATTGTAAATTTATTCAAAAAATACCAACATATACACAACGTTTCGATTGCTGCTTCTAGAAAGTAATTTACGTTTAACTGCTATGCAACCCGAATAAGTTTTATTTGACTTATCTTCAGTAAACTTTCTGCTAGTTATCTATTAGGTATTTACCATATTCCTTCAAAACAAATTATTTCCTCATATTTTATGATTTTAAATTCTATATGATCATTGTTTTAAATCCTTTTTACCCTCTTTATATTTTCCTTTTTCTTGCTTTTTTTGCGTTTACTCATACACTTGTCACATAATCTAGATATTGCCTTTGTGACACTTCCAACTTGTTCTTGTTGAAAAATCTCAGACTTGATTGATTTCTTCATTACAAGAAATATATCCTCAAATTATGCCACTGTAGATGAGTGCAATGAGCTAAGTTCTGATCATATGCCAATAATACTGACACTTCTTCTTCTTCTTCAAGTGCCTTGTCCGGTCTCCCTGACGTCGGCGATCACTCTGGCGAAAACGTCTCTATTTTCCGCCGTGCGGAACAGCTCTCCTTCGCTCCTTATGCCGGTCCATTCCCTGATATTCCCTAACAAGGATTGGCGACTTCTCCCGGGTCAACGTCGATTCTCAATTTCCCTTTGAGGATCAATTGAAGGAGTTGACATTTATTACCTCCCAAGATGTGGCCGAGATAAGAGATTTTCCGGCATTTGACAGTGTTGAGGAGTTCTCGCTGTGTGTTTGCTCTCTTCAAGACATCATTGTTGGTAACTTTCTCGACCCAGGGAATTCGCAGCATTCGCCTGAGGATCCACATCTCAAAAGCCTCCAGGCGATTCATCTTACTGACCTTGAGTGTCCATGCTTCCACACCATAAAGAAAGCATAACTTTCTTTTGATGAATATCTGCCTTTGATGTCGATTGAGCAAGTTCATCTTGCCTAGGCCATAATCTTTTACGCTTAACGTTGTTATAAACTATTCATTTTTCAACCCCCGCATTGATTAGCATCATCATCTCTTTCACTTTTAAACAGTGAATCGCTGATGCTAATGCGTCGAATGAAGTAATTTTCCAGATATTAAATTATTAAAGCTTTGGTGGTTGTTTTTATTTATAACGGAATTTTGTAAATTAAACCACATATTGATATTTGTTATTGTAAATTTATTCAAAAAATACCAACATATACACAACGTTTCGATTGCTGCTTCTAGAAAGTAATTTACGTTTAACTGCTATGCAACCCGAATAAGTTTTATTTGACTTATCTTCAGTAAACTTTCTGCTAGTTATCTATTAGGTATTTACCATATTCCTTCAAAACAAATTATTTCCTCATATTTTATGATTTTAAATTCTATATGATCATTGTTTTAAATCCTTTTTACCCTCTTTATATTTTCCTTTTTCTTGCTTTTTTTGCGTTTACTCATACACTTGTCACATAATCTAGATATTGCCTTTGTGACACTTCCAACTTGTTCTTGTTGAAAAATCTCAGACTTGATTGATTTCTTCATTACAAGAAATATATCCTCAAATTATGCCACTGTAGATGAGTGCAATGAGCTAAGTTCTGATCATATGCCAATAATACTGACACTTCTTCTTCTTCTTCAAGTGCCTTGTCCGGTCTCCCTGACGTCGGCGATCACTCTGGCGAAAACGTCTCTATTTTCCGCCGTGCGGAACAGCTCTCCTTCGCTCCTTATGCCGGTCCATTCCCTGATATTCCCTAACAAGGATTGGCGACTTCTCCCGGGTCAACGTCGATTCTCAATTTCCCTTTGAGGATCAATTGAAGGAGTTGACATTTATTACCTCCCAAGATGTGGCCGAGATAAGAGATTTTCCGGCATTTGACAGTGTTGAGGAGTTCTCGCTGTGTGTTTGCTCTCTTCAAGACATCATTGTTGGTAACTTTCTCGACCCAGGGAATTCGCAGCATTCGCCTGAGGATCCACATCTCAAAAGCCTCCAGGCGATTCATCTTACTGACCTTGAGTGTCCATGCTTCCACACCATAAAGAAAGCATAACTTTCTTTTGATGAATATCTGCCTTTGATGTCGATTGACCAAGTTCATCTTGCCTAGGCCATAATCTTTTACGCTTAACGTTGTTATAAACTATCCATTTTTCAACCCCCGCATTGACTAGCATCATCATCTCTTTCACTTTTAAACAGTGAATCACTGATGCTAATGCGTCGAATGAAGTAATTTTTGTTTAACTGCTATGCAACCCGAATAAGTTTTATTTGACTTATCTTCAGTCGTTATTGTAAGCACGGTAAGATAGGTTAAGTCATTTTTAATTCATCCTTTCCACCCTGAAATTTCGAATACATACCTCAAATTTACAGACAAGATATATTTCGATCTGTGCACAACTTGGCACATCCAGGAGTAAAGGCATTGATTTCTTCATTACAAGAAATATATCCTCAAATTATGCCACTGTAGATGAGTGCAATGAGCTAAGTTCTGATCATATGCCAATAATACTTACACTTCTTCTTCTTCTTCAAGTGCCTTGTCCGGTCTCCCTGACGTCGGCGATCACTCTGGCGAAAACGTCTCTATTTTCCGCCGTGCGGAACAGCTCTCCTTCGCTCCTTATGCCGGTCCATTCCCTGATATTCCCTAACCAGGATTGGCGACTTCTCCCGGGTCCACGTCGACCCTCAATTTTCCCTTTGAGGATCAATTGAAGGAGTTGACATTTATTACCTCCCAAGATGTGGCCGAGATAAGAGATTTTCCGGCATTTGACAGTGTTGAGGAGTTCTCGCTGTGTGTTTGCTCTCTTCAAGACATCATTGTTGGTAACTTTCTCGACCCAGGGAATTCGCAGCATTCGCCTGAGGATCCACATCTCAAAAGCCTCCAGGCGATTCATCGTACTGACCTTGAGTGTCCATGCTTCCACACCATAAAGACAGCATAACTTTCTTTTGGTGAATATCTGCCTTTGATGTCGATTGAGCAAGTTCATCTTGCCTAGGCCATAATCTTTTACGCTTAACGTTGTTATAAACTATTCATTTTTCAACCCCCGCATTGATTAGCATCATCATCTCTTTCACTTTTAAACAGTGAATCGCTGATGCTAATGCGTCGAATGAAGTAATTTTCCAGATATTAAATTATTAAAGCTTTGGTGGTTGTTTTTATTTATAACGGAATTTTGTAAATTAAACCACATATTGATATTTGTTATTGTAAATTTATTCAAAAAATACCAACATATACACAACGTTTCGATTGCTGCTTCTAGAAAGTAATTTACGTTTAACTGCTATGCAACCCGAATAAGTTTTATTTGACTTATCTTCAGTAAACTTTCTGCTAGTTATCTATTAGGTATTTACCATATTCCTTCAAAACAAATTATTTCCTCATATTTTATGATTTTAAATTCTATATGATCATTGTTTTAAATCCTTTTTACCCTCTTTATATTTTCCTTTTTCTTGCTTTTTTTGCGTTTACTCATACACTTGTCACATAATCTAGATATTGCCTTTGTGACACTTCCAACTTGTTCTTGTTGAAAAATCTCAGACTTGATTGATTTCTTCATTACAAGAAATATATCCTCAAATTATGCCACTGTAGATGAGTGCAATGAGCTAAGTTCTGATCATATGCCAATAATACTGACACTTCTTCTTCTTCTTCAAGTGCCTTGTCCGGTCTCCCTGACGTCGGCGATCACTCTGGCGAAAACGTCTCTATTTTCCGCCGTGCGGAACAGCTCTCCTTCGCTCCTTATGCCGGTCCATTCCCTGATATTCCCTAACAAGGATTGGCGACTTCTCCCGGGTCAACGTCGATTCTCAATTTCCCTTTGAGGATCAATTGAAGGAGTTGACATTTATTACCTCCCAAGATGTGGCCGAGATAAGAGATTTTCCGGCATTTGACAGTGTTGAGGAGTTCTCGCTGTGTGTTTGCTCTCTTCAAGACATCATTGTTGGTAACTTTCTCGACCCAGGGAATTCGCAGCATTCGCCTGAGGATCCACATCTCAAAAGCCTCCAGGCGATTCATCTTACTGACCTTGAGTGTCCATGCTTCCACACCATAAAGAAAGCATAACTTTCTTTTGATGAATATCTGCCTTTGATGTCGATTGACCAAGTTCATCTTGCCTAGGCCATAATCTTTTACGCTTAACGTTGTTATAAACTATCCATTTTTCAACCCCCGCATTGACTAGCATCATCATCTCTTTCACTTTTAAACAGTGAATCACTGATGCTAATGCGTCGAATGAAGTAATTTTTGTTTAACTGCTATGCAACCCGAATAAGTTTTATTTGACTTATCTTCAGTCGTTATTGTAAGCACGGTAAGATAGGTTAAGTCATTTTTAAGTCATCCTTTTCACCCTGAAATTTCGAATACATACCTCAAATTTACAGACAAGATATATTTCGATCTGTGCACAACTTGGCACATCCAGGAGTAAAGGCATTGATTTCTTCATTACAAGAAATATATCCTCAAATTATGCCACTGTAGATGAGTGCAATGAGCTAAGTTCTGATCATATGCCAATAATACTGACACTTTTTCTTCTTCTTCAAGTGCCTTGTCCGGTCTCCCTGACGTCGGCGATCACTCTGGCGAAAACGTCTCTATTTTCCGCCGTGCGGAACAGCACTCCTTCCCTCCTTATGCCGGTCCATTCTCTGATATTCCCTAACCAGGATTGGCGTCTTCTCCCGGGTCCACGTCGATCCTCAATTTCCCTTTGAGGATCAATTCAAGGAGTTGATATTTATTACCTCCCAAGATGTGGCCGAGGTAAGAGATTTTCCGGCATTTGACAGTGTTGAGGAGTTCTCGCTGTGTGTTTGCTCTCTTCAAGACATCATTGTTGGTAACTTTCTCGACCCAGGGAATTCGCAGCATTCGCCTGAGGATCCACATCTCAAAAGCCTCCAGGCGATTCATCTTACTGACCTTGAGTGTCCATGCTTCCACACCATAAAGAAAGCATAACTTTCTTTTGATGAATATATGCCTTTGATGTCGATTGACCAAGTTCATCTTGCCTAGGCCATAATCTTTTACGCTTAACGTTGTTATAAACTATCCATTTTTAAACCCCCGCATTGATTAGCATCATCATCTCTTTCACTTTTAAACAGTGAATCACTGATGCTAATGCGTCGAATGAAGTAATTTTCGTTTAACTGCTATGCAACCCGAATAAGTTTTATTTGACTTATCTTCAGTCGTTATTGTAAGCACGGTAAGATAGGTTAAGTCATTTTTAAGTCATCCTTTTCACCCTGAAATTTCGAATACATACCTCAAATTTACAGACAAGATATATTTCGATCTGTGCACAACTTGGCACATCCAGGAGTAAAGGCATTGATTTCTTCATTACAAGAAATATATCCTCAAATTATGCCACTGTAGATGAGTGCAATGAGCTAAGTTCTGATCATATGCCAATAATACTGACACTTTTTCTTCTTCTTCAAGTGCCTTGTCCGGTCTCCCTGACGTCGGCGATCACTCTGGCGAAAACGTCTCTATTTTCCGCCGTGCGGAACAGCACTCCTTCCCTCCTTATGCCGGTCCATTCTCTGATATTCCCTAACCAGGATTGGCGTCTTCTCCCGGGTCCACGTCGATCCTCAATTTCCCTTTGAGGATCAATTCAAGGAGTTGATATTTATTACCTCCCAAGATGTGGCCGAGGTAAGAGATTTTCCGGCATTTGACAGTGTTGAGGAGTTCTCGCTGTGTGTTTGCTCTCTTCAAGACATCATTGTTGGTAACTTTCTCGACCCAGGGAATTCGCAGCATTCGCCTGAGGATCCACATCTCAAAAGCCTCCAGGCGATTCATCGTACTGACCTTGAGTGTCCATGCTTCCACACCATAAAGACAGCATAACTTTCTTTTGGTGAATATCTGCCTTTGATGTCGATTGAGCAAGTTCATCTTGCCTAGGCCATAATCTTTTACGCTTAACGTTGTTATAAACTATCCATTTTTCAACCCCCGCATTGATTAGCATCATCATCTCTTTCACTTTTAAACAGTGAATCGCTGATGCTAATGCGTCGAATGAAGTAATTTTCCAGATATTAAATTATTAAAGCTTTGGTGGTTGTTTTTATTTATAACGGAATTTTGTAAATTAAACCACATATTGATATTTGTTATTGTAAATTTATTCAAAAAATACCAACATATACACAACGTTTCGATTGCTGCTTCTAGAAAGTAATTTACGTTTAACTGCTATGCAACCCGAATAAGTTTTATTTGACTTATCTTCAGTAAACTTTCTGCTAGTTATCTATTAGGTATTTACCATATTCCTTCAAAACAAATTATTTCCTCATATTTTATGATTTTAAATTCTATATGATCATTGTTTTAAATCCTTTTTACCCTCTTTATTTTTTCCTTTTTCTTGCTTTTTTTGCGTTTACTCATACTCTTGTCACATAATCTAGATATTGCCTTTGTGACACTTCCAACTTGTTCTTGTTGAAAAATCTCAGACTTGATTGATTTCTTCATTACAAGAAATATATCCTCAAATTATGTTATGTTATGTTATGTTATGTTATTATGAGTAATAAGGCAAGAGGTGGAAGCGGCATACTAATAAGAGAATCAATCCAACACTATTTAGAAGATAAAATAGTAACAGATAAAGCACAAATTGCTGCTGTTAACAGAAAAAGTCATAATCATCCCATCACAGTAGCAAGTATCTACTTTCCCCCACGCTATAAATAACACATATAGAATATAAAAATATTTTTGACCAACTCGGCGTTCGCTTTGTTCTTGGTGAAGACTTCAATGCCAAGCATACACATTGGGGGTCACGCCTAATTTCAGACAAAGGAATGGAACTGTACAAAGTGTACTCATATTTTATGATTTTAAATTCTATATGATCATTGTTTTAAATCCTTTTTTCCCTATTTATTTTTTCCTTTTTCTTGCTTTTTTTGCGTTTACTCATACACTTGTCACATAATCTAGATATTGCCTTTGTGACACTTCCAACTTGTTCTTGTTGAAAAATCTCAGACTTGATTGATTTCTTCATTACAAGAAATATATCCTCAAATTATGCCACTGTAGATGAGTGCAATGAGCTAAGTTCTGATCATATGCCAATAATACTGACACTTCTTCTTCTTCTTCAAGTGCCTTGTCCGGTCTCCCTGACGTCGGCGATCACTCTGGCGAAAACGTCTCTATTTTCCGCCGTGCGGAACAGCTCTCCTTCGCTCCTTATGCCTGTCCATTCTCTGATATTCCCTAACCAGGATTGGCGTCTTCTCCCGGGTCCACGTCGATCCTCAATTTCCCTTTGAGGATCAATTCAAGGAGTTGATATTTATTACCTCCCAATATGTGGCCGAGGTAAGAGATTTTCCGGCATTTGACAGTGTTGAGGAGATCTCGCTGTGTGTTTGCTCTCTTCAAGACATCATTGTTGGTAACTTTCTCGACCCAGGGAATTCTCAGCATTCGCCTGAGGATCCACATCTCAAAAGCCTCCAGGCGATTCATCGTACTGACCTTGAGTGTCCATGCTTCCACACCATAAAGACAGCATAACTTTCTTTTGATGAATATCTGCCTTTGATGTCGATCGACCAATTTCATCTTGCCTAGGCCATGATCTTTTACGCTTAACGTTGTTATAAACTATCCATTTTTCAACCCTCGCATTGATTAGCATCATCATCTCTTTCACTTTTAAACAGTGAATCGCTGATGCTAATGCGTCGAATGAAGTAATTTTTGTTTAACTGCTATGCAACCTGAATAAGTTTTATTTGACTTATCTTCAGTAAACTTTCTGCTAGTTATCTATTAGGCATTTACCATATTCCTCCAGAACAAATTATTTCCTCATATTTTATGATTTTAAATTCTATATGATCATTGTTTTAAATCCTTTTTTCCCTCTTTATTTTTTCCTTTTTCTTGCTTTTTTTGCGTTTACTCATACTCTTGTCACATAATCTAGATATTGCCTTTGTGACACTTCCAACTTGTTCTTGTTGAAAAATCTCGGACTTGATTGATTTCTTCATTACAAGAAATATATCCTCAAATTATGCCACTGTAGATGAGTGCAATGAGCTAAGTTCTGATCATATGCCAATAATACTGACCCTTCTTCTTCTTCTTCAAGTGCCTTGTCCGGTCTCCCTGACGTCGGCGATCACTCTGGCGAAAACGTCTCTATTTTCCGCCGTGCGGAACAGCTCTCCTTCGCTCCTTATGCCGGTCCATTCCCTGATATTCCCTAACCAGGATTGGCGACTTCTCTCGGGTCCACGTCGATCCTCAATTTCCCTTTGAGGATCAATTGAAGGAGTTGACATTTATTACCTCCCAAGATGTGGCCGAGATAAGAGATTTTCCGGCATTTGACAGTGTTGAGGAGTTCTCGCTGTGTGTTTGCTCTCTTCAAGACATCATTGTTGGTAACTTTCTCGACCCAGGGAATTCGCAGCATTCGCCTGAGGATCCAAATCTCAAAAGCCTCCAGGCGATTCATCGTACTGACCTTGAGTGTCCATGCTTCCACACCATAAAGACAGCATAACTTTCTTTTGATGAATATCTGCCTTTGATGTCGATCGACCAAGTTCATCTTGCCTAGGCCATGATCTTTTACGCTTAAGGTTGTTATAAACTATCCATTTTTCAACCCTCGCATTGATTAGCATCATCATCTCTTTCACTTTTAAACAGTGAATCGCTGATGCTAATGCGTCGAATGAAGTAATTTTTGTTTAACTGCTATGCAACCTGAATAAGTATTATTTGACTTATCTTCAGTAAACTTTCTGCTAGTTATCTATTAGGCATTTACCATATTCCTCCATAACAAATTATTTCCTCATATTTTATGATTTTAAATTCTATATGATCATTGTTTTAAATCCTTTTTTCCCTCTTTATTTTTTCCTTTTTCTTGCTTTTTTTGCGTTTACTCATACTCTTGTCACATAATCTAGATATTGCCTTTGTGACACTTCCAACTTGTTCTTGTTGAAAAATCTCGGACTTGATTGATTTCTTCATTACAAGAAATATATCCTCAAATTATGCCACTG
Source organism: Labia minor (assembly GCA_963082975.1). Taxonomy (NCBI): domain Eukaryota; kingdom Metazoa; phylum Arthropoda; class Insecta; order Dermaptera; family Spongiphoridae; genus Labia; species Labia minor. The sequence goes on along the minus strand of OY720348.1, from coordinate 41,750,257 downwards.
TAGATGAGTGCAATGAGCTAAGTTCTGATCATATGCCAATAATACTGACCCTTCTTCTTCTTCTTCAAGTGCCTTGTCCGGTCTCCCTGACGTCGGCGATCACTCTGGCGAAAACGTCTCTATTTTCCGCCGTGCGGAACAGCTCTCCTTCGCTCCTTATGCCGGTCCATTCCCTGATATTCCCTAACCAGGATTGGCGACTTTTCCCGGGTCCACGTCGACCCTCAATTTTCCCTTTGAGGATCAATTGAAGGAGTTGACATTTATTACCTCCCAAGATGTGGCCGAGATAAGAGATTTTCCGGCATTTGACAGTGTTGAGGAGTTCTCGCTGTGTGTTTGCTCTCTTCAAGACATCATTGTTGGTAACTTTCTCGACCCAGGGAATTCGCAGCATTCGCCTGAGGATCCACATCTCAAAAGCCTCCAGGCGATTCATCTTACTGATCTTGAGTGTCCATGCTTCCACACCATAAAGAAAGCATAACTTTCTTTTGATGAATATCTGCCTTTGATGTCGATTGACCAAGTTCATCTTGCCTAGGCCATAATCTTTTACGCTTAACGTTGTTATAAACTATCCATTTTTCAACCCCCGCATTGATTAGCATCATCATCTCTTTCACTTTTAATCAGTGAATCACTGATGCTAATGCGTCGAATGAAGTAATTTTCGTTTAACTGCTATGCAACCCGAATAAGTTTTATTTGACTTATCTTCAGTCGTTATTGTAAGCACGGTAAGATAGGTTAAGTCATTTTTAAGTCATCCTTTTCACCCTGAAATTTCGAATACATACCTCAAATTTACAGACAAGATATATTTCGATCTGTGCACAACTTGGCACATCCAGGAGTAAAGGCATTGATTTCTTCATTACAAGAAATATATCCTCAAATTATGCCACTGTAGATGAGTGCAATGAGCTAAGTTCTGATCATATGCCAATAATACTGACACTTCTTCTTCTTCTTCAAGTGCCTTGTACGGTCTCCCTGACCTCGGCGATCACTCTGGCGAAAACGTCTCTATTTTCCGCCGTGCGGAACAGCTCTCCTTCCCTCCTTATGCCGGTCCATTCTCTGATATTCCCTAACCAGGATTGGCGTCTTCTCCCGGGTCCACGTCGATCCTCAATTTCCCTTTGAGGATCAATTCAAGGAGTTGATATTTATTACCTCCCAAGATGTGGCCGAGGTAAGAGATTTTCCGGCATTTGACAGTGTTGAGGAGTTCTCGCTGTGTGTTTGCTCTCTTCAAGACATCATTGTTGGTAACTTTCTCGACCCAGGGAATTCGCAGCATTCGCCTGAGTATCCACATCTCAAAAGCCTCCAGGCGATTCATCGTACTGACCTTGAGTGTCCATGCTTCCACACCATAAAGACAGCATAACTTTCTTTTGGTGAATATCTGCCTTTGATGTCGATTGAGCAAGTTCATCTTGCCTAGGCCATAATCTTTTACGCTTAACGTTGTTATAAACTATCCATTTTTCAACCCCCGCATTGATTAGCATCATCATCTCTTTCACTTTTAAACAGTGAATCGCTGATGCTAATGCGTCGAATGAAGTAATTTTTGTTTAACTGCTATGCAACCTGAATAAGTTTTATTTGACTTATCTTCAGTAAACTTTCTGCTAGTTATCTATTAGGCATTTACCATATTCCTCCAGAACAAATTATTTCCTCATATTTTATGATTTTAAATTCTATATGATCATTGTTTTAAATCCTTTTTTCCCTCTTTATTTTTTCCTTTTTCTTGCTTTTTTTGCGTTTACTCATACTCTTGTCACATAATCTAGATATTGCCTTTGTGACACTTCCAACTTGTTCTTGTTGAAAAATCTCGGACTTGATTGATTTCTTCATTACAAGAAATATATCCTCAAATTATGCCACTGTAGATGAGTGCAATGAGCTAAGTTCTGATCATATGCCAATAATACTGACCCTTCTTCTTCTTCTTCAAGTGCCTTGTCCGGTCTCCCTGACGTCGGCGATCACTCTGGCGAAAACGTCTCTATTTTCCGCCGTGCGGAACAGCTCTCCTTCGCTCCTTATGCCGGTCCATTCCCTGATATTCCCTAACCAGGATTGGCGACTTCTCCCGGGTCCACGTCGATCCTCAATTTCCCTTTGAGGATCAATTGAAGGAGTTGACATTTATTACCTCCCAAGATGTGGCAGAGATAAGAGATTTTCCGGCATTTGACAGTGTTGAGGAGTTCTCGCTGTGTGTTTGCTCTCTTCAAGACATCATTGTTGGTAACTTTCTCGACCCAGGGAATTCTCAGCATTCGCCTGAGGATCCACATCTCAAAAGCCTCCAGGCGATTCATCGTACTGACCTTGAGTGTCCATGCTTCCACACCATAAAGACAGCATAACTTTCTTTTGATGAATATCTGCCTTTGATGTCGATCGACCAAGTTCATCTTGCCTAGGCCATGATCTTTTACGCTTAACGTTGTTATAAACTATCCATTTTTCAACCCTCGCATTGATTAGCATCATCATCTCTTTCACTTTTTAACAGTGAATCGCTGATGCTAATGCGTCGAATGAAGTAATTTTTGTTTAACTGCTATGCAACCTGAATAAGTATTATTTGACTTATCTTCAGTAAACTTTCTGCTAGTTATCTATTAGGCATTTACCATATTCCTCCATAACAAATTATTTCCTCATATTTTATGATTTTAAATTCTATATGATCATTGTTTTAAATCCTTTTTTCCCTCTTTATTTTTTGCTTTTTCTTGCTTTTTTTGCGTTTACTCATACTCTTGTCACATAATCTAGATATTGCCTTTGTGACACTTCCAACTTGTTCTTGTTGAAAAATCTCGGACTTGATTGATTTCTTCATTACAAGAAATATATCCTCAAATTATGCCACTGTAGATGAGTGCAATGAGCTAAGTTCTGATCATATGCCAATAATACTGACCCTTCTTCTTCTTCTTCAAGTGCCTTGTCCGGTCTCCCTGACGTCGGCGATCACTCTGGCGAAAACGTCTCTATTTTCCGCCGTGCGGAACAGCTCTCCTTCGCTCCTTATGCCGGTCCATTCCCTGATATTCCCTAACCAGGATTGGCGACTTCTCCCGGGTCCACGTCGACCCTCAATTTTCCCTTTGAGGATCAATTGAAGGAGTTGACATTTATTAACTCCCAAGATGTGGCCGAGATAAGAGATTTTCCGGCATTTGACAGTGTTGAGGAGTTCTCGCTGTGTGTTTGCTCTCTTCAAGACATCATTGTTGGTAACTTTCTCGACCCAGGGAATTCGCAGCATTCGCCTGAGGATCCACATCTCAAAAGCCTCCAGGCGATTCATCTTACTGACCTTGAGTGTCCATGCTTCCACACCATAAAGAAAGCATAACTTTCTTTTGATGAATATCTGCCTTTGATGTCGATTGACCAAGTTCATCTTGCCTAGGCCATAATCTTTTACGCTTAACGTTGTTATAAACTATCCATTTTTCAACCCCCGCATTGATTAGCATCATCATCTCTTTCACTTTTAAACAGTGAATCACTGATGCTAATGCGTCGAATGAAGTAATTTTCGTTTAACTGCTATGCAACCCGAATAAGTTTTATTTGACTTATCTTCAGTCGTTATTGTAAGCACGGTAAGATAGGTTAAGTCATTTTTAAGTCATCCTTTTCACCCTGAAATTTCGAATACATACCTCAAATTTACAGACAAGATATATTTCGATCTGTGCACAACTTGGCACATCCAGGAGTAAAGGCATTGATTTCTTCATTACAAGAAATATATCCTCAAATTATGCCACTGTAGATGAGTGCAATGAGCTAAGTTCTGATCATATGCCAATAATACTGACACTTCTTCTTCTTCTTCAAGTGCCTTGTACGGTCTCCCTGACCTCGGCGATCACTCTGGCGAAAACGTCTCTATTTTCCGCCGTGCGGAACAGCTCTCCTTCCCTCCTTATGCCGGTCCATTCTCTGATATTCCCTAACCAGGATTGGCGTCTTCTCCCGGGTCCACGTCGATCCTCAATTTCCCTTTGAGGATCAATTCAAGGAGTTGATATTTATTACCTCCCAAGATGTGGCCGAGGTAAGAGATTTTCCGGCATTTGACAGTGTTGAGGAGTTCTCGCTGTGTGTTTGCTCTCTTCAAGACATCATTGTTGGTAACTTTCTCGACCCAGGGAATTCGCAGCATTCGCCTGAGTATCCACATCTCAAAAGCCTCCAGGCGATTCATCGTACTGACCTTGAGTGTCCATGCTTCCACACCATAAAGACAGCATAACTTTCTTTTGGTGAATATCTGCCTTTGATGTCGATTGAGCAAGTTCATCTTGCCTAGGCCATAATCTTTTACGCTTAACGTTGTTATAAACTATCCATTTTTCAACCCCCGCATTGATTAGCATCATCATCTCTTTCACTTTTAAACAGTGAATCGCTGATGCTAATGCGTCGAATGAAGTAATTTTTGTTTAACTGCTATGCAACCTGAATAAGTTTTATTTGACTTATCTTCAGTAAACTTTCTGCTAGTTATCTATTAGGCATTTACCATATTCCTCCAGAACAAATTATTTCCTCATATTTTATGATTTTAAATTCTATATGATCATTGTTTTAAATCCTTTTTTCCCTCTTTATTTTTTCCTTTTTCTTGCTTTTTTTGCGTTTACTCATACACTTGTCACATAATCTAGATATTGCCTTTGTGACACTTCCAACTTGTTCTTGTTGAAAAATCTCAGACTTGATTGATTTCTTCATTACAAGAAATATATCCTCAAATTATGCCACTGTAGATGAGTGCAATGAGCTAAGTTCTGATCATATGCCAATAATACTGACACTTCTTCTTCTTCAAGTGCCTTGTCCGGTCTCCCTGACGTCGGCGATCACTCTGGCGAAAACGTCTCTATTTTCCGCCGTGCGGAACAGCTCTCCTTCGCTCCTTATGCCTGTCCATTCTCTGATATTCCCTAACCAGGATTGGCGTCTTCTCCCGGGTCCACGTCGATCCTCAATTTCCCTTTGAGGATCAATTCAAGGAGTTGATATTTATTACCTCCCAATATGTGGCCGAGGTAAGAGATTTTCCGGCATTTGACAGTGTTGAGGAGATCTCGCTGTGTGTTTGCTCTCTTCAAGACATCATTGTTGGTAACTTTCTCGACCCAGGGAATTCTCAGCATTCGCCTGAGGATCCACATCTCAAAAGCCTCCAGGCGATTCATCGTACTGACCTTGAGTGTCCATGCTTCCACACCATAAAGACAGCATAACTTTCTTTTGATGAATATCTGCCTTTGATGTCGATCGACCAATTTCATCTTGCCTAGGCCATAATCTTTTACGCTTAACGTTGTTATAAACTATCCATTTTTAAACCCCCGCATTGATTAGCATCATCATCTCTTTCACTTTTAAACAGTGAATCACTGATGCTAATGCGTCGAATGAAGTAATTTTCGTTTAACTGCTATGCAACCCGAATAAGTTTTATTTGACTTATCTTCAGTCGTTATTGTAAGCACGGTAAGATAGGTTAAGTCATTTTTAATTCATCCTTTTCACCCTGAAATTTCGAATACATACCTCAAATTTACAGACAAGATATATTTCGATCTGTGCACAACTTGGCATATCCAGGAGTAAAGGCATTGATTTCTTCATTACAAGAAATATATCCTCAAATTATGCCACTGTAGATGAGTGCAATGAGCTAAGTTCTGATCATATGCCAATAATAATTACACTTCTTCTTCTTCTTCAAGTGCCTTGTCCGGTCTCCCTGACGTCGGCGATCACTCTGGCGAAAACGTCTCTATTTTCCGCCGTGCGGAACAGCTCTCCTTCGCTCCTTATGCCGGTCCATTCCCTGATATTCCCTAACCAGGATTGGCGACTTCTCCCGGGTCCACGTCGACCCTCAATTTTCCCTTTGAGGATCAATTGAAGGAGTTGACATTTATTACCTCCCAAGATGTGGCCGAGATAAGAGATTTTCCGGCATTTGACAGTGTTGAGGAGTTCTCGCTGTGTGTTTGCTCTCTTCAAGACATCATTGTTGGTAACTTTCTCGACCCAGGGAATTCGCAGCATTCGCCTGAGTATCCACATCTCAAAAGCCTCCAGGCGATTCATCGTACTGACCTTGAGTGTCCATGCTTCCACACCATAAAGACAGCATAACTTTCTTTTGATGAATATCTGCCTTTGATGTCGATCGACCAAGTTCATCTTGCCTAGGCCATGATCTTTTACGCTTAACGTTGTTATAAACTATCCATTTTTCAACCCTCGCATTGATTAGCATCATCATCTCTTTCACTTTTTAACAGTGAATCGCTGATGCTAATGCGTCGAATGAAGTAATTTTTGTTTAACTGCTATGCAACCTGAATAAGTATTATTTGACTTATCTTCAGTAAACTTTCTGCTAGTTATCTATTAGGCATTTACCATATTCCTCCATAACAAATTATTTCCTCATATTTTATGATTTTAAATTCTATATGATCATTGTTTTAAATCCTTTTTTCCCTCTTTATTTTTTGCTTTTTCTTGCTTTTTTTGCGTTTACTCATACTCTTGTCACATAATCTAGATATTGCCTTTGTGACACTTCCAACTTGTTCTTGTTGAAAAATCTCGGACTTGATTGATTTCTTCATTACAAGAAATATATCCTCAAATTATGCCACTGTAGATGAGTGCAATGAGCTAAGTTCTGATCATATGCCAATAATACTGACCCTTCTTCTTCTTCTTCAAGTGCCTTGTCCGGTCTCCCTGACGTCGGCGATCACTCTGGCGAAAACGTCTCTATTTTCCGCCGTGCGGAACAGCTCTCCTTCGCTCCTTATGCCGGTCCATTCCCTGATATTCCCTAACCAGGATTGGCGACTTCTCCCGGGTCCACGTCGACCCTCAATTTTCCCTTTGAGGATCAATTGAAGGAGTTGACATTTATTACCTCCCAAGATGTGGCCGAGATAAGAGATTTTCCGGCATTTGACAGTGTTGAGGAGTTCTCGCTGTGTGTTTGCTCTCTTCAAGACATCATTGTTGGTAACTTTCTCGACCCAGGGAATTCGCAGCATTCGCCTGAGGATCCACATCTCAAAAGCCTCCAGGCGATTCATCGTACTGACCTTGAGTGTCCATGCTTCCACACCATAAAGACAGCCTAACTTTCTTTTGGTGAATATCTGCCTTTGATGTCGATTGAGCAAGTTCATCTTGCCTAGGCCATAATCTTTTACGCTTAACGTTGTTATAAACTATTCATTTTTCAACCCCCGCATTGATTAGCATCATCATCTCTTTCACTTTTAAACAGTGAATCGCTGATGCTAATGCGTCGAATGAAGTAATTTTCCAGATATTAAATTATTAAAGCTTTGGTGGTTGTTTTTATTTATAACGGAATTTTGTAAATTAAACCACATATTGATATTTGTTATTGTAAATTTATTCAAAAAATACCAACATATACACAACGTTTCGATTGCTGCTTCTAGAAAGTAATTTACGTTTAACTGCTATGCAACCCGAATAAGTTTTATTTGACTTATCTTCAGTAAACTTTCTGCTAGTTATCTATTAGGTATTTACCATATTCCTTCAGAACAAATTATTTCCTCATATTTTATGATTTTAAATTCTATATGATCATTGTTTTAAATCCTTTTTACCCTCTTTATATTTTCCTTTTTCTTGCTTTTTTTGCGTTTACTCATACACTTGTCACATAATCTAGATATTGCCTTTGTGACACTTCCAACTTGTTCTTGTTGAAAAATCTCAGACTTGATTGATTTCTTCATTACAAGAAATATATCCTCAAATTATGTTATGTTATGTTATGTTATGTTATTATGAGTAATAAGGCAAGAGGTGGAAGCGGCATACTAATAAGAGAATCAATCCAACACTATTTAGAAGATAAAATAGTAACTGATAAAGCACAAATTGCTGCTGTTAACAGAAAAAGTCATAATCATCCCATCACAGTAGCAAGTATCTACTGTCCCCCACGCTATAAATAACACATATAGAATATAAAAATATTTTTGACCAACTCGGCGTTCGCTTTGTTCTTGGTGAAGACTTCAATGCCAAGCATACACATTGGAGGTCACGCCTAATTTCAGACAAAGGAAGGGAACTGTACAAAGTGTACTCATATTTTATGATTTTAAATTCTATATGATCATTGTTTTAAATCCTTTTTTCCCTCTTTATTTTTTCCTTTTTCTTGCTTTTTTTGCGTTTACTCATACACTTGTCACATAATCTAGATATAGCCTTTGTGACACTTCCAACTTGTTCTTGTTGAAAAATCTCAGACTTGATTGATTTCTTCATTACAAGAAATATATCCTCAAATTATGCCACTGTAGATGAGTGCAATGAGCTAAGTTCTGATCATATGCCAATAATACTGACACTTCTTCTTCTTCTTCAAGTGCCTTGTCCGGTCTCCCTGACGTCGGCGATCACTCTGGCGAAAACGTCTCTATTTTCCGCCGTGCGGAACAGCTCTCCTTCGCTCCTTATGCCGGTCCATTCCCTGATATTCCCTAACCAGGATTGGCGACTTCTCCCGGGTCCACGTCGACCCTCAATTTTCCCTTTGAGGATCAATTGAAGGAGTTGACATTTATTACCTCCCAAGATGTGGCCGAGATAAGAGATTTTCCGGCATTTGACAGTGTTGAGGAGTTCTCGCTGTGTGTTTGCTCTCTTCAAGACATCATTGTTGGTAACTTTCTCGACCCAGGGAATTCGCAGCATTCGCCTGAGGATCCACATCTCAAAAGCCTCCAGGCGATTCATCTTACTGACCTTGAGTGTCCATGCTTCCACACCATAAAGAAAGCATAACTTTCTTTTGATGAATATCTGCCTTTGATGTCGATTGACCAAGTTCATCTTGCCTAGGCCATGATCTTTTACGCTTAACGTTGTTATAAACTATCCATTTTTCAACCCTCGCATTGATTAGCATCATCATCTCTTTCACTTTTAAACAGTGAATCGCTGATGCTAATGCGTCGAATGAAGTAATTTTTGTTTAACTGCTATGCAACCTGAATAAGTTTTATTTGACTTATCTTCAGTAAACTTTCTGCTAGTTATCTATTAGGCATTTACCATATTCCTCCAGAACAAATTATTTCCTCATATTTTATGATTTTAAATTCTATATGATCATTGTTTTAAATCCTTTTTTCCCTCTTTATTTTTTCCTTTTTCTTGCTTTTTTTGCGTTTAATCATACTCTTGTCACATAATCTAGATATTGCCTTTGTGACACTTCCAACTTGTTCTTGTTGAAAAATCTCGGACTTGATTGATTTCTTCATTACAAGAAATATATCCTCAAATTATGCCACTGTAGATGAGTGCAATGAGCTAAGTTCTGATCATATGCCAATAATACTGACACTTCTTCTTCTTCTTCAAGTGCCTTGTCCGGTCTCCCTGACGTCGGCGATCACTCTGGCGAAAACGTCTCTATTTTCCGCCGTGGGAACAGCTCTCCTTCGCTCCTTATGCCGGTCCATTCCCTGATATTCCCTAACCAGGATTGGCGACTTCTCCCGGGTCCACGTCGACCCTCAATTTTCCCTTTGAGGATCAATTGAAGGATATACTCATGCGACCTTAATTGTACAATCGGTACTAAATAAATAACATAAGAGAGGGAAATTATATAAGAATAATTTATATAAAAAAAAAGAAAGAAATTTTATTATATTTAGATATCAATTAATAAACAAGATATATTTACAAACTTTGATTCATATTACGGTACACATATGTTTATTGTACAATTTCAGATACATGAATAGCCTAAGCTCAACTTAGGTTGCTGGATAGAGACTCAACGGGGGGATCTACTGGTTTTTATTTATTTTATAACCTTTAATACGAGACACTTAATAGATAGACGTTATTAATAGAAAAAGTCAGTACGATACGGTAATGCTGTGATGATATAGGAAGTAGGTGTATTTTCTTCGTTTTCCAACTAGAGACAAAAAGGCATAACGAAAAGCGATATCCGGAAACGGCGATGACTTAAAACTTGCACGTAACCTGAACTTGCGGTAGTCTAAAACAGCAGCTAACCGGAAACTTGCGGTAGCCTAGAACTGGCGGTATCCTAAAACTTGGCCGTAACCTAAAAACTTGGCCGTAACCTAAAAACTTGGCCGTAACCTAAAAACTTGGCCGTAACCTAAAAACTGTAATAACTCATTAATAACAGGTACGGGTATTATTATAAGCGTTATTCATAAAGACATATATTATAATTCACTCTTACCGGTACGATATCTGATATGGGCGGTATTTATTGCAGGTAAATTTCACAACAATATATATATTTTATTCTTACAGACACTACTGGAGAGAAACGTTTACGGTAGAATTTTCGGTAAGATGCAATACATTAATTAATTCGATAGCGAGACGATAATATTTCATCCATTGGACAGGCGAGAATATCTCTTTCTTTTCACTTCATCCTATCACTAGGCTATATCCCCTCCCATCCATTAGTCAATCATATTGATTCCGATAGATGGCACGGGTATGTCCGTTTGTGCTTGTACGACTTTTCCTCTAATATTCAATCTCGGCGTTACATACCCCCTTCCAGAGGGAACGTCGTACAGAAAGTTTTGTCGGAATGGACCGGTACGGAAGTGTTTGATTTCAATCGGTACGGGACTCTCGGTAGAACTTCAAAGATACGATACATGATTCTTCCACGTGAATGGAGAAACCATGAGCTCACGTGAGGGCAGGGTTGCCAATCCCTGAGGCAGATTTCTTTTCTATTGGCTTGATAGAAAATATCCACCCGTTACCCGTTCGATTCCAAAGAGACTTCAAGACGAAACGATACATGATTCTTCCATGTGAAATGGAGAAACCATGAGCTCACGTGAGGGCAGGGTTGCCAGTCCCTGAGGTAGATTTCTTTTCTATTGGCTTAATAGAAAATATCCACCCGTTACCCGTCGATTCCAAAGAGACTTTCAAAGATACGATACATGATTCTTCCATGTGAAATGGAGAAACCATGGGCTCACGCGAGGGCAGGGTTGCCAGTCCCTGAGGTAGATTTCTTTTCTATTGGCTTGATAGAAAATATCCACCCGTTACCCGTGTATGCGTAATGTTACGTGACTCTTCATCGGCAACAGGTACTTGTAGCAGGACTTGCTTCATATCAAGTTTAGAAAATTACTAATTCATACAGGTAGGCTCATTCTCCACTGATGAGATCGGAATATCATCACTCTTCTCCAAGGGTGACACTTTAGGTTCACGAAAGAGCGAGACAGTTTTGTCCAACGGCAACGGTATTGAAGTTTTCCCAGTAGGTAGTAAGGTATTATCGGTTGGTGGCGACACGGAAATCTTCTTAGAAGGAGGAAAGGTATTATTGGTTGGTGGCGACACGGAAATCTTCGCAGAGGGCGGTAAGGTATTATTGGTTGGTGGCGGTACGGAAATCTTCACAGAGGGCGGTAAGGTATTATTGGTTGGTGGCGGTACGGAAATCTTCACAGAGGGCGGTAAGGTATTATTGGTTGGTGGCGGTACGGAAATCTTCACAGAGGGCGGTAAGGTATTATTGGTTGGTGGCGGTACGGAAATCTTCACAGAAGGCGGTAAGGTATTATTGGTTGGTGGCGGTACGGAAATCTTCACAGAAGGCGGTAAGGTATTACTTGTGTTAGAACCACGGCATTTACTAGGAGAGGAAGGGGTCCTTACTCCCAACTCCTGTTGTCGTTTAAAGAGCAATCTGGACAGGACATCGTGGTCTCACCTGGTTTCCCACAACCGTAACAAAACCTCTTCCTCGGTTTAGTACATTTGGAATATATGTGTGGACCACCGCAGTTCCAACAAGCGTTGGATCCTGGTATCCTATTTCCCGATTTCTTCTCGGCAGAATCACTAGTTTTAGGTTTGGGTGTTACCAATTTTACCTTAGGAATGAGTGTTCGAGATGGATCCGGGTCCCTAGAAGGTGGGGTCGGATCTCGAGGCTGTACAGGCATCACTTTAGGAACTCGGGACGGAAAGGAAACTCGACCTTTAGAATCTGATTTACTAATAGCACGACCACGACCAATGTTATCTATTTTCATGAGCTCCGCTACACGGCTACGCTCCGTTACAAACTCTATGAGTGACTCATAAGTTGGTATGGTTGTCGACGACTGCTTGTCCTCGAAGGCTCTCCTCGTGCCAGAATCTAAGTTATTTAATGCTAACTGTAATTTAATAAAATCTCCCACATCCGGTAAATTTAGTGACATCAAAGCACTCATATTGCTGACATGTACACTAAGAAATCGTTGAAAGCTACTATGGGATGAATTTGTTAGCGGTAGAAATTCGGTAATTCGAGACAAATATAAGCTAGCCAATCTTCGTTTATTCTGGTATCTAGCTTTTAATGCTTCTAGAGCCAGTACATAGTTTTGGGGCTCAAGGGCATATGCAGAAATAACCGCGGCAGCATCGTCTCTTAAACAAGTTCTCAAATATTGAAACTTCTTAATATCCGGTATGTTGGGGTCACTATCGACTAGCGACTGAAACAGAGAAAAAAATGATGACCAGTCCTCGATATTACCTGTGAAGGTAGGAAGTTGTATTTTAGGTAACTGTCCCTCAGCCGAAGCTCTCGAAACAGTTCCCGTCGGAATAGTAACCATCTTGGCTTCCTTGGCAGCTAGATATTTACTCTTGGCTCCATCCAACAACTCGAAAAATCTATTCTGGACCTGTCCGGTATCTAATCTTAATTTTCGATCTTTAACTTTAACATTAATGACTCTAATTTCCGCCGTTAACTTCAAAAACCTTGTCTCGTACTCCGATAATCTGTCAAATTGTGCACGATAATCCTCTACGTTATCCGGTATTATTGATCGAAATCTACTGTGGAGGTCTGTCATCAGGGAGAACAAATCTTCTCTTTCTGATTGCAGAATTTCTAAATTTATTATTAATTCTTCCGCCATCGTTAAGGAAAAACTCTATTATACCCAGCAACCTAGTACAAAATAATTATACAAGAAAACAAAAAAATATTACAATACAAAATAAATAATAATCAAATACAACAACAAATTATTATATGATTTATAATATTATATACTTCAGACAAACAGTTATTAAATCACCCATTCAATAATAATTTTATCCTAACTAAACGAAATTTTAAATAACTTATTTTATTTATAAAAAAAATCAAATAAATTATTTCTGAATTATTTTTAAATAAATCATAAGCTTATTTATAAGCATAAGTTTATACAACCTTTAAAGATAAAAATAATTATTTTCGATAAAATTACTTTAGAATTGAACACTATTAATATTTATAACTATTAATCTTATTCTTAACATTATTATGTTTTAAAATACAAAATGAATTAATGTTTTGAATATATTTTCCAAGTATAAACGGTAATTATAGGTATCCTTGAATTTATTCAATAATAAATTTATATTATAACCAAACGGAATTTTAAATAATTTATTTTACTTATATAAAAATAAATAAATTATTTCGGAATTAATTTTAAACAAGTCATAAGCTTATTTATAATGATTGTATAAACCTTTAAAGATAAAAATAATTATTTTCAATAAAATTGTATCAGAACTGTATAATATTAATATTTAAAAAAATATCAATCTTATTATTAATATTATTATATTTATAAATACAAAATGCATTAATGTGTCTTAGTTATAATTTCTAAGAACAAACGATAATTATATTATAGGTATACTTAAATTTATTCAATAATAAATCTATTTTAACTAAACGGAATTTTAAATAATCTATATTATTTATAAAAAAACTAAATAAATCATCTCTGAATTATTTTTAAATAAATCATAAACTTATTTATAGCAATTTTATAAACCTTCAAAGATAAAAATAATTATTTTCAATATAATTATTTTAGAATGGAATAATATTAACATTTAAAATTGTCAAGCTTATTATTAATATTATTATGTTTATAAATACAAAATGAATTACTGTGTCTTAGTTATATTTTCTAAGAACAAACGATAATTATAGGTATACTTAAATTTAATCTATATTAAATATATAAAAAAAACACCTCCAAATAAATTATATCATCCAAAATCAATTACAAGTTCATTTCTTTAATTTTATATACTTAGATGATTTTATACTTATTTTCATTTTATTTTATTAATTAGTTTATTTTTAACTATATTAATAATTAATATCGATATATTTATGTGATTAATAATCAATAAAAAGAAAAACCAATGTACCAGCTGTTTGGGGACCATATATTTATGTATAATGAAAAATCAATGTCCCAGCTGAACAGTCATATATTTATGTATAAAAAAACAAAAACCAGCGTCCCTATAGTCCGGGCGCCATATACTCATGCGACCTTAATTGTACAATCGGTACTAAATAAATAACATAAGAGAGGGAAATTATATAAGAATAATTTATATAAAAAAAAAGAAAGAAATTTTATTATATTTAGATATCAATTAATAAACAAGATATATTTACAAACTTTGATTCATATTACGGTACACATATGTTTATTGTACAATTTCAGATACATGAATAGCCTAAGCTCAACTTAGGTTGCTGGATAGAGACTCAACGGGGGGATCTACTGGTTTTTATTTATTTTATAACCTTTAATACGAGACACTTAATAGATAGACGTTATTAATAGAAAAAGTCAGTACGATACGGTAATGCTGTGATGATATAGGAAGTAGGTGTATTTTCTTCGTTTTCCAACTAGAGACAAAAAGGCATAACGAAAAGCGATATCCGGAAACGGCGATGACTTAAAACTTGCACGTAACCTGAACTTGCGGTAGTCTAAAACAGCAGCTAACCGGAAACTTGCGGTAGCCTAGAACTGGCGGTATCCTAAAACTTGGCCGTAACCTAAAAACTTGGCCGTAACCTAAAAACTTGGCCGTAACCTAAAAACTTGGCCGTAACCTAAAAACTTGGCCGTAACCTAAAAACTGTAATAACTCATTAATAACAGGTACGGGTATTATTATAAGCGTTATTCATAAAGACATATATTATAATTCACTCTTACCGGTACGATATCTGATATGGGCGGTATTTATTGCAGGTAAATTTCACAACAATATATATATTTTATTCTTACAGACACTACTGGAGAGAAACGTTTACGGTAGAATTTTCGGTAAGATGCAATACATTAATTAATTCGATAGCGAGACGATAATATTTCATCCATTGGACAGGCGAGAATATCTCTTTCTTTTCACTTCATCCTATCACTAGGCTATATCCCCTCCCATCCATTAGTCAATCATATTGATTCCGATAGATGGCACGGGTATGTCCGTTTGTGCTTGTACGACTTTTCCTCTAATATTCAATCTCGGCGTTACAAGGAGTTGACATTTATTACCTCCCAAGATGTGGCCGAGATAAGAGATTTTCCGGCATTTGACAGTGTTGAGGAGTTCTCGCTGTGTGTTTGCTCTCTTCAAGACATCATTGTTGGTAACTTTCTCGACCCAGGGAATTCGCAGCATTCGCCTGAGGATCCACATCTCAAAAGCCTCCAGGCGATTCATCTTACTGACCTTGAGTGTCCATGCTTCCACACCATAAAGAAAGCATAACTTTCTTTTGATGAATATCTGCCTTTGATGTCGATTGACCAAGTTCATCTTGCCTAGGCCATAATCTTTTACGCTTAACGTTGTTATAAACTATCCATTTTTCAACCCCCGCATTGATTAGCATCATCATCTCTTTCACTTTTAAACAGTGAATCACTGATGCTAATGCGTCGAATGAAGTAATTTTCGTTTAACTGCTATGCAACCCGAATAAGTTTTATTTGACTTATCTTCAGTCGTTATTGTAAGCACGGTAAGATAGGTTAAGTCATTTTTAATTCATCCTTTCCACCCTGAAATTTCGAATACATACCTCAAATTTACAGACAAGATATATTTCGATCTGTGCACAACTTGGCACATCCAGGAGTAAAGGCATTGATTTCTTCATTACAAGAAATATATCCTCAAATTATGCCACTGTAGATGAGTGCAATGAGCTAAGTTCTGATCATATGCCAATAATACTGACACTTCTTCTTCTTCTTCAAGTGCCTTGTCCGGTCTCCCTGACGTCGGCGATCACTCTGGCGAAAACGTCTCTATTTTCCGCCGTGCGGAACAGCTCTCCTTCGCTCCTTATGACGGTCCATTCCCTGATATTCCCTAACAAGGATTGGCGACTTCTCCCGGGTCCACGTCGATCCTCAATTTCCCTTTGAGGATCAATTGAAGGAGTTGACATTTATTACCTCCCAAGATGTGGCCGAGATAAGAGATTTTCCGGCATTTGACAGTGTTGAGGAGTTCTCGCTGTGTGTTTGCTCTCTTCAAGACATCATTGTTGGTAACTTTCTCGACCCAGGGAATTCGCATCATTCGCCTGAGGATCCACATCTCAAAAGCCTCCAGGCGATTCATCTTACTGACCTTGAGTGTCCATGCTTCCACACCATAAAGAAAGCATAACTTTCTTTTGATGAATATCTGCCTTTGATGTCGATTGACCAAGTTCATCTTGCCTAGGCCATAATCTTTTACGCTTAACGTTGTTATAAACTATCCATTTTTCAACCCCCGCATTGATTAGCATCATCATCGCTTTCACTTTTAAACAGTGAATCACTGATGCTAATGCGTCGAATGAAGTAATTTTCGTTTAACTGCTATGCAACCCGAATAAGTTTTATTTGACTTATCTTCAGTCGTTATTGTAAGCACGGTAAGATAGGTTAAGTCATTTTTAATTCATCCTTTTCACCCTGAAATTTCGAATACATACCTCAAATTTACAGACAAGATATATTTCGATCTGTGCACAACTTGGCACATCCAGGAGTAAAGGCATTGATTTCTTCATTACAAGAAATATATCTTCAAATTATGCCACTGTAGATGAGTGCAATGAGCTAAGTTCTGATCATATGCCAATAATACTTACACTTCTTCTTCTTCAAGTGCCTTGTCCGGTCTCCCTGACGTCGGCGATCACTCTGGCGAAAACGTCTCTATTTTCCGCCGTGCGGAACAGCTCTCCTTCGCTCCTTATGCCGGTCCATTCCCTGATATTCCCTAACCAGGATTGGCGACTTCTCCTGGGTCCACGTCGACCCTCAATTTTCCCTTTGAGGATCAATTGAAGGAGTTGACATTTATTACCTCCCAAGATGTGGCCGAGATAAGAGATTTTCCGGCATTTGACAGTGTTGAGGAGTTCTCGCTGTGTGTTTGCTCTCTTCAAGACATCATTGTTGGTAACTTTCTCGACCCAGGGAATTCGCAGCATTCGCCTGAGGATCCACATCTCAAAAGCCTCCAGGCGATTCATCGTACTGACCTTGAGTGTCCATGCTTCCACACCATAAAGACAGCCTAACTTTCTTTTGGTGAATATCTGCCTTTGATGTCGATTGAGCAAGTTCATCTTGCCTAGGCCATAATCTTTTACGCTTAACGTTGTTATAAACTATTCATTTTTCAACCCCCGCATTGATTAGCATCATCATCTCTTTCACTTTTAAACAGTGAATCGCTGATGCTAATGCGTCGAATGAAGTAATTTTCCAGATATTAAATTATTAAAGCTTTGGTGGTTGTTTTTATTTATAACGGAATTTTGTAAATTAAACCACATATTGATATTTGTTATTGTAAATTTATTCAAAAAATACCAACATATACACAACGTTTCGATTGCTGCTTCTAGAAAGTAATTTACGTTTAACTGCTATGCAACCCGAATAAGTTTTATTTGACTTATCTTCAGTAAACTTTCTGCTAGTTATCTATTAGGTATTTACCATATTCCTTCAAAACAAATTATTTCCTCATATTTTATGATTTTAAATTCTATATGATCATTGTTTTAAATCCTTTTTACCCTCTTTATATTTTCCTTTTTCTTGCTTTTTTTGCGTTTACTCATACTCTTGTTACATAATCTAGATATTGCCTTTGTGACACTTCCAACTTGTTCTTGTTGAAAAATCTCGGACTTGATTGATTTCTTCATTACAAGAAATATATCCTCAAATTATGCCACTGTAGATGAGTGCAATGAGCTAAGTTCTGATCATATGCCAATAATACTGACACTTCTTCTTCTTCAAGTGCCTTGTCCGGTCTCCCTGACGTCGGCGATCACTCTGGCGAAAACGTCTCTATTTTCCGCCGTGCGGAACAGCTCTCCTTCGCTCCTTATGCCGGTCCATTCCCTGATATTCCCTAACCAGGATTGGCGACTTCTCCCGGGTCCACGCCGACCCTCAATTTTCCCTTTGAGGATCAATTGAAGGAGTTGACATTTATTACCTCCCAAGATGTGGCCGAGATAAGAGATTTTCCGGCATTTGACAGTGTTGAGGAGATCTCGCTGTGTGTTTGCTCTCTTCAAGACATCATTGTTGGTAACTTTCTCGACCCAGGGAATTCTCAGCATTCGCCTGAGGATCCACATCTCAAAAGCCTCCAGGCGATTCATCTTACTGACCTTGAGTGTCCATGCTTCCACACCATAAAGAAAGCATAACTTTCTTTTGATGAATATCTGCCTTTGATGTCGATTGACCAAGTTCATCTTGCCTAGGCCATAATCTTTTACGCTTAACGTTGTTATAAACTATCCATTTTTCAACCCCCGCATTGACTAGCATCATCATCTCTTTCACTTTTAAACAGTGAATCACTGATGCTAATGCGTCGAATGAAGTAATTTTTGTTTAACTGCTATGCAACCCGAATAAGTTTTATTTGACTTATCTTCAGTCGTTATTGTAAGCACGGTAAGATAGGTTAAGTCATTTTTAATTCATCCTTTCCACCCTGAAATTTCGAATACATACCTCAAATTTACAGACAAGATATATTTCGATCTGTGCACAACTTGGCACATCCAGGAGTAAAGGCATTGATTTCTTCATTACAAGAAATATATCCTCAAATTATGCCACTGTAGATGAGTGCAATGAGCTAAGTTCTGATCATATGCCAATAATACTTACACTTCTTCTTCTTCTTCAAGTGCCTTGTCCGGTCTCCCTGACGTCGGCGATCACTCTGGCGAAAACGTCTCTATTTTCCGCCGTGCGGAACAGCTCTCCTTCGCTCCTTATGCCGGTCCATTCCCTGATATTCCCTAACCAGGATTGGCGACTTCTCCCGGGTCCACGTCGACCCTCAATTTTCCCTTTGAGGATCAATTGAAGGAGTTGACATTTATTACCTCCCAAGATGTGGCCGAGATAAGAGATTTTCCGGCATTTGACAGTGTTGAGGAGTTCTCGCTGTGTGTTTGCTCTCTTCAAGACATCATTGTTGGTAACTTTCTCGACCCAGGGAATTCGCAGCATTCGCCTGAGGATCCACATCTCAAAAGCCTCCAGGCGATTCATCGTACTGACCTTGAGTGTCCATGCTTCCACACCATAAAGACAGCATAACTTTCTTTTGGTGAATATCTGCCTTTGATGTCGATTGAGCAAGTTCATCTTGCCTAGGCCATAATCTTTTACGCTTAACGTTGTTATAAACTATTCATTTTTCAACCCCCGCATTGATTAGCATCATCATCTCTTTCACTTTTAAACAGTGAATCGCTGATGCTAATGCGTCGAATGAAGTAATTTTCCAGATATTAAATTATTAAAGCTTTGGTGGTTGTTTTTATTTATAACGGAATTTTGTAAATTAAACCACATATTGATATTTGTTATTGTAAATTTATTCAAAAAATACCAACATATACACAACGTTTCGATTGCTGCTTCTAGAAAGTAATTTACGTTTAACTGCTATGCAACCCGAATAAGTTTTATTTGACTTATCTTCAGTAAACTTTCTGCTAGTTATCTATTAGGTATTTACCATATTCCTTCAAAACAAATTATTTCCTCATATTTTATGATTTTAAATTCTATATGATCATTGTTTTAAATCCTTTTTACCCTCTTTATATTTTCCTTTTTCTTGCTTTTTTTGCGTTTACTCATACACTTGTCACATAATCTAGATATTGCCTTTGTGACACTTCCAACTTGTTCTTGTTGAAAAATCTCAGACTTGATTGATTTCTTCATTACAAGAAATATATCCTCAAATTATGCCACTGTAGATGAGTGCAATGAGCTAAGTTCTGATCATATGCCAATAATACTGACACTTCTTCTTCTTCTTCAAGTGCCTTGTCCGGTCTCCCTGACGTCGGCGATCACTCTGGCGAAAACGTCTCTATTTTCCGCCGTGCGGAACAGCTCTCCTTCGCTCCTTATGCCGGTCCATTCCCTGATATTCCCTAACAAGGATTGGCGACTTCTCCCGGGTCAACGTCGATTCTCAATTTCCCTTTGAGGATCAATTGAAGGAGTTGACATTTATTACCTCCCAAGATGTGGCCGAGATAAGAGATTTTCCGGCATTTGACAGTGTTGAGGAGTTCTCGCTGTGTGTTTGCTCTCTTCAAGACATCATTGTTGGTAACTTTCTCGACCCAGGGAATTCGCAGCATTCGCCTGAGGATCCACATCTCAAAAGCCTCCAGGCGATTCATCTTACTGACCTTGAGTGTCCATGCTTCCACACCATAAAGAAAGCATAACTTTCTTTTGATGAATATCTGCCTTTGATGTCGATTGACCAAGTTCATCTTGCCTAGGCCATAATCTTTTACGCTTAACGTTGTTATAAACTATCCATTTTTCAACCCCCGCATTGACTAGCATCATCATCTCTTTCACTTTTAAACAGTGAATCACTGATGCTAATGCGTCGAATGAAGTAATTTTTGTTTAACTGCTATGCAACCCGAATAAGTTTTATTTGACTTATCTTCAGTCGTTATTGTAAGCACGGTAAGATAGGTTAAGTCATTTTTAAGTCATCCTTTTCACCCTGAAATTTCGAATACATACCTCAAATTTACAGACAAGATATATTTCGATCTGTGCACAACTTGGCACATCCAGGAGTAAAGGCATTGATTTCTTCATTACAAGAAATATATCCTCAAATTATGCCACTGTAGATGAGTGCAATGAGCTAAGTTCTGATCATATGCCAATAATACTGACACTTTTTCTTCTTCTTCAAGTGCCTTGTCCGGTCTCCCTGACGTCGGCGATCACTCTGGCGAAAACGTCTCTATTTTCCGCCGTGCGGAACAGCACTCCTTCCCTCCTTATGCCGGTCCATTCTCTGATATTCCCTAACCAGGATTGGCGTCTTCTCCCGGGTCCACGTCGATCCTCAATTTCCCTTTGAGGATCAATTCAAGGAGTTGATATTTATTACCTCCCAAGATGTGGCCGAGGTAAGAGATTTTCCGGCATTTGACAGTGTTGAGGAGTTCTCGCTGTGTGTTTGCTCTCTTCAAGACATCATTGTTGGTAACTTTCTCGACCCAGGGAATTCGCAGCATTCGCCTGAGGATCCACATCTCAAAAGCCTCCAGGCGATTCATCTTACTGACCTTGAGTGTCCATGCTTCCACACCATAAAGAAAGCATAACTTTCTTTTGATGAATATATGCCTTTGATGTCGATTGACCAAGTTCATCTTGCCTAGGCCATAATCTTTTACGCTTAACGTTGTTATAAACTATCCATTTTTAAACCCCCGCATTGATTAGCATCATCATCTCTTTCACTTTTAAACAGTGAATCACTGATGCTAATGCGTCGAATGAAGTAATTTTCCAGATATTAAATTATTAAAGCTTTGGTGGTTGTTTTTATTTATAACGGAATTTTGTAAATTAAACCACATATTGATATTTGTTATTGTAAATTTATTCAAAAAATACCAACATATACACAACGTTTCGATTGCTGCTTCTAGAAAGTAATTTACGTTTAACTGCTATGCAACCCGAATAAGTTTTATTTGACTTATCTTCAGTAAACTTTCTGCTAGTTATCTATTAGGTATTTACCATATTCCTTCAAAACAAATTATTTCCTCATATTTTATGATTTTAAATTCTATATGATCATTGTTTTAAATCCTTTTTACCCTCTTTATATTTTCCTTTTTCTTGCTTTTTTTGCGTTTACTCATACACTTGTCACATAATCTAGATATTGCCTTTGTGACACTTCCAACTTGTTCTTGTTGAAAAATCTCAGACTTGATTGATTTCTTCATTACAAGAAATATATCCTCAAATTATGCCACTGTAGATGAGTGCAATGAGCTAAGTTCTGATCATATGCCAATAATACTGACACTTCTTCTTCTTCTTCAAGTGCCTTGTCCGGTCTCCCTGACGTCGGCGATCACTCTGGCGAAAACGTCTCTATTTTCCGCCGTGCGGAACAGCTCTCCTTCGCTCCTTATGCCGGTCCATTCCCTGATATTCCCTAACAAGGATTGGCGACTTCTCCCGGGTCAACGTCGATTCTCAATTTCCCTTTGAGGATCAATTGAAGGAGTTGACATTTATTACCTCCCAAGATGTGGCC
This sequence comes from Labia minor, assembly GCA_963082975.1. Classification (NCBI taxonomy): domain Eukaryota; kingdom Metazoa; phylum Arthropoda; class Insecta; order Dermaptera; family Spongiphoridae; genus Labia; species Labia minor. Next base: position 41,727,610 of record OY720348.1, on the reverse strand, counting down.
GAGATAAGAGATTTTCCGGCATTTGACAGTGTTGAGGAGTTCTCGCTGTGTGTTTGCTCTCTTCAAGACATCATTGTTGGTAACTTTCTCGACCCAGGGAATTCGCAGCATTCGCCTGAGGATCCACATCTCAAAAGCCTCCAGGCGATTCATCTTACTGACCTTGAGTGTCCATGCTTCCACACCATAAAGAAAGCATAACTTTCTTTTGATGAATATCTGCCTTTGATGTCGATTGACCAAGTTCATCTTGCCTAGGCCATAATCTTTTACGCTTAACGTTGTTATAAACTATCCATTTTTCAACCCCCGCATTGACTAGCATCATCATCTCTTTCACTTTTAAACAGTGAATCACTGATGCTAATGCGTCGAATGAAGTAATTTTTGTTTAACTGCTATGCAACCCGAATAAGTTTTATTTGACTTATCTTCAGTCGTTATTGTAAGCACGGTAAGATAGGTTAAGTCATTTTTAAGTCATCCTTTTCACCCTGAAATTTCGAATACATACCTCAAATTTACAGACAAGATATATTTCGATCTGTGCACAACTTGGCACATCCAGGAGTAAAGGCATTGATTTCTTCATTACAAGAAATATATCCTCAAATTATGCCACTGTAGATGAGTGCAATGAGCTAAGTTCTGATCATATGCCAATAATACTGACACTTTTTCTTCTTCTTCAAGTGCCTTGTCCGGTCTCCCTGACGTCGGCGATCACTCTGGCGAAAACGTCTCTATTTTCCGCCGTGCGGAACAGCACTCCTTCCCTCCTTATGCCGGTCCATTCTCTGATATTCCCTAACCAGGATTGGCGTCTTCTCCCGGGTCCACGTCGATCCTCAATTTCCCTTTGAGGATCAATTCAAGGAGTTGATATTTATTACCTCCCAAGATGTGGCCGAGGTAAGAGATTTTCCGGCATTTGACAGTGTTGAGGAGTTCTCGCTGTGTGTTTGCTCTCTTCAAGACATCATTGTTGGTAACTTTCTCGACCCAGGGAATTCGCAGCATTCGCCTGAGGATCCACATCTCAAAAGCCTCCAGGCGATTCATCTTACTGACCTTGAGTGTCCATGCTTCCACACCATAAAGAAAGCATAACTTTCTTTTGATGAATATATGCCTTTGATGTCGATTGACCAAGTTCATCTTGCCTAGGCCATAATCTTTTACGCTTAACGTTGTTATAAACTATCCATTTTTAAACCCCCGCATTGATTAGCATCATCATCTCTTTCACTTTTAAACAGTGAATCACTGATGCTAATGCGTCGAATGAAGTAATTTTCGTTTAACTGCTATGCAACCCGAATAAGTTTTATTTGACTTATCTTCAGTCGTTATTGTAAGCACGGTAAGATAGGTTAAGTCATTTTTAAGTCATCCTTTTCACCCTGAAATTTCGAATACATACCTCAAATTTACAGACAATATATTTCGATCTGTGCACAACTTGGCACATCCAGGAGTAAAGGCATTGATTTCTTCATTACAAGAAATATATCCTCAAATTATGCCACTGTAGATGAGTGCAATGAGCTAAGTTCTGATCAAATGCCAATAATACTGACACTTCTTCTTCTTCTTCAAGTGCCTTGTCCGGTCTCCCTGACGTCGGCGATCACTCTGGCTAAAACGTCTCTATTTTCCGCCGTGCGGAACAGCTCTCCTTCCCTCCTTATGCCGGTCCATTCTCTGATATTCCCTAACCAGGATTGGCGTCTTCTCCCGGGTCCACGTCGATCCTCAATTTCCCTTTGAGGATCAATTCAAGGAGTTGATATTTATTACCTCCCAAGATGTGGCCGAGGTAAGAGATTTTCCGGCATTTGACAGTCTTGAGGAGTTCTCGCTGTGTGTTTGCTCTCTTCAAGACATCATTGTTGGTAACTTTCTCGACCCAGGGAATTCGCAGCATTCGCCTGAGGATCCACATCTCAAAAGCCTCCAGGCGATTCATCGTACTGACCTTGAGTGTCCATGCTTCCACACCATAAAGACAGCATAACTTTCTTTTGGTGAATATCTGCCTTTGATGTCGATTGAGCAAGTTCATCTTGCCTAGGCCATAATCTTTTACGCTTAACGTTGTTATAAACTATCCATTTTTCAACCCCCGCATTGATTAGCATCATCATCTCTTTCACTTTTAAACAGTGAATCGCTGATGCTAATGCGTCGAATGAAGTAATTTTCCAGATATTAAATTATTAAAGCTTTGGTGGTTGTTTTTATTTATAACGGAATTTTGTAAATTAAACCACATATTGATATTTGTTATTGTAAATTTATTCAAAAAATACCAACATATACACAATGTTTCGATTGCTGCTTCTAGAAAGTAATTTACATTTAACTGCTATGCAACCCGAATAAGTTTTATTTGACTTATCTTCAGTAAACTTTCTGCTAGTTATCTATTAGGTATTTACCATATTCCTTCAGAACAAATTATTTCCTCATATTTTATGATTTTAAATTCTATATGATCATTGTTTTAAATCCTTTTTACCCTCTTTATTTTTTCCTTTTTCTTGCTTTTTTTGCGTTTACTCATACTCTTGTCACATAATCTAGATATTGCCTTTGTGACACTTCCAACTTGTTCTTGTTGAAAAATCTCAGACTTGATTGATTTCTTCATTACAAGAAATATATCCTCAAATTATGTTATGTTATGTTATGTTATGTTATTATGAGTAATAAGGCAAGAGGTGGAAGCGGCATACTAATAAGAGAATCAATCCAACACTATTTAGAAGATAAAATAGTAACAGATAAAGCACAAATTGCTGCTGTTAACAGAAAAAGTCATAATCATCCCATCACAGTAGCAAGTATCTACTTTCCCCCACGCTATAAATAACACATATAGAATATAAAAATATTTTTGACCAACTCGGCGTTCGCTTTGTTCTTGGTGAAGACTTCAATGCCAAGCATACACATTGGGGGTCACGCCTAATTTCAGACAAAGGAATGGAACTGTACAAAGTGTACTCATATTTTATGATTTTAAATTCTATATGATCATTGTTTTAAATCCTTTTTTCCCTATTTATTTTTTCCTTTTTCTTGCTTTTTTTGCGTTTACTCATACACTTGTCACATAATCTAGATATTGCCTTTGTGACACTTCCAACTTGTTCTTGTTGAAAAATCTCAGACTTGATTGATTTCTTCATTACAAGAAATATATCCTCAAATTATGCCACTGTAGATGAGTGCAATGAGCTAAGTTCTGATCATATGCCAATAATACTGACACTTCTTCTTCTTCTTCAAGTGCCTTGTCCGGTCTCCCTGACGTCGGCGATCACTCTGGCGAAAACGTCTCTATTTTCCGCCGTGCGGAACAGCTCTCCTTCGCTCCTTATGCCTGTCCATTCTCTGATATTCCCTAACCAGGATTGGCGTCTTCTCCCGGGTCCACGTCGATCCTCAATTTCCCTTTGAGGATCAATTCAAGGAGTTGATATTTATTACCTCCCAATATGTGGCCGAGGTAAGAGATTTTCCGGCATTTGACAGTGTTGAGGAGATCTCGCTGTGTGTTTGCTCTCTTCAAGACATCATTGTTGGTAACTTTCTCGACCCAGGGAATTCTCAGCATTCGCCTGAGGATCCACATCTCAAAAGCCTCCAGGCGATTCATCGTACTGACCTTGAGTGTCCATGCTTCCACACCATAAAGACAGCATAACTTTCTTTTGATGAATATCTGCCTTTGATGTCGATCGACCAATTTCATCTTGCCTAGGCCATGATCTTTTACGCTTAACGTTGTTATAAACTATCCATTTTTCAACCCTCGCATTGATTAGCATCATCATCTCTTTCACTTTTAAACAGTGAATCGCTGATGCTAATGCGTCGAATGAAGTAATTTTTGTTTAACTGCTATGCAACCTGAATAAGTTTTATTTGACTTATCTTCAGTAAACTTTCTGCTAGTTATCTATTAGGCATTTACCATATTCCTCCAGAACAAATTATTTCCTCATATTTTATGATTTTAAATTCTATATGATCATTGTTTTAAATCCTTTTATCCCTCTTTATTTTTTCCTTTTTCTTGCTTTTTTTGCGTTTACTCATACTCTTGTCACATAATCTAGATATTGCCTTTGTGACACTTCCAACTTGTTCTTGTTGAAAAATCTCGGACTTGATTGATTTCTTCATTACAAGAAATATATCCTCAAATTATGCCACTGTAGATGAGTGCAATGAGCTAAGTTCTGATCATATGCCAATAATACTGACCCTTCTTCTTCTTCTTCAAGTGCCTTGTCCGGTACCCCTGACGTCGGCGATCACTCTGGCGAAAACGTCTCTATTTTCCGCCGTGCGGAACAGCTCTCCTTCGCTCCTTATGCCGGTCCATTCCCTGATATTCCCTAACCAGGATTGGCGACTTCTCTCGGGTCCACGTCGATCCTCAATTTCCCTTTGAGGATCAATTGAAGGAGTTGACATTTATTACCTCCCAAGATGTGGCCGAGATAAGAGATTTTCCGGCATTTGACAGTGTTGAGGAGTTCTCGCTGTGTGTTTGCTCTCTTCAAGACATCATTGTTGGTAACTTTCTCGACCCAGGGAATTCGCAGCATTCGCCTGAGGATCCAAATCTCAAAAGCCTCCAGGCGATTCATCGTACTGACCTTGAGTGTCCATGCTTCCACACCATAAAGACAGCATAACTTTCTTTTGATGAATATCTGCCTTTGATGTCGATCGACCAAGTTCATCTTGCCTAGGCCATGATCTTTTACGCTTAAGGTTGTTATAAACTATCCATTTTTCAACCCTCGCATTGATTAGCATCATCATCTCTTTCACTTTTAAACAGTGAATCGCTGATGCTAATGCGTCGAATGAAGTAATTTTTGTTTAACTGCTATGCAACCTGAATAAGTATTATTTGACTTATCTTCAGTAAACTTTCTGCTAGTTATCTATTAGGCATTTACCATATTCCTCCATAACAAATTATTTCCTCATATTTTATGATTTTAAATTCTATATGATCATTGTTTTAAATCCTTTTTTCCCTCTTTATTTTTTCCTTTTTCTTGCTTTTTTTGCGTTTACTCATACTCTTGTCACATAATCTAGATATTGCCTTTGTGACACTTCCAACTTGTTCTTGTTGAAAAATCTCAGACTTGATTGATTTCTTCATTACAAGAAATATATCCTCAAATTATGCCACTGTAGATGAGTGCAATGAGCTAAGTTCTGATCATATGCCAATAATACTGACCCTTCTTCTTCTTCTTCAAGTGCCTTGTCCGGTCTCCCTGACGTCGGCGATCACTCTGGCGAAAACGTCTCTATTTTCCGCCGTGCGGAACAGCTCTCCTTCGCTCCTTATGCCGGTCCATTCCCTGATATTCCCTAACCAGGATTGGCGACTTCTCCCGGGTCCACGTCGACCCTCAATTTTCCCTTTGAGGATCAATTGAAGGAGTTGACATTTATTACCTCCCAAGATGTGGCCGAGATAAGAGATTTTCCGGCATTTGACAGTGTTGAGGAGTTCTTGCTGTGTGTTTGCTCTCTTCAAGACATCATTGTTGGTAACTTTCTCGACCCAGGGAATTCGCAGCATTCGCCTGAGGATCCACATCTCAAAAGCCTCCAGGCGATTCATCTTACTGATCTTGAGTGTCCATGCTTCCACACCATAAAGAAAGCATAACTTTCTTTTGATGAATATCTGCCTTTGATGTCGATTGACCAAGTTCATCTTGCCTAGGCCATAATCTTTTACGCTTAACGTTGTTATAAACTATCCATTTTTCAACCCCCGCATTGATTAGCATCATCATCTCTTTCACTTTTAATCAGTGAATCACTGATGCTAATGCGTCGAATGAAGTAATTTTCGTTTAACTGCTATGCAACCCGAATAAGTTTTATTTGACTTATCTTCAGTCGTTATTGTAAGCACGGTAAGATAGGTTAAGTCATTTTTAAGTCATCCTTTTCACCCTGAAATTTCGAATACATACCTCAAATTTACAGACAAGATATATTTCGATCTGTGCACAACTTGGCACATCCAGGAGTAAAGGCATTGATTTCTTCATTACAAGAAATATATCCTCAAATTATGCCACTGTAGATGAGTGCAATGAGCTAAGTTCTGATCATATGCCAATAATACTGACACTTCTTCTTCTTCAAGTGCCTTGTCCGGTCTCCCTGACGTCGGCGATCACTCTGGCGAAAACGTCTCTATTTTCCGCCGTGCGGAACAGCTCTCCTTCGCTCCTTATGCCTGTCCATTCTCTGATATTCCCTAACCTGGATTGGCGTCTTCTCCCGGGTCCACGTCGATCCTCAATTTCCCTTTGAGGATCAATTCAAGGAGTTGATATTTATTACCTCCCAATATGTGGCCGAGGTAAGAGATTTTCCGGCATTTGACAGTGTTGAGGAGATCTCGCTGTGTGTTTGCTCTCTTCAAGACATCATTGTTGGTAACTTTCTCGACCCAGGGAATTCTCAGCATTCGCCTGAGGATCCACATCTCAAAAGCCTCCAGGCGATTCATCGTACTGACCTTGAGTGTCCATGCTTCCACACCATAAAGACAGCATAACTTTCTTTTGATGAATATCTGCCTTTGATGTCGATCGACCAATTTCATCTTGCCTAGGCCATGATCTTTTACGCTTAACGTTGTTATAAACTATCCATTTTTCAACCCTCGCATTGATTAGCATCATCATCTCTTTCACTTTTAAACAGTGAATCGCTGATGCTAATGCGTCGAATGAAGTAATTTTTGTTTAACTGCTATGCAACCTGAATAAGTTTTATTTGACTTATCTTCAGTAAACTTTCTGCTAGTTATCTATTAGGCATTTACCATATTCCTCCAGAACAAATTATTTCCTCATATTTTATGATTTTAAATTCTATATGATCATTGTTTTAAATCCTTTTTTCCCTCTTTATTTTTTCCTTTTTCTTGCTTTTTTTGCGTTTACTCATACTCTTGTCACATAATCTAGATATTGCCTTTGTGACACTTCCAACTTGTTCTTGTTGAAAAATCTCGGACTTGATTGATTTCTTCATTACAAGAAATATATCCTCAAATTATGCCACTGTAGATGAGTGCAATGAGCTAAGTTCTGATCATATGCCAATAATACTGACACTTCTTCTTCTTCAAGTGCCTTGTCCGGTCTCCCTGACGTCGGCGATCACTCTGGCGAAAACGTCTCTATTTTCCGCCGTGCGGAACAGCTCTCCTTCGCTCCTTATGCCTGTCCATTCTCTGATATTCCCTAACCAGGATTGGCGTCTTCTCCCGGGTCCACGTCGATCCTCAATTTCCCTTTGAGGATCAATTCAAGGAGTTGATATTTATTACCTCCCAATATGTGGCCGAGGTAAGAGATTTTCCGGCATTTGACAGTGTTGAGGAGATCTCGCTGTGTGTTTGCTCTCTTCAAGACATCATTGTTGGTAACTTTCTCGACCCAGGGAATTCTCAGCATTCGCCTGAGGATCCACATCTCAAAAGCCTCCAGGCGATTCATCGTACTGACCTTGAGTGTCCATGCTTCCACACCATAAAGACAGCATAACTTTCTTTTGATGAATATCTGCCTTTGATGTCGATCGACCAATTTCATCTTGCCTAGGCCATGATCTTTTACGCTTAACGTTGTTATAAACTATCCATTTTTCAACCCTCGCATTGATTAGCATCATCATCTCTTTCACTTTTAAACAGTGAATCGCTGATGCTAATGCGTCGAATGAAGTAATTTTTGTTTAACTGCTATGCAACCTGAATAAGTTTTATTTGACTTATCTTCAGTAAACTTTCTGCTAGTTATCTATTAGGCATTTACCATATTCCTCCAGAACAAATTATTTCCTCATATTTTATGATTTTAAATTCTATATGATCATTGTTTTAAATCCTTTTTTCCCTCTTTATTTTTTCCTTTTTCTTGCTTTTTTTGCGTTTACTCATACTCTTGTCACATAATCTAGATATTGCCTTTGTGACACTTCCAACTTGTTCTTGTTGAAAAATCTCGGACTTGATTGATTTCTTCATTACAAGAAATATATCCTCAAATTATGCCACTGTAGATGAGTGCAATGAGCTAAGTTCTGATCATATGCCAATAATACTGACCCTTCTTCTTCTTCTTCAAGTGCCTTGTCCGGTCTCCCTGACGTCGGCGATCACTCTGGCGAAAACGTCTCTATTTTCCGCCGTGCGGAACAGCTCTCCTTCGCTCCTTATGCCGGTCCATTCCCTGATATTCCCTAACCAGGATTGGCGACTTCTCCCGGGTCCACGTCGATCCTCAATTTCCCTTTGAGGATCAATTGAAGGAGTTGACATTTATTACCTCCCAAGATGTGGCAGAGATAAGAGATTTTCCGGCATTTGACAGTGTTGAGGAGTTCTCGCTGTGTGTTTGCTCTCTTCAAGACATCATTGTTGGTAACTTTCTCGACCCAGGGAATTCTCAGCATTCGCCTGAGGATCCACATCTCAAAAGCCTCCAGGCGATTCATCGTACTGACCTTGAGTGTCCATGCTTCCACACCATAAAGACAGCATAACTTTCTTTTGATGAATATCTGCCTTTGATGTCGATCGACCAAGTTCATCTTGCCTAGGCCATGATCTTTTACGCTTAACGTTGTTATAAACTATCCATTTTTCAACCCTCGCATTGATTAGCATCATCATCTCTTTCACTTTTTAACAGTGAATCGCTGATGCTAATGCGTCGAATGAAGTAATTTTTGTTTAACTGCTATGCAACCTGAATAAGTATTATTTGACTTATCTTCAGTAAACTTTCTGCTAGTTATCTATTAGGCATTTACCATATTCCTCCATAACAAATTATTTCCTCATATTTTATGATTTTAAATTCTATATGATCATTGTTTTAAATCCTTTTTTCCCTCTTTATTTTTTGCTTTTTCTTGCTTTTTTTGCGTTTACTCATACTCTTGTCACATAATCTAGATATTGCCTTTGTGACACTTCCAACTTGTTCTTGTTGAAAAATCTCGGACTTGATTGATTTCTTCATTACAAGAAATATATCCTCAAATTATGCCACTGTAGATGAGTGCAATGAGCTAAGTTCTGATCATATGCCAATAATACTGACCCTTCTTCTTCTTCTTCAAGTGCCTTGTCCGGTCTCCCTGACGTCGGCGATCACTCTGGCGAAAACGTCTCTATTTTCCGCCGTGCGGAACAGCTCTCCTTCGCTCCTTATGCCGGTCCATTCCCTGATATTCCCTAACCAGGATTGGCGACTTCTCCCGGGTCCACGTCGACCCTCAATTTTCCCTTTGAGGATCAATTGAAGGAGTTGACATTTATTAACTCCCAAGATGTGGCCGAGATAAGAGATTTTCCGGCATTTGACAGTGTTGAGGAGTTCTCGCTGTGTGTTTGCTCTCTTCAAGACATCATTGTTGGTAACTTTCTCGACCCAGGGAATTCGCAGCATTCGCCTGAGGATCCACATCTCAAAAGCCTCCAGGCGATTCATCTTACTGACCTTGAGTGTCCATGCTTCCACACCATAAAGAAAGCATAACTTTCTTTTGATGAATATCTGCCTTTGATGTCGATTGACCAAGTTCATCTTGCCTAGGCCATAATCTTTTACGCTTAACGTTGTTATAAACTATCCATTTTTCAACCCCCGCATTGATTAGCATCATCATCTCTTTCACTTTTAAACAGTGAATCACTGATGCTAATGCGTCGAATGAAGTAATTTTCGTTTAACTGCTATGCAACCCGAATAAGTTTTATTTGACTTATCTTCAGTCGTTATTGTAAGCACGGTAAGATAGGTTAAGTCATTTTTAAGTCATCCTTTTCACCCTGAAATTTCGAATACATACCTCAAATTTACAGACAAGATATATTTCGATCTGTGCACAACTTGGCACATCCAGGAGTAAAGGCATTGATTTCTTCATTACAAGAAATATATCCTCAAATTATGCCACTGTAGATGAGTGCAATGAGCTAAGTTCTGATCATATGCCAATAATACTGACACTTCTTCTTCTTCTTCAAGTGCCTTGTCCGGTCTCCCTGATCTCGGCGATCACTCTGGCGAAAACGTCTCTATTTTCCGCCGTGCGGAACAGCTCTCCTTCCCTCCTTATGCCGGTCCATTCTCTGATATTCCCTAACCAGGATTGGCGTCTTCTCCCGGGTCCACGTCGATCCTCAATTTCCCTTTGAGGATCAATTCAAGGAGTTGATATTTATTACCTCCCAAGATGTGGCCGAGGTAAGAGATTTTCCGGCATTTGACAGTGTTGAGGAGTTCTCGCTGTGTGTTTGCTCTCTTCAAGACATCATTGTTGGTAACTTTCTCGACCCAGGGAATTCGCAGCATTCGCCTGAGGATCCACATCTCAAAAGCCTCCAGGCGATTCATCGTACTGACCTTGAGTGTCCATGCTTCCACACCATAAAGACAGCATAACTTTCTTTTGGTGAATATCTGCCTTTGATGTCGATTGAGCAAGTTCATCTTGCCTAGGCCATAATCTTTTACGCTTAACGTTGTTATAAACTATCCATTTTTCAACCCCCGCATTGATTAGCATCATCATCTCTTTCACTTTTAAACAGTGAATCGCTGATGCTAATGCGTCGAATGAAGTAATTTTCCAGATATTAAATTATTAAAGCTTTGGTGGTTGTTTTTATTTATAACGGAATTTTGTAAATTAAACCACATATTGATATTTGTTATTGTAAATTTATTCAAAAAATACCAACATACACAATGTTTCGATTGCTGCTTCTAGAAAGTAATTTACATTTAACTGCTATGCAACCCGAATAAGTTTTATTTGACTTATCTTCAGTAAACTTTCTGCTAGTTATCTATTAGGTATTTACCATATTCCTTCAGAACAAATTATTTCCTCATATTTTATGATTTTAAATTCTATATGATCATTGTTTTAAATCCTTTTTACCCTCTTTATTTTTTCCTTTTTCTTGCTTTTTTTGCGTTTACTCATACTCTTGTCACATAATCTAGATATTGCCTTTGTGACACTTCCAACTTGTTCTTGTTGAAAAATCTCAGACTTGATTGATTTCTTCATTACAAGAAATATATCCTCAAATTATGTTATGTTATGTTATGTTATGTTATTATGAGTAATAAGGCAAGAGGTGGAAGCGGCATACTAATAAGAGAATCAATCCAACACTATTTAGAAGATAAAATAGTAACAGATAAAGCACAAATTGCTGCTGTTAACAGAAAAAGTCATAATCATCCCATCACAGTAGCAAGTATCTACTGTCCCCCACGCTATAAATAACACATATAGAATATAAAAATATTTTTGACCAACTCGGCGTTCGCTTTGTTCTTGGTGAAGACTTCAATGCCAAGCATACACATTGGGGGTCACGCCTAATTTCAGACAAAGGAAGGGAACTGTACAAAGTGTACTCATATTTTATGATTTTAAATTCTATATGATCATTGTTTTAAATCCTTTTTTCCCTCTTTATTTTTTTCTTTTTCTTGCTTTTTTTGCGTTTACTCATACACTTGTCACATAATCTAGATATTGCCTTTGTGACACTTCCAACTTGTTCTTGTTGAAAAATCTCAGACTTGATTGATTTCTTCATTACAAGAAATATATCCTCAAATTATGCCACTGTAGATGAGTGCAATGAGCTAAGTTCTGATCATATGCCAATAATACTGACACTTCTTCTTCTTCAAGTGCCTTGTCCGGTCTCCCTGACGTCGGCGATCACTCTGGCGAAAACGTCTCTATTTTCCGCCGTGCGGAACAGCTCTCCTTCGCTCCTTATGCCTGTCCATTCTCTGATATTCCCTAACCAGGATTGGCGTCTTCTCCCGGGTCCACGTCGATCCTCAATTTCCCTTTGAGGATCAATTCAAGGAGTTGATATTTATTACCTCCCAATATGTGGCCGAGGTAAATGATTTTCCGGCATTTGACAGTGTTGAGGAGATCTCGCTGTGTGTTTGCTCTCTTCAAGACATCATTGTTGGTAACTTTCTCGACCCAGGGAATTCTCAGCATTCGCCTGAGGATCCACATCTCAAAAGCCTCCAGGCGATTCATCGTACTGACCTTGAGTGTCCATGCTTCCACACCATAAAGACAGCATAACTTTCTTTTGATGAATATCTGCCTTTGATGTCGATCGACCAATTTCATCTTGCCTAGGCCATGATCTTTTACGCTTAACGTTGTTATAAACTATCCATTTTTCAACCCTCGCATTGATTAGCATCATCATCTCTTTCACTTTTAAACAGTGAATCGCTGATGCTAATGCGTCGAATGAAGTAATTTTTGTTTAACTGCTATGCAACCTGAATAAGTTTTATTTGACTTATCTTCAGTAAACTTTCTGCTAGTTATCTATTAGGCATTTACCATATTCCTCCAGAACAAATTATTTCCTCATATTTTATGATTTTAAATTCTATATGATCATTGTTTTAAATCCTTTTTTCCCTCTTTATTTTTTCCTTTTTCTTGCTTTTTTTGCGTTTACTCATACTCTTGTCACATAATCTAGATATTGCCTTTGTGACACTTCCAACTTGTTCTTGTTGAAAAATCTCGGACTTGATTGATTTCTTCATTACAAGAAATATATCCTCAAATTATGCCACTGTAGATGAGTGCAATGAGCTAAGTTCTGATCATATGCCAATAATACTGACCCTTCTTCTTCTTCTTCAAGTGCCTTGTCCGGTCTCCCTGACGTCGGCGATCACTCTGGCGAAAACGTCTCTATTTTCCGCCGTGCGGAACAGCTCTCCTTCCCTCCTTATGCCGGTCCATTCCCTGATATTCCCTAACCAGGATTGGCGACTTCTCCCGGGTCCACGTCGATCCTCAATTTCCCTTTGAGGATCAATTGAAGGAGTTGACATTTATTACCTCCCAAGATGTGGCAGAGATAAGAGATTTTCCGGCATTTGACAGTGTTGAGGAGTTCTCGCTGTGTGTTTGCTCTCTTCAAGACATCATTGTTGGTAACTTTCTCGACCCAGGGAATTCTCAGCATTCGCCTGAGGATCCACATCTCAAAAGCCTCCAGGCGATTCATCGTACTGACCTTGAGTGTCCATGCTTCCACACCATAAAGACAGCATAACTTTCTTTTGATGAATATCTGCCTTTGATGTCGATCGACCAAGTTCATCTTGCCTAGGCCATGATCTTTTACGCTTAACGTTGTTATAAACTATCCATTTTTCAACCCTCGCATTGATTAGCATCATCATCTCTTTCACTTTTTAACAGTGAATCGCTGATGCTAATGCGTCGAATGAAGTAATTTTTGTTTAACTGCTATGCAACCTGAATAAGTATTATTTGACTTATCTTCAGTAAACTTTCTGCTAGTTATCTATTAGGCATTTACCATATTCCTCCATAACAAATTATTTCCTCATATTTTATGATTTTAAATTCTATATGATCATTGTTTTAAATCCTTTTTTCCCTCTTTATTTTTTGCTTTTTCTTGCTTTTTTTGCGTTTACTCATACTCTTGTCACATAATCTAGATATTGCCTTTGTGACACTTCCAACTTGTTCTTGTTGAAAAATCTCGGACTTGATTGATTTCTTCATTACAAGAAATATATCCTCAAATTATGCCACTGTAGATGAGTGCAATGAGCTAAGTTCTGATCATATGCCAATAATACTGACCCTTCTTCTTCTTCTTCAAGTGCCTTGTCCGGTCTCCCTGACGTCGGCGATCACTCTGGCGAAAACGTCTCTATTTTCCGCCGTGCGGAACAGCTCTCCTTCGCTCCTTATGCCGGTCCATTCCCTGATATTCCCTAACCAGGATTGGCGACTTCTCCCGGGTCCACGTCGACCCTCAATTTTCCCTTTGAGGATCAATTGAAGGAATTGACATTTATTACCTCCCAAGATGTGGCCGAGATAAGAGATTTTCCGGCATTTGACAGTGTTGAGGAGTTCTCGCTGTGTGTTTGCTCTCTTCAAGACATCATTGTTGGTAACTTTCTCGACCCAGGGAATTCGCAGCATTCGCCTGAGGATCCACATCTCAAAAGCCTCCAGGCGATTCATCTAACTGACCTTGAGTGTCCATGCTTCCACACCATAAAGAAAGCATAACTTTCTTTTGATGAATATCTGCCTTTGATGTCGATTGACCAAGTTCATCTTGCCTAGGCCATAATCTTTTACGCTTAACGTTGTTATAAACTATCCATTTTTCAACCCCCGCATTGATTAGCATCATCATCTCTTTCACTTTTAAACAGTGAATCACTGATGCTAATGCGTCGAATGAAGTAATTTTCGTTTAACTGCTATGCAACCCGAATAAGTTTTATTTGACTTATCTTCAGTCGTTATTGTAAGCACGGTAAGATAGGTTAAGTCATTTTTAAGTCATCCTTTTCACCCTGAAATTTCGAATACATACCTCAAATTTACAGACAAGATATATTTCGATCTGTGCACAACTTGGCACATCCAGGAGTAAAGGCATTGATTTCTTCATTACAAGAAATATATCCTCAAATTATGCCACTGTAGATGAGTGCAATGAGCTAAGTTCTGATCATATGCCAATAATACTGACACTTCTTCTTCTTCTTCAAGTGCCTTGTCCGGTCTCCCTGATCTCGGCGATCACTCTGGCGAAAACGTCTCTATTTTCCGCCGTGCGGAACAGCTCTCCTTCCCTCCTTATGCCGGTCCATTCTCTGATATTCCCTAACCAGGATTGGCGTCTTCTCCCGGGTCCACGTCGATCCTCAATTTCCCTTTGAGGATCAATTCAAGGAGTTGATATTTATTACCTCCCAAGATGTGGCCGAGGTAAGAGATTTTCCGGCATTTGACAGTGTTGAGGAGTTCTCGCTGTGTGTTTGCTCTCTTCAAGACATCATTGTTGGTAACTTTCTCGACCCAGGGAATTCGCAGCATTCGCCTGAGGATCCACATCTCAAAAGCCTCCAGGCGATTCATCGTACTGACCTTGAGTGTCCATGCTTCCACACCATAAAGACAGCATAACTTTCTTTTGGTGAATATCTGCCTTTGATGTCGATTGAGCAAGTTCATCTTGCCTAGGCCATAATCTTTTACGCTTAACGTTGTTATAAACTATCCATTTTTCAACCCCCGCATTGATTAGCATCATCATCTCTTTCACTTTTAAACAGTGAATCGCTGATGCTAATGCGTCGAATGAAGTAATTTTCCAGATATTAAATTATTAAAGCTTTGGTGGTTGTTTTTATTTATAACGGAATTTTGTAAATTAAACCACATATTGATATTTGTTATTGTAAATTTATTCAAAAAATACCAACATACACAATGTTTCGATTGCTGCTTCTAGAAAGTAATTTACATTTAACTGCTATGCAACCCGAATAAGTTTTATTTGACTTATCTTCAGTAAACTTTCTGCTAGTTATCTATTAGGTATTTACCATATTCCTTCAGAACAAATTATTTCCTCATATTTTATGATTTTAAATTCTATATGATCATTGTTTTAAATCCTTTTTACCCTCTTTATTTTTTCCTTTTTCTTGCTTTTTTTGCGTTTACTCATACTCTTGTCACATAATCTAGATATTGCCTTTGTGACACTTCCAACTTGTTCTTGTTGAAAAATCTCAGACTTGATTGATTTCTTCATTACAAGAAATATATCCTCAAATTATGTTATGTTATGTTATGTTATGTTATTATGAGTAATAAGGCAAGAGGTGGAAGCGGCATACTAATAAGAGAATCAATCCAACACTATTTAGAAGATAAAATAGTAACAGATAAAGCACAAATTGCTGCTGTTAACAGAAAAAGTCATAATCATCCCATCACAGTAGCAAGTATCTACTGTCCCCCACGCTATAAATAACACATATAGAATATAAAAATATTTTTGACCAACTCGGCGTTCGCTTTGTTCTTGGTGAAGACTTCAATGCCAAGCATACACATTGGGGGTCACGCCTAATTTCAGACAAAGGAAGGGAACTGTACAAAGTGTACTCATATTTTATGATTTTAAATTCTATATGATCATTGTTTTAAATCCTTTTTTCCCTCTTTATTTTTTTCTTTTTCTTGCTTTTTTTGCGTTTACTCATACACTTGTCACATAATCTAGATATTGCCTTTGTGACACTTCCAACTTGTTCTTGTTGAAAAATCTCAGACTTGATTGATTTCTTCATTACAAGAAATATATCCTCAAATTATGCCACTGTAGATGAGTGCAATGAGCTAAGTTCTGATCATATGCCAATAATACTGACACTTCTTCTTCTTCTTCAAGTGCCTTGTCCGGTCTCCCTGACGTCGGCGATCACTCTGGCGAAAACGTCTCTATTTTCCGCCGTGCGGAACAGCTCTCCTTCGCTCCTTATGCCTGTCCATTCTCTGATATTCCCTAACCAGGATTGGCGTCTTCTCCCGGGTCCACGTCGATCCTCAATTTCCCTTTGAGGATCAATTCAAGGAGTTGATATTTATTACCTCCCAATATGTGGCCGAGGTAAGAGATTTTCCGGCATTTGACAGTGTTGAGGAGATCTCGCTGTGTGTTTGCTCTCTTCAAGACATCATTGTTGGTAACTTTCTCGACCCAGGGAATTCTCAGCATTCGCCTGAGGATCCACATCTCAAAAGCCTCCAGGCGATTCATCGTACTGACCTTGAGTGTCCATGCTTCCACACCATAAAGACAGCATAACTTTCTTTTGATGAATATCTGCCTTTGATGTCGATCGACCAAGTTCATCTTGCCTAGGCCATGATCTTTTACGCTTAACGTTGTTATAAACTATCCATTTTTCAACCCTCGCATTGATTAGCATCATCATCTCTTTCACTTTTAAACAGTGAATCGCTGATGCTAATGCGTCGAATGAAGTAATTTTTGTTTAACTGCTATGCAACCTGAATAAGTTTTATTTGACTTATCTTCAGTAAACTTTCTGCTAGTTATCTATTAGGCATTTACCATATTCCTCCAGAACAAATTATTTCCTCATATTTTATGATTTTAAATTCTATATGATCATTGTTTTAAATCCTTTTTTCCCTCTTTATTTTTTCCTTTTTCTTGCTTTTTTTGCGTTTACTCATACTCTTGTCACATAATCTAGATATTGCCTTTGTGACACTTCCAACTTGTTCTTGTTGAAAAATCTCGGACTTGATTGATTTCTTCATTACAAGAAATATATCCTCAAATTATGCCACTGTAGATGAGTGCAATGAGCTAAGTTCTGATCATATGCCAATAATACTGACCCTTCTTCATCTTCTTCAAGTGCCTTGTCCGGTCTCCCTGACGTCGGCGATCACTCTGGCGAAAACGTCTCTATTTTCCGCCGTGCGGAACAGCTCTCCTTCGCTCCTTATGCCGGTCCATTCCCTGATATTCCCTAACCAGGATTGGCGACTTCTCCCGGGTCCACGTCGATCCTCAATTTCCCTTTGAGGATCAATAGAAGGAGTTGACATTTATTACCTCCCAAGATGTGGCCGAGATAAGAGATTTTCCGGCATTTGACAGTGTTGAGGAGTTCTCGCTGTGTGTTTGCTCTCTTCAAGACATCATTGTTGGTAACTTTCTCGACCCAGGGAATTCGCAGCATTCGCCTGAGGATCCACATCTCAAAAGCCTCCAGGCGATTCATCTTACTGATCTTGAGTGTCCATGCTTCCACACCATAAAGAAAGCATAACTTTCTTTTGATGAATATCTGCCTTTGATGTCGATTGACCAAGTTCATCTTGCCTAGGCCATAATCTTTTACGCTTAACGTTGTTATAAACTATCCATTTTTCAACCCCCGCATTGATTAGCATCATCATCTCTTTCACTTTTAAACAGTGAATCACTGATGCTAATGCGTCGAATGAAGTAATTTTCGTTTAACTGCTATGCAACCCGAATAAGTTTTATTTGACTTATCTTCAGTCGTTATTGTAAGCACGGTAAGATAGTTTAAGTCATTTTTAAGTCATCCTTTTCACCCTGAAATTTCGAATACATACCTCAAATTTACAGACAAGATATATTTCGATCTGTGCACAACTTGGCACATCCAGGAGTAAAGGCATTGATTTCTTCATTACAAGAAATATATCCTCAAATTATGCCACTGTAGATGAGTGCAATGAGCTAAGTTCTGATCATATGCCAATAATACTGACACTTCTTCTTCTTCTTCAAGTGCCTTGTACGGTCTCCCTGACCTCGGCGATCACTCTGGCGAAAACGTCTCTATTTTCCGCCGTGCGGAACAGCTCTCCTTCCCTCCTTATGCCGGTCCATTCTCTGATATTCCCTAACCAGGATTGGCGTCTTCTCCCGGGTCCACGTCGATCCTCAATTTCCCTTTGAGGATCAATTCAAGGAGTTGATATTTATTACCTCCCAAGATGTGGCCGAGGTAAGAGATTTTCCGGCATTTGACAGTGTTGAGGAGTTCTCGCTGTGTGTTTGCTCTCTTCAAGACATCATTGTTGGTAACTTTCTCGACCCAGGGAATTCGCAGCATTCGCCTGAGGATCCACATCTCAAAAGCCTCCAGGCGATTCATCGTACTGACCTTGAGTGTCCATGCTTCCACACCATAAAGACAGCATAACTTTCTTTTGGTGAATATCTGCCTTTGATGTCGATTGAGCAAGTTCATCTTGCCTAGGCCATAATCTTTTACGCTTAACGTTGTTATAAACTATCCATTTTTCAACCCCCGCATTGATTAGCATCATCATCTCTTTCACTTTTAAACAGTGAATCGCTGATGCTAATGCGTCGAATGAAGTAATTTTTGTTTAACTGCTATGCAACCTGAATAAGTTTTATTTGACTTATCTTCAGTAAACTTTCTGCTAGTTATCTATTAGGCATTTACCATATTCCTCCAGAACAAATTATTTCCTCATATTTTATGATTTTAAATTCTATATGATCATTGTTTTAAATCCTTTTTTCCCTCTTTATTTTTTCCTTTTTCTTGCTTTTTTTGCGTTTACTCATACTCTTGTCACATAATCTAGATATTGCCTTTGTGACACTTCCAACTTGTTCTTGTTGAAAAATCTCGGACTTGATTGATTTCTTCATTACAAGAAATATATCCTCAAATTATGCCACTGTAGATGAGTGCAATGAGCTAAGTTCTGATCATATGCCAATAATACTGACACTTCTTCTTCTTCTTCAAGTGCCTTGTCCGGTCTCCCTGACGTCGGCGATCACTCTGGCGAAAACGTCTCTATTTTCCGCCGTGCGGAACAGCTCTCCTTCGCTCCTTATGCCGGTCCATTCCCTGATATTCCCTAACCAGGATTGGCGACTTCTCCCGGGTCCACGTCGACCCTCAATTTTCCCTTTGAGGATCAATTGAAGGAGTTGACATTTATTACCTCCCAAGATGTGGCCGAGATAAGAGATTTTCCGGCATTTGACAGTGTTGAGGAGTTCTCGCTGTGTGTTTGCTCTCTTCAAGACATCATTGTTGGTAACTTTCTCGACCCAGGGAATTCGCAGCATTCGCCTGAGGATCCACATCTCAAAAGCCTCCAGGCGATTCATCTTACTGACCTTGAGTGTCCATGCTTCCACACCATAAAGAAAGCATAACTTTCTTTTGATGAATATCTGCCTTTGATGTCGATTGACCAAGTTCATCTTGCCTAGGCCATAATCTTTTACGCTTAACGTTGTTATAAACTATCCATTTTTCAACCCCCGCATTGATTAGCATCATCATCTCTTTCACTTTTAAACAGTGAATCACTGATGCTAATGCGTCGAATGAAGTAATTTTCGTTTAACTGCTATGCAACCCGAATAAGTTTTATTTGGCTTATCTTCAGTCGTTATTGTAAGCACGGTAAGATAGGTTAAGTCATTTTTAATTCATCCTTTTCACCCTGAAATTTCGAATACATACCTCAAATTTACAGACAAGATATATTTCGATCTGTGCACAACTTGGCACATCCAGGAGTAAAGGCATTGATTTCTTCATTACAAGAAATATATCCTCAAATTATGCCACTGTAGATGAGTGCAATGAGCTAAGTTCTGATCATATGCCAATAATACTTACACTTCTTCTTCTTCTTCAAGTGCCTTGTCCGGTCTCCCTGACGTCGGCGATCACTCTGGCGAAAACGTCTCTATTTTCCGCCGTGCGGAACAGCTCTCCTTCGCTCCTTATGCCGGTCCATTCCCTGATATTCCCTAACCAGGATTGGCGACTTCTCCCGGGTCCACGTCGACCCTCAATTTTCCCTTTGAGGATCAATTGAAGGAGTTGACATTTATTACCTCCCAAGATGTGGCCGAGATAAGAGATTTTCCGGCATTTGACAGTGTTGAGGAGTTCTCGCTGTGTGTTTGCTCTCTTCAAGACATCATTGTTGGTAACATTCTCGACCCAGGGAATTCGCAGCATTCGCCTGAGGATCCACATCTCAAAAGCCTCCAGGCGATTCATCTTACTGACCTTGAGTGTCCATGCTTCCACACCATAAAGAAAGCATAACTTTCTTTTGATGAATATCTGCCTTTGATGTCGATTGAGCAAGTTCATCTTGCCTAGGCCATAATCTTTTACGCTTAACGTTGTTATAAACTATCCATTTTTCAACCCCCGCATTGATTAGCATCATCATCTCTTTCACTTTTAAACAGTGAATCACTCATGCTAATGCGTCGAATGAAGTAATTTTCGTTTTACTGCTATGCAACCCGAATAAGTTTTATTTGACTTATCTTCAGTCGTTATTGTAAGCACGGTAAGATAGGTTAAGTGTCATTTTTAAGTCATCTTTTTCACCGTGAAATTTCGAATTTGAATTCAACAGAATAATCCTCAACACTTGCTTTCTCGAAATTGGTAGATTCTGTTAATTGAAATTTGGAAATTTGAAATGCTTTCAACATTTTAACACAAGCTGATTCCTGAATGTTGAGATAATTTAAATTCGTTATCATATATATATTGGTTTAGGTTTCCGTGAATGTTATTCTTATTATTATTAGATTTATCAGGGATATAATCACGTATTTTTGTGAGATTGTTATCTCGACGTTTCGGCACCCATTTTGGCGCCATTTCCAAGAGATTATTTAGGTTTTATTATTTTTGGGATTCTGGGTCTTATTCTGTGTGACCAAGGGTTAATATCGGGATTTTGGGTTGCTAGGTTAGGTGGTTTTGTACTCACTGCGTTGCTGTAGAGCTCCCAAGAATTCTGGGCAATCCTGAGACCGGCACACGTCCGCACTGGACAACAGTCAGCTTAATATCTTTTCTCATCGCTTGTGCAAAATAATTATAATAATATTCTTTACTATCAAATAATTTGAATTAGTTTTAAAATATTTTCTTATTGTGCTACTGACAAAGATTAAAAGCATACTCCACACTAAAAATTTTTTCAATATCTTCTCTATTCCTAATGCTGAATATCTTCAAATAATTTTCTTATATAAATTTTATACCTTTAACTTGGAAAATATGCAAAGTTGTTCTAGAAAAAAAAACAAAACAAAAATGTATTGGAGAACCTCTTGATATTGGTTTTTCATCGAAAGATGTTCTAACACAAAACTCAAATTTAAAGGAGAAACTACATAGTGAGACACATAATTACAATATTCAAGTCATAAAGAAAGTAAGGTAAAATTGGTCCACAATCACGTACGTATAATTTAAAATGAAATAATAATAATATAAAAATGATGGATTAATTTCTATCGAAAATGATGTTTATTAGTACTCAAGGCTTGAAATTACCAAATGCATTCAAATGACGGAATAAATTTCTAGTAGGGTTAAAATTCTTTAGAAGTTGCAATAACTTTATTTTAATTTTTTTTTTAATCCAATACTCTTATATATTATATTTATTATTTGCATAATATTAAATATTAAAAGTTGTTCTGGAATATACTGATGATTCAACTTGTAAATTCGAGTAAAAAGACAACATCAAATAATGATTTATTGACTTTGACTTTTTCCACAATTTTTTTTTGTTTTAAAAAACAAAAAACAAAACAACTAATTATTTAACTTAAACAAGTATAAGATAATTTGATTATCTGTTTTTAAAAATCATTTTTAATGACATTTTAATTTCATGTCAACTCGTCTTTTTCCAAAGAGGCGTAATAAAAGAGGACGAGAAAAATACAAACCCCAAGTAAATTATTATTATTAATAATAATAGAAGATGTAAATAGTGGATTGATCAAAATTGTTTCGTTGAGGTAAAGCACCTTTTTAAGTAACTAAATAATTTCCAACATCAATATTTTTATATAATATTTTTATTATAGATTTTACTACATATACAAATATATTTTATCACATATATACCTATATATAATAACTAGCTGCTCAGTCCACCGTCAGCGGTTCTCACAAATAGTAGCATTCAGCATTATCTGGATGAACTGTACATACTGGTCAATGTACCAGTAAAACATTTATCAGCTAGAATTTCTGGCGCCATGTTTTCATCTGTAAAATTGAATCGTGGATTTATTCCAGGTGTAAAAGTGATGAACTTTGTGATATAGCAACGTTTTTGAAATATCATCTGTTACACACAAATTGGAAAAAAAATCAATTTTATATTTGGCGTATTATTAGCTATCTGTGTAATAATATCTTATGTGAAGTAGATTCGTTTACCATTTTCCAAGCGAACATAACGGATGCATAACTGCAGAAAATCGATCAAGAATATCAAAGCCGAAAATCTTACACATAGTCTCAATATTGCTAATATAACCTTCCATTTGAAAATGTTTTACTTCATTAAGTGACGCGCTCGGATTCTCATGTCCAAAAACTGTCATGTCACTGCCTTTATTAATATATGATCAAATGTATGTATGTATGTATCTAAGCGTTAAATTATTTCAAAAGAATAGGAGAGTAGGGTATAGTTCATTAGTTATCAATTTCTACATTATTCTGTTTTATTTTTATACTATCTGTGTCTCCTTTATCCCCTGGTTTTTGTCGTTTATACAGAGGATCACCATCACCACCAGTTTGTGTTTCTTGCCGTGAAAACATTTTGCTTTATTTGCAGTAGATACTTCATATGCCGTTTACAAAGGCCTTTTGTCTACCCTGATCTTAGGCCAAATAGTTAGCTCGCGGTTTCTCTGGCAGTTTGGCTATGATGATTAATGAGGTGATACTTATATTTTATGCTATATGCTTCATTTTAAGCAGTAGAATTTCAGAGGCATATTCGATTAATTTCCAATTGATGTATGACTTCGGTGACAATGGGTATGTTTAATTCTTTCTGCAGAAGGTTTACGGGAAAGTATCTAGGGGCACCGGGTAGGCCCTAAGAACTGTATTTTGGAACCTCTGAATAATGTTTAGATTTCAAATGGCAAGTACCAGTTTTAAATTGAGACACTCAATTTGTAGCCCATTTGAAGTTCTTTTGTGCAATATGAACAACTTTTATATATAAATATAAATATATCCCAATCAGATACGAAAAATCTCAGGAGCACTCCATGACTTTAAAGGACTAAAATAGTTCTCGAATCTTTGTAAATAAGAGTTTATAGAGCAAATAAAGATGAAATTATGAAATTGGAGGAGATTAATAAACAAGGTATTATTACTTAATTTCTACGCATCATCCACTTCAGATCTAAAATCAGTGAGATGTATGCGTTCCTAGGTGAAAAATCTTTTTGTAAGGAAAACAATTGTAAAATGGCCTAGACTAAGAATGCAATGACTAACAAATATGAGCGTCGATTTTAAAGAGAAGACATTCTCTTTACATCTCTCTTTCTCCAGATATAAATCACATAAACTTATCGTTCTCTTCTCTTAACATTAGAATTAGTTTTGTCACTTGGAATAAACTTTTTTCTTGATTCCACTTCCCATTCCTTATCTTATAAATTCAGATTGACATTTTCAGCTTTTTTCGGATTGACATTTTCAGCTTTTTTCGTGTCAATCTATTTAATTTAAGAAACAACACAATTAAATTCAATTATTCGTATATCATAAATCGCGCGGGTTTTCTTTTAAAAGAGCTCGTGCCGATTTTAAAGAGAATATACTCGAATATATAAATAAAAATAAATTCTTTATATGAAATTTGTTTGTTGTTTAAAAAAATAAATATATTTAACCATGATGTTCTATCATGAATCGACGGACATGTTCTGTTAATTTCTGATAAATATGTACGTGATGCTCTGCCATAATTATTTTCCTTGCTATCTACAGGAAAATGTCTTGCTGATTAATTAATTAACTATTATGTTGTGTAATGTAGATTTTATTTAATAGAGTAATTTATGACAGATAGGATTTTATCACATAGAAATCCCTTTGGCATTCATCCCATTCGAACATAAAGTAGGATCTCGTTTACGAATGGATCGGAATGCAAAGGAAGTATATAAAATCAAATATTATTGAAATTTAGTGTAATACTTTTTTGCCGGTTTAACTTTAGTATATTTCATTTGCAATAAATAAGTTTATTTCGTGAAGAAAAAAAAATAAAATGACTTCCATTTTTCTTGAAATGCATAGTCGTTATATATATAGCTAGGAAATATAGGATATATTTAGGATAAAGGATCTATGTGAGTGGGTGTTGGTTGAGATGTCATCATCTTTAATCCAATGAAAAATGATATTTAAATATTTTCCACATGAAGAAAATTAGCTAATATATAAATCTTCGGCGTACTTTCTGACTCTATTATTATAATCTCTATATTTTTTTTGTGGCATTTTACCGATAGATTGTAATATACTCTGACGTATTTATTAGGCTTTTAAAATAGTTGCAAATAATCACTTCATTCGATATTGAAAAACGACATAAGTATATACATTTTATTGATCTAAAATAATGTAGGCGGATCCTAACAGTTCTACAGGGTAGATGGGCCTCCCCCCTGAAGTAATACCTTACGGTGGTTCCAGGGGGGCACCTGCAAAGGTCCAAAAAAGGGTTTTTTTTAGCCGGTTAGAGTCCGGCACTACCCCGTTGGGACACCAACTTACAGCGGGGTGTCCGCGTGGATTTTCCCCTCCTTATACATAAAACAAAAAAAAGAACACGACGATAACCCTTAAGAAAAATAAATTGTGATTTATATAAAATCTCTATTTAAATTTATCGACAGTCGTTCAAATATAACTTCTGCTAGTTTTTTGGCCTCCAACATAATTGCCAAGTATGAAAAACCATTTAGTGATGGTGAATATTTAAAAGAAGCATGGTTAAAATGTGCACCAGTTCTGTTTGGGGATTTTGAAAACAATGAAAAAATAATTCAAAGAATAAAAGATATGCCTTTGGCTAGAAGCTCGGTGAAAGAAGGAATTTTGGAAATGACTAAAAATATAAGTCACCAGCAAAAAATAGATATTAAAACTTTAGGATTATTTTGGCTCTGTCTGTACTGACATAACTGGATCAGCTCGTTTAGCAATTTTTATTCGTTACTGCGTTAAAAATAATATCAAAGAAATGATAAGTTTAGCATCTTTAGCCAGCATTAACAAAAAGAGTAGATATTTGCAATGCAGTTATAAATGCACTCAATGAAAGGAAATATCTTTCCAAAATAGTTTCTGTAACAACTAATTGTGCTCGCAGTATGATAGGAGAGGTTATTAACTGGTATTGTTTTTTTATAAGACAAATATTATATCACTTATGTTTTTTGTTTGTTAACTTGCTTACTCAACGTATTGGACACTCAATTCTATTGAATCATACATCAGCAGGTTTTATGCACAAAGACCAGGTTTAAGCCATTGGAAGATATTAATATTATTGTTAGCATCTTTAGCAGCATTAAGAAAAAGAGTAGATATTTTCAATTGATCAATTTAATATCTTTGTTTGTTATATATCCTAAAATTTTTACATTTTATTAGGGTGATGGTGACCGCCTGAGTATTACTTCTACTGGAATACAGCTCTCCCAATTTAAAGGCCAGCTGAGCACCAAACTTGTCCGCCAAAGCTCCAGCTACATCATCTCTGCAAGTTGTTGCGCCTATTATTAGGAGAGTTTCCGATTCGGATTCGGCTCCTATTCTTCTTACCTTGAGGTTTGTTTCCCACGAGGCAATCTTTTCTTGGATTGTTTCCAGCGCACTCAAGTTCTTTTCAGTGATAATGAGTAGCTTTCCTTCTCTAGTACTTTTCAGTCGCGTGATGTATTTTCCTGGCTCAGTTTTCTTGATACAGTCCTTTACGCTATTCAAGACTGTCTTGAACTCCTTGCCCTCTTGTTCTACCACAAGGGCAAAAGTCTTTCTTTTAGATTTATTCGGCTCCTTTGATTTGATTGGTTCAATTAACTCGTTCATCTTCCGTTTGGTGGTGTATATATCAATTTCCCTACCCTCGCCATGGAAGGTGCATTCTAACATTTTCCTCCAGCTGTTAAGGGTCAGACCATTTACATGATGAATGGTTATGGATTCGCTGGGGCTGAGTTCACCCGTGACTGCTTGCATCTTGTTCCATAAATCTTCAGTTGTTCCCTTGAGGGGTGCTCTAATAATCTTCCTGTTGACTGTTTTCATCACCCCTTTAAATCTTAACTTCGTCGCTTGTTCTATAACCTCAACTTCTTGGCTAGTGCTATCAAGTTCAGGAAATCTATCCATATATAATTTTTGAATGCTTTTTTGCATTCCCGGGTCATCTGCTTCTACGATAATTATTTTCGCTGTTTCATCGGGTGCATCTAGAGGATTTCCCACAATAAACTTAGTATTGCGGAATAAATCTTCATCCGACACCTGCTTCTCTACCTGGATCCATTTTTCGAAAGTGTTCACTTCATCCAGGGAAGTTAATTTGTCTGCTGTTTTATTCCAAGCTATGGTTTGCGTTGAGGCTTCGCAAGTTTTTATTATCTTTTTTTGAGTGTCGTTTTCGACTTTATGGCCTGAAACCACGAAACTGTCTCGCTCCCACTTGTGATCTTCCAGCCACTCCTTGACCGTTACTCTATTAAATATTTCTCCCACCTTACTGAGCTTCTCTATCATAGATTTGATGTCCTTATTTGGATATTTTTCAACCAGTTTACTTAGGATACTAATTTGGTATCGAGCGTCACTGACAGCTTCTGTTATTTCATAGGCGATAGGGCATTCACGCCTTTTTGCTATACCTATCGGACTACTTGAAGCTCTTCTTTTATTGCTAATTTCAGGTCCAGAATAACTCCTTTGCCTTCCACTTATCCTAAGAGGAATAGTCAATCCTGGAAGCTTTGAGTTCTTGGTTTCTGGGTTCTTCATATTTCCTACTGAGCTAGTATCAAGATTATTTAGATTGTTGAACTTACTCATAATGCTTTTTAGTCACCTCGTTGGCGGACCTGTCTCCGACGCAGGGTGCTCCGTGTGGGCGGGCCACCATCCTAACCAGCCCACTGCCCATGTAGACTTGGTTCAAGGGCCTTGTCTGGGAATTATCATCCGGACGTCCCTAGCGGACACAAATCACGGCACTTAATCCACCAACTTCTCACAATACCATCGTAGAATGGCTAGGCTTTACCATGGGGTTCAGTGGAGGTCATCATCCAGGGGCTGTGCATACCCTGGCATGATTTGGGTCGAACACACTAGACACCACCTACCCCCATGGCAGTGGGGAGGAATAAGGATCTGGAAAGCATTTAGCATTTTTTAAGATGATTTAGGGTGTTTACATGGTTCCTCGTGGGTTTGGGTTTAGTGAGGAATCCAAGGCTCGCCAGGGCAAGGCTGCTTCCTTGAGGCAGACCTGTCCTCACCGAAATCGCAGGGACAGGTCCACCCGCTACCCGTGTGCTTAGCCACTCCCATTGTGCAGCAACGCGCACTGATCAAATGAACAGCCGCCCCTAACCTGGGAAACAGACGCTGCACCCCGGGCCGCCCGATACGGGAACAGACACCCGAGGATATGAGAACAGCCGCTCCTAACATGGAGAACAGACGCTGCCCAAGCAGTTAATGGAGCTGGAACTCAATAAACTGCCCAGTTCCTATTTTGGTCCGCGGGTGGGTAACAACCACCTACCCTGTATATCTACAGGGCTTTCCACTATCCGCCACCTGGGGACACGCTCGGTTGGGGTATAAGCAAACCCCGCCTACACACACTCACAGCTAGGACACCTATTGTCGCCAACCTAGGGAGTACCTATATGTACCCGTCCTGGGGAAGAGAAAGAGTAGAAGAAAAACAAAAGAAACGAACAAATAAATAAATAAACAACAAATAGGTAAATAAATAAACACAGACAAGACAAACAAAAACAAATAAATAAATAAACAAACAAACAAATAAATACATATAAAACAAAATAAAATAAAATAAAAATAAAGTAAGCAACCAAGCCAACTCACGAACCACTAAGAAACCCGCAACCAAGACGCAAAGCGATAGATAAGGAGGTGCAGAGCACCGCCCACCGCTCCCCCAAGCACTCCGACACAGGACCCCCTCTCTCACAAGAACGCCCACCTCCCAGCTCGATGGAAGGGGTATAGTAAGATGAATGAAAAAAAAAAGATCAAAATATAATAAATACCTCGAATTCTTATCCAAAAATATCCCCATTAAAGAAGGATTAAGTATTAGTTAAATACAATAACTTGAGCTTCGGGCAGAATAAAAGTCCGTACCCAGGCGCAAATCCCAGTCGCATGAGACTCACCATCAATCAGTCAAACAGAGCGCAAAGAGCCCAACAAAATGGCGTAACAATCAAGTCGATACCACCAAAAAGGCCTAAGATATCCCGCAAAAGGCAAGAGCGGTTATCAGCACGTCCACTCAGTTCAACAGAACCCATCTTGAATGTGCTAAATTATATATATATACACCTATCCCCCGATTTACACGGTAGATACGTTCCTGAGAAAAACGTGTAAATCGAAAATTGAAAATTTTCAAGTCAAAACCGTGTAAATCGAAAAGCTTGTAGAAAATGCATAATTTTGCTATTTAACAGTTGTGATTTTTTTCAATATTTTTAGGTGTACACAGAAATAAAAATAAAATGCATTGACAGGTTAAAATATGTAATATATTACGGAAACACTGTTTTTTTATTTAATTACAATACATTAAACAGAAGAACAAAAAATAAAACCAAAGGTGTTTTATTATCCTTCATCACTATCAGAAATTACTCTCATTCTTTTTTTCGGAATCGAAGGTTGGAATATGGAAAATTAAATCTTTCTGAAACTGTGAAACTTTCACTCAAATACAATTTTCCGTAGATAAAACTTTAATTTTATGCGAAGAAATACAGACACAGTGTGCATGTGCAGCAAGTCAGCACATAAGCTCGGGATTCCCCATGAAATGTGTACACAGTAGCATTTAGTAGAGTGCGATAAAAACAAAAAAAAAACTTATTTGGAAAACCGTGTAAAAGCGAAAACGTGTAAAACAAGTACCGTGTAAATCGGGGGATAGGTGTATGTATTGGTAATTATACAGAAGACTGGCGAAAGGAGGTAGGTGGTTGAAACTTACTTTGGGGTGTTCCTTGAATGATTCTGAACAACTTTATATGCAACTTTTTTTATGATCTCTTTTAGTTTAATTAATAAAAATTAATTAATTAAAAGACTTTTTCGGTTTTTTAAATTCGGTTTATTTTATTTTAGAAATAGTTTTATTCATACCAAAGTTATTTAAACGCTTTTGCGGAGTTTATATTTTCTAAAATAAAATAAACCGAATTTAAAAAACCGAAAAAGTCTTTAAATAACTTTAGTATGGATAAACTATTTATAAAATAAAATAAACCGAATTTAAAAAACCGAAAGTCTTTAAATAACTTTAGTATGGATACACAGTTTAATTAATTAAACTAAAAGAGATCATAAAAAAAGTTGCATATAAAGTTGTTCAGAATCATTCAAGGAACACCTCAAAGTAAGTTTCAACCACCTACCTCCTTTCGCCAGTCTTCTGTATAATTACCTATATATTTTTAAATTGAAACATGTATTATTAAAACTTAGACTAAAGAAATAAAATTATATATATATTTATGTTCGTTTAGATTTTTGTGAAATTTTTTATTATTATGAAAAACTACTTGCGGGTTTTATCACGTTAAATTTGAGTCTCGACATTTCGGTGGCAATTTTTACACCATTTTCAAAAGAGTATTTTAGAACTCTTAAAAGTGGCATAAAAATTCCCGCCGAAACGTTCGAGCGTTTTTTAGCATGGAATTTGTTGTTATTCTCCCCTAAATTAATCTCTTTAAATTGAAGTAAAAATGCCCATCGAAAAGTCGAGTTTTAAATTTTAATGGGACATTGAAATGGCCGCCGAAGTGTTCTAGAGTTTGTTTTAGTAGGGAATTTTTTAGAATTCTCTCTTAAAATATTCTCTTGAAAATGGCATAAAAATAGATGTCGAAACATCGAGATTCAAAGTTCACAATAAAGTGTAAAAACAATAAATATAGTTTAATGAAGAATTTTATCATATAATTCAACATTTAAATTTGTACAAGTTTGTTATATTTCTTGTTCTAATCTTCTTACACTTGATTATAATTGAAATGAAAAATAAAGAAATTTTCTCTTATCAATAAACAGAAACTCTAAATTACCTGAACTGATAAGAAATTATCCTCCAATGTTACTAAAATGAATAGAATAGAATTCTTCCTCGATGATCAAACAATGGTGATAAGATTTGGTTCTATTTTTAGAAGTAAATAATCATCGGTAATAGTTTTGACCAGGTCTTATGCCAATTTGTTCCCGGTATCTTAATCGGATGTCCTTGCATAGCCAGCCACCATTATTGAAACTTTTGCGTGTTTTGACAAGATAAGCGGAATCCGGTTTGTCCGCACTTTCATTCAACTCGAAAGGTTTGAATTACAAGAAACGCACAATCCTCAAGCAATCAGGATCTTCAGATGATTAGAACAGAATCTAATTGAAATCCCTTTGTCTGAACCACCTCAGGGAACTTGAATACTCTCTCTGTTTATATTGTCCCATAATGTTACTTTCTCTCCAATTATAATCGATAGATAAATGTCAATTCATGATTTCACTTGCAGAAACAATTCAAAAAAATGAATTATATAATATTTTTAATTAAGTTTTAATCAATCATTCAAATTTAACAAAAAATAATCATTAAAATAAATTAATATATATATAAAGAATTATAATATAATAAAAATTCATACAAAAAGAATATAAACCAGAGTTTCCCAAAAAATTTTTATCTACGTTTTCCTCTTTTAAACTTCTCTCGTTTAATAGATTTCTATATTTTTGATGCAATATAAGTATTATAGATTAACATAGAAATATTAGCATTTAATAAAGTATTTTTATATTAGTAGTCGTAGGGCCAATATTATTTAACCAAACTTACAATTCAATATTTTATAAATTCATATTCTCCTTTATTACCATAAATAATTAATATAATTCCTAACTGAAAAAAATTAATATGATAATATAATAAATAATTAATATTAATATGACATTAATATGATTTTTCAGGCAGTCACACAGACCGCTTGAGTCGGAGCAAACGTAAGGTAATTGATAACGACTGCAGAATAAGTATTCGAAATACGTTGGACGTTTATTTAATATCACTTTTATAAGATGATATTTCATAATATTTGTGATATTTTGATTAATAATATATTGCACTATTTTCGCATAAGATAATATAGTTAATAAATATTTTAATATATAAATAAAATTAATTCAATCCACCAAACTATTTAAGTCTTCGCATCAATCTATTTAAATTGAATGGAACTTAGGGTCAACAATAATACATAAATCTGTATTATTAGGTTGCTAAGTTCATGAATATTTTGTTTTACAATCAGCTTATACAAAAACTATTAGTAAATTTGATATAAGTGATGTTCATTCATACACACACTCACACACATTCATTCATACACTCACACGTCAATTGAAGGGAAAGTTATCCATCGAAAACTTTGAGAGCTTAACACTAAACCTACCAGCATTGCATGTATAACCTACCATCACCGGTCAAATGACGGGTTTTTAAATTACTTATTTCTCTTAATTTAAATTGAAGAAAACAATTATTTAATAATTAAAAATATAGTTTCTTTGATTTAAAAATAAATCTTTTACATTTTATACATTATTACAACAATTTTTACAAATTGTAGGCTTCTCAATCGCACATTTGCAGCATACGTACTTTTTACATTTTAGACAGAATTTGTTAGTCTTATTGTCGTTGCAGTATCTTATCTGACGTGTTTTCCGATCACTTTATCGTGAACTAATGTTTCTGGCTTCTTTTGCTGGCTCTTCTTCTCTGGCTGTTGCTTTTTTTGATATTCACTAATAAGTTCTCCCAATTGAAATAAAAATTTTTGCCTGCATATTACACTTCCGGTTGTTTCTTTATATAAAACCCATGCATTTATCCCGGCTAAGTCTAGGATATTGACTTTTCGAGAGAAAATAGCTTGTAATAATTCCAACGACAATAAGAATCTCTTTCTGAGACATTCGAAGTTGAAGCTGTGATTATTACGTTAATGTATTATTCAATGGGTTACCTACAACAATGCTCAGCGCAAATGGACAGGGAAACAGTCAGGTGAGCCAGTTTGCACCCGATGAAGTTGTTTATCTCTATTTGATGGGATAGCAAGGGTATAATCTATTTCGAGCTTCTCCCCGTTGGCGAAACAATTTATTCGGACAAGTACTATCGCCAATTAACCAATCTGAATTTGTCTTTGTCTTTTATCACGATAATGCCAAACCACACGTTTTGAAAAAGACGTTGTGCAAACTAAAGATCTTAAAATGCGATGGCCTAACGCAGCCACCGTATTTTCCTGATATCGCACCATCTGACTATCACTTGATCCTGTCATTGCAAAATTATTTAAATGGAAACTATTTGGAGGCCTTAAAAAACGGCGTCTCTTCGTTCTTTGAAACTAAACCGCCCAGTTTTTATGTCAATATGCTTGTACCACTCTCGGCATCTTCCTCTTGTCCATTTTAATATGTCGATGATTCCACATTGATTTCGGTTATTTTCATTTCGAACTTTGTCTCTTATACTGAGCCCTAAGATTGATCTTAGGATTTTCATTTCGGCTACTTGCGGACGGTTTTTGGTTTTGGTGGTTTCTGCTCTTGTCTCTACGGCGTCTGTTGTTCCTTTTATATAAAGTAATGTTATTTGTGATCTATATATTGGTTTTTCATTTTCATTTTTGATTTCTGTCTTTTTTGTTTTTATGAATTTTCAAATTTCATATTCCAAGAAGCCATTGTTTATGAAAGCTTGAAAGCAACATTTGATAATTATTGTGTTAACTTCTAATTAATTTAAGTTTATTTTCTTATCACTGTGTTTGTTTTACAAACATTATATTAAAACCCTTTGATGACTTTGGATGGAATTTTGTACACGAATTTTAACCAACATCCGATTTTTACTTTGATCTCGATGAATTAATTATATGTCTAATCCACTAAAAATTAATTATTATTAATTATCATTATTTATTTATTTATTTATTTATTTAGCCTTTAATGGTACAGAATATTTACAAAAAATAGATAACTTATAAGTGTACAAAAGAAGATATTTACAATTTTTTTTTTTTTTTTTTATAATTATTTCACTAAGTACCAGGCCCGTTTGGGCATAGGCCTCTCCCAAATATAAGTACCTATATAACCTGGCCCTTTCGGGCATAGGCCCCCTCCAGTCTTTTCCATTCATTCCTTTGTCTAGCAACTCGGCACCAGTCCCTTCCAGCCACCATTGTTATGTCGTCTTCCCATCTTTTCTTCTGTCTTCCTTTTCTTCTTTTTTGGTCTATGGGGCACCACTCCGTCACTGTCTTGGTCCATCTTCCAGCCTCCACTCTTGTTATGTGTCCGGCCCATCTCCACTTTAGGGTTCTAATGGTTACGCCGATATTGCTCACCCCGGCCTTCTTATAGATATCTTTAACCCTTATCCTATCGGACCTCTTTATACCCATTATTGCTCTCAACATGGACCTTTGTGTTACTTCCAATTTATGTCCTAATTTTTTTTTCAGGGCCCATGTTTGGGAGCCATAAATTAGTGTTGGTATTATGCATTTTTTGAACACTTTTATTTTAAATGTTATTTCTATTTCTTTATTTTTTAAAATGAATTTTAGCGCCCAAAATTTTTTCCATCCTAAGGCAATTCTCCTATTTATTTCTTCCGATGTTCTATCGCTGAAGCTCACAGTCTGTCCCAGATAGACGGTCTCCTCCTTCCAGGGCATTGAGGATTTCTCTTGCCCAACTGTATCCTCCAGGGAATTTGTCAATATTACGCTTTTCTGGGGGTTTATTTTAAGCCCCACTGTTTGGCTTATATCTTCTAGTTCTCGTATCATTAGCAATATCTGGCTCCTGGAAGCTCCGATTACTACGATATCATCAGCAAATCGCAAATTACTAAGGTAAACACCGTTCATTTTAATGCCCATTCTCTCCCAATTCAATCGTTTAAACATTTCTTCTAGTACACAGTTGAATAATAGGGGTGAGAGCGGGTCCCCCTGTCTCACCCCCCTCCTCACAGGAAGGAACGGCCCGGGCTCATCCAAGGAAACACGAGCTCGACAATCGGTGTATAGGTTTCTAATGATATTTATATATGTTAATTCGACACCTTGTGAATTTAATGCCTCAAAGATGGAGTCTTGGTAAACCGAATCAAAAGCCTTTGTGTAGTCTATAAAGGCCAAGAAGACATCAAACCCATACTCATTGGCCTTTTCAATCAGTTGATTGATCACATGGAGATGGTCGCAAGTCGAGTAACCAGCTCTGAATCCCGCCTGTTCTATGGCTTGATTAAAATTAATTGTTTTTATTATTCTACTCTGTATGATCTTCATAAAAATTTTTCCCAGATTAGATGAAATAGTTAGAGGTCTAAAGT
Source organism: Labia minor (assembly GCA_963082975.1). Classification (NCBI taxonomy): domain Eukaryota; kingdom Metazoa; phylum Arthropoda; class Insecta; order Dermaptera; family Spongiphoridae; genus Labia; species Labia minor. The sequence goes on along the minus strand of OY720348.1, from coordinate 41,692,468 downwards.
TGTTAATATCTCGAGAATTTCCTTTTTTAAACATTAACAAAATATTGGCTTCTTGCCATTGCTGTGGTATATTTCCTGTCTTTAATATATTATTGTATAGTAATGTTAATGGTTTTTTGATTATGTCTATTGCATATTTTAATATGTCGTTTGTAATCCCATCGATACCCGGAGTCTTTCCTGCTTTCAACTTTTTGATGATATTTTCTATTTCTACTTGTAGAATTTCGGGGATGTCCTCTTCGTATTTGTATGATTTACAATCTATTTTTGTATTTCCCTGGTATAAATTTTTATAAAATTCCGTTGCAATTTTGATGATGTCTTGCCGATTGGTTTGTGACTTATTAACGTTATCTAGCAGGGATAGTATCTTTTTTCTTCCGGTTGAGATTTCTGCTTTTATTCTCTTTATAGAAGTATGTGGCTCGATTAGATTATTTATAATAGCATCGTTATATGTTTTTATATCTTTTTTAATATTATATTTGACAGTTTTACATATCATATTATGTTCCAGTCGATCTTTTTTGGAATTTCTTTTAATTTTCAATTTATTTCTTAATTTAATGAGATTTTTTGTATTATCAGTGAGTTTTGAAATCTTTTCTATTTTGATATTAGCCTCTTTTTGTAATACCTTCAAACATGACTCGATTTCATTATATTGTATTTTTATTTTACTTTTATTGTTAAAGTTAGTATTTTTTATTATATTTTCGATTTCATCGTATTTGCTTCTAGGTATTTTTTTGCATTCTAGCATATTAATGGTCTTCGGTTGGGGTCTTTTGGACAGTGCTTGGGGGTTTATTTCAGCTTTCAACAATCTATGGTCCGAAAAGAATTCAAATTTATCACTTACTTCGAATTTGTTTATTATATTTAGATTAGGTTTTAACATAAAATCGATCTCGTTTTTGGTGATGCCATTTGGAGCTATCCATAGTTTTTTATTTTGGCCTGTGAAACTCCTGTCCTAACCACTACGTCATTTTGTTTTTTCTTTTTTTCTAATTTAGTATCCAATCTTGTGCTTGTTGTTTCCTCTCCCGAAGGAGATGAAGACAGTGGTCTTTTTTTTAAATTAGCATTTCTTGGTTTATTAAAATCTTTAACTATTAGTTTATCATATTTAATAATGGCATACTTGCCCATCCCTCTGGCCTTTAACATTTCTGGGATCAATTCTTTCCTTGCTTCCCGAACACTGCTTGGTAAGTCCTCCGTTATATATTGGGGAAGATCTTTTAATTTATTTTTGTTTTTTAGTATTCTATTTCTACTACGTGTAGATATCAATGACACAAGAACGGGCCTCACCCTTCTTATCATTATTAAACAATTTAAATTTGAGTAAATATTTTCAAGATTATAATTCCTTTGATAATAGAATTCACATTCTGTAACTAATCAATTTTTTTAGTGATATGTATTCATTAATGTTTAATAAAATGTTTTGACAAGAGTTTTGAGAGCTTAACACTAAACCTACCACCATTGCATGTATAACCTACCATCACCGGTCAAATGACGGGTTTTTAAATTACTTATTTCTCTTAATTTAAATTGAAGAAAACAATTATTTAATAATTAAAAATATAGTTTCTTTGATTTAAAAATAAATCTTTTACATTTTATACATTATTACAACAATTTTTACAAATTATAGGCTTCTCAATCGCACATTTGCAGCATACGTACTTTTTACATTTTAGACACAATTTGTTAGTCTTATTGTCGTTGCAGTATCTTATCTGACGTGTTTTCCGATCACTTTATCGTGAACTAATGTTTCTGGCTTCTTTTGCTGGCTCTTCTTCTCTGGCTGTTGCTCTTTTTGATATTCACTAATATATCGCACCATCTGACTATCACTTGATCCTGTCATTGCAAAATTATTTAAATGGAAACTATTTGGAGGCCTTAAAAAACGGCGTCTCTTCGTTCTTTGAAACTAAACCGCCCAGTTTTTATGATCGAGGCATCCGTATGTTGCGAGAACGTTGGGTAAAGATTATCGAAAACGATGAAAATATATCATTGATTGAATAAAGATTTTTGTTTGTCTTATAACTGCGTGACTTTTACTCTCAAACTCCGCACGTACTTTTCACTCACCCAATGGTAAATAAAAATTATATTATTTTTCAATATTTCATCAACTTGTATGAATTTTAATTTTCAACATGTTTTATTTATATATAATGTAAACATATAGATTAAAATAATATATAGAATAATTTCGACTCTATCTGAGCATAAGATTAAATTATTAATCTTTATAACATCAATTTGAAGTTTTAAATTATTAAAAAGAGGCTATTTATTTGTATTAAAATTTGCACATGTTGGTTGTAAACATCGTCAAAAATAATGTTATATATTGTTTATAATCACAGGCATTCCCTGAAAGCATTATTCTTATTATTATTATTATTTTTTTTTTTTAGAAAACTACATCCAATATTGTTAAACCTTGAAATTATGACAAATCTGATACGATCGAACATAAAATGACTATCGGATCTATTTCTTATCATATCCTTTATTTAAAGGGTGAATTTATTTACATTTGGATAAGAAACGATCGTTCTGGTCATTTCTTCTCCAATTAATCGAATGAATCAATCTTTATGTCTGATTGAAATCAAATAGAAAAGATAAACTTCCTCGTAACAAATTTTAATGGCACTTTTAGTAAGGTCAGGTAAAGATCTAAACTATCAAAAGGACAGTATTTTACTAGCACTATAAATGATAATTTATCACTCTTTTTTGATTATTAGAAATCATGTAAAATTAACAGTATAAAACCGCATTTTATTTTAATGATGATTTTAGTTAATAAAACATATCTAAATATCTAAATAAATCTATAAAATAATGTTCGTTTAAGCTTCCTTAAAAGTTTTGATTATGAAAAGTAAAGGTTTTGACACCCATTTTGGCGCTCTTTTTGGTGCCATCTTCATAAAATTTTTGGAATGTATTTTTTTCCATTTTTTCTTGTTACCAAGAGTTATTATTGGTATGTCAAAGATTACACATCAATTCATCCAATAATAACAACAATGACTCTTGGACACATCGGCTAAGCAATTAACAGTTTTAGCGTCTAGATGAAACGTCGAAGTCTAAATCTCACCAAAAGATCTTCATAATATATAATTCATAATAGTTACATGGAGATAGTTGGAGGAATGTGCTTGTTGTGGCCAAAAACTTACCATTTTCTTCGCGCTAAAATCTCAAAATTTTTACACACATAATATGTGTTATATTATATGTAAATTGGAAAAATATATTATATTTCTAATCTAGCCAAAGAAAGGTCCTATAATCTTTTCTTTTCAGGTATGATTATTTTTCAATTTTATTCTGAATATATTAAGGTGACCAACCGTCCTACTTTAGGGAGGGCAGTCCTCCATTTGTATGCTCTGTCCTTGTTTTGTAAGTGTCCTTCTTTTTGATATCTGTCCCGTTTTTTGAAATATTTAGGACATTTCGTACTTTTTTCAAAATTTTTTCAATTTGCATCTAAAAAAAGTGCAAAATGTCCTGATTTGGTGTTTTCAAAAAATGGTCACCTTAGAATATATCAATATTATTAATATCATTATTCTATTATGTATCTAATTCTTGTTTTGATAAAATAATTTTTCAGAAATTTTTTACATACACATATATGTAAATATATGATACAATTAATATATTAATTTACCTATTTGAAAACATGTAATTATATTATAAAGTCAATTATATATCTTTTTAATAGTTTTTGAACTTTGATGAGATAAACAAAAAGGTTGACCGTGAACTTAGCAACGAAAATATGAATCAATTCCCTCTATTCCATTAGTTTTTGAACTTTGATGAGATAAACAAAAAGGTTGACATTATAATGTGCGCTAAATTAGCAATATAATATATCCAATATATATTACAATTCAACACAAAGAATAGTTTGTTTGTTTGTTTTTTTTTCTAAATTATAAAATCAGATATCCAATGAAATTTAATTTTTAAGTTTAATTTAAATAAATTTAATGATATTTGTTTGTAACCAGAGTAATTAGAAAGCAACCAGTTGGTAGACTAAAACTAAAATCTCGTTGTGTAATTAATACCAAGGTGAGGGATTTGGGAGTGAATAAGAGTTGGATGGAGACGGTTCACTGCACTTTTCATTTTCTTTCTTGCTAAAATTTTAATTTTGTTGAAAAAAATGTATTATTTGAATACTATTTTATTTTGGTGAATAAAAGTAAATGTGCAATTGAAATGATCTTTTAGTTCTATATATTGTAATTTTGCTTGATAGTTTAAGTCATCCTCTCAGCTGTACATTTCTCTACTCTCATTTCCAATTCGGTTTCTCTTCGTTCCCTCTGTTTATTAGCGCCAGCTTTATCACCATTAAAAAAGTGTTGCGGTTTAACTCAATGCCCCATCTCGCCAATAACGTACAATCATACAATTTTCAACAAGTGCCGTTTAGGTAATTGCAAACTACCGAAATACGCATTAAGTTCAAATAACATAAACCAACCGTGGCTGAGTTAATTCAATTTTATCTCGAATGAATTACTACAAAGAGAATTGAGTAATAAATTTTCAACTCCGATTAAGAATTTCTTTACATTTCATAAAAATCATCTTGATTTTATTTTTCTCCAACTTTTAAGTATATATATAAAATTTCATTTCAAAAATATAAAGCGCAAATGTGTAATTCTCTTTCCCTTTCTTTATCACTTTCAAAAAACCTGATTGTTTATAACAGGGGCCGGCAACCTTTTTCAATAGTCTGGCACATTTCTAAAATAATATAAATATGGATGTTTTCGCAAAAAACAAATAAAAGAATAAAAAAATGTTTAATGTAGTGGACTGTAAATTGCTTTTGGAGGTAAATAAAATGGAGCATAATAAAATAAAACGGCGGACTTTTTATAAACATTTATTAACTTAAAATTACTTAATTCTAAAGGGTTAATTTATATTTTATAATAACAATATTAATTTGATTTTTAATTATCAATACAAAAAAAAAAAAGAAATTATAAATACCTTTAAAATTAGGTTACAATAATTAAAATTGAACATAAATCATTATATTCATGATATGAAATTTATACAAGATTATTATTATTCCGATTGTTGACGCCTTTGCTCTATTCAACATCCAAGTTATTCATAGGTACAATGTTAAAGTTCACAGTTGGAAGAATTAAAGCTAAATAATAATAAAATATAAAAGAAAAGACAATATGCATGTGGTTTGTTTTTGATATAAACGAATTATTTGAGTCAGAATTGAATGATGAATAATCGTTCTATATTATAAAAGAAAGAAAAATAATGAAAAATACAATTAAAAAGCATGTAATTTAGATATGTAACATAAGATTGTACTCATGCGACTTTAATTGTACAATCGGTACGAAATAAATATTATAGAGAGAAATTATATAAGAATAATTTATTCAAAAGGAAAGAAATTTTATTTTATTTGATTATAATTATATTTATTTAGATATCATTATTATAAACAATTTATATACAAACTTTTATTTATATTAAGGTACACACATGTTTACTGTACAATTTAAGTTACACGAATAGCCTAAGCTAAACTTAGGTTGCTGGATAGAGACTCAACGGGGGGATCTACTGGTTTTTATTTATATTATAACCTTTAACACGAAACACTTAATAGATGGACGTTATTAATAGTAAATGTCAGTACGATACGGTAATGCTGTGGTGATATAGGAAGTAGGTGTATTTTCTTGGTTTTCCAGCTAGAGACCAAAAGCCATCACGTAAAGGCAGTATCTGGAAACGGCGATAATCGAAGACTTTCGGTAACCCAAACTTGCAACAATTTAAGACAGGTCGTAACCTAAAACTGTCCGTAACCCACAACTGGCAGTAACCTAAACTTGGCCGTAACCTAAAGACTTGGCCGTAACCTAAAAACTTGGCCGTAACCTAAAAACTGTAATAACTCATTAATAACAGGTACGGGATTATTATAAGCGTTATTCATAAAGACATATTTTATAATTCACTCACCGGTACGATATCTGATAGGGAAGGCGGTATTTATGGCAGGTAAAATAACAACAATAGATATAATTAATAAACACTACTAAAGATAAACAATCACGGTAGACTCTTCTATAAAATTTCAACACATTAGGTAATTCGATAGCTCCAATTTAATATGTCGTCCGCTGGACAAGCGAGAATATATATTTCTTTTTACTTCATCCTATCACTAGGCTATATCCCCTCCAATCCATTAGTCAATCATATTGATTCCGATAGATGGCACGGGTATGTCCATTTGTGCCTGTACGACTTTTCCTCTACTATTCAATCTCGGCGTTACAAGATATATAATCCAATAAATGTAAGAAATAAAGAAAATAAAATAAATAATAATAATATAAACTTAAGAATAAGAGTGTTCATAAAAAAATACCTTTGTTTTGAGATATCTCAAATTATGAATATTAATAATTATATGAGAACTTGTATTTATAAATATATTTATATATATACACCCAAACCTCGCTTTACGGCCTAGATACGTTCCGCGAAAAAGCCGTATAACGAATCAATTATTCTAATACGTATTCATACAAATTCAATGGGATCGGTTCCAAATGTGATAAATATATAATATGGTTTATCATTCAAAATGCATTTTATTTTTTTATTTTGTTTAAATTATAAACATATTTAACAAGAACATAAATTTTAAATAAAATAAAAAACTCCAAAAACATTACATAATTTTTAAATATAAATGAAACAACTAAAACCTACAGATCACTGTCACCATCATTTTGCGCTGGTGGTTTGAAAAAATTGTCTAAAGTTGTTTGTCTTGCCTTCTTGTCTATTTCTTCCTTTAGTGATTTATAACAGCTAATGGCTGAGTTAATTCCTCGAGACACATTAGCGCTACGTTCGACGTCAGGATCGTTTTCAAGGAGGATGTTTATTCCTTGTTCAAAATAAGAAAAAGCGCTCGACATGATTTTTGATGTTAGCTGTTTGAATACAACAGGCTCTGTATCTTCATCAATTGCCGGTTCTGCTTGCCACTGAATGAGTTCCTCATATGAAAGGGGTTCCCTATCAGCTGCAAGTAGATCCAGCACATCAGATTCGTTTAAATCTTCAAAACCGAGATCATGTGCTAAATCCAAAATGTTTTGTCTAACTTCAGGAAGGAAATTAACTTCTGCATCGGTAGTTTTTATACATTCTGGCCATATTTTTTTCCAAACATGGTTCATTGTTGTCGATTTTAATTCCTTCCAGGATTCACTAATGTTCTCAACAGCATCCTTGATATTATAGTTTTTCCAAAACGTTTTAATTGATGATGTACCATCGGTTTCACTTATATATAGATGTTGGAGTTCGGCGTAGGTAATATGCTTTAAACGTGGCTATTGCACCCTGATCCATTGGATCAGAGCTGTTGTATTTTTCGGAAGGTACTCAATCATCACATCTTCTGATAGTTCGGATAAATTAGTAGGATGCCCTGGTGCATTAATTAAAATTAGCAAAGCCTTGTTGCTTAAGTTATTGTCTCCTAAATATTTTTTGACTTCTGTACAAAAGTGATTTTTGAACCAATCCTCAAAAATAGCTTTAGTCATCCAAGCTTTTTTGTTGGATCTCCATATGACGGGTAATTGATTTTTATTTAATCTTTTAAAAGGCCTTGGATTTTCAGACAAATATATCAAAAGTGGTTTTAGCTTAGCATTTGCCATTTTGTCTAAAAAATAATGAAATTCTAAATTAAAAATACATATCAAAATTTTTTTATTTGTAATTACATATTGTAATAAATGAGTACTTACCGTCCAAAAATGTTTCTAATTGTTTACAACTTTTTCAGTTAATTTGTAACAATCACTAATAAATATGTACATAAAACACTCACAGACAAATCTAAACCAGTTCGATAATATTAATAATCATAGAGAACATGTATATCACATCGCGCCATCTGGTAATTCCGTTACAATACTAATTTTATAAAAAACGTTATAAAAAAGTGGGCTTTTGTGTGTGTGTGTGTGTGTTTTTTTTTCTCTCTTTTTTTTCCTTTTTTTTATGAAGGAATATTGTGAATGTCGGGAATTAAAAAATTGTAGAAAATTTTCTGTTAAATGAAAAATTATCTATTTGGAGATAAATATTAGTTTAATTTCCAAATAAATAATTTTTCATTAAACTGAAAATTTTCTACAATCTTTTTATGTAATTAACATATCTAAAAGAAACGAATAATTTTTTATGTATATAAACAATATATATTTGGAAATTAAAAAAATTATAACATTATATTTACAAATTATGTGGTGATCTCACTATTAAACATATCTTATTTACATATTGTTTTTATCATATATTGTATTAAATTTTTCTCTTGTGAGACGTATAAATTTACACCTTTGAAAATAGTTTTATACACAAAACATACTATCTTGGGGTACTTCCTGAGGTATCACTCCACGGTTTAACTTTTTGTGACGAGGGGATGACACACAACTGGGGGATGATTTTACAAGACCAAGGAAATAAAATTTCAAATTTTGGTTTTATGCAGTAGCGCGATCTCTTGAGCGCCTGCAGAGTTAAAAATTGGGTGCCTGCAGCGCCATCTCTTATTTCCTTCCCGAAGACTAAACAAGGAAACAAAGTCTCGGTAAGAGTGCGATAGACTTGATAATATTACAGCAATATGTTATATGAAAAATTTCTCTAAAAAAAATAGCAAGACGCTTCATCCAGATAGCGCATGGAAAAGGCGCCAACAATATATATATATATATATACATAAATTCCTCTATACACTTTTAAAATATATATATTATTCAAGCTTGAATATTTTCAATAAAAAAATAAAAAGATAACAACAATAGGAGACAAAACTCTCAGAGATAAGAAAAAAGAAAACAAACTACAACTTGGTGCGGAGAGCTGTGATGTTATGCAGTGCCGAGAAATATAAAAATAAAATAAATATCTTTACTCATATCTGGCACTAACAGCGAGCAACACTACTTCTTAGTTAAAAAAACTTTTTTTTTATATAAATACCTAGAACTCTTGATACTTGGTTTGGTCCTTCAAATTTAGGTTGAATTTTTAATCCACTTCCAAACTGGGTTCGCTTTATGGCTACATAATCGCCCTTCTGGTAGAGTCTTGGAGTCTTAGTCTTGCAATTATGATGTCTTCTATTTTCTTGCTGAATCCGTAGTATAGACTATTTGCTTTTGATGTTGATTCTAAGCCAACCATTTCTAGAGGTTCCACAACCTGTACAGGAATACCTTCGACCCGTGTGCATACATTTTGTGTCTCTAATCGGACAACCTTTAATGCTTGTTGTGATGAGCCTCTCTTATTTCTTCAATCTCTGGATCCACAATTAATTCATCTACATTTTTTTTATATATTTCTTGACCATTTATCAACTATTTGTTCTTTTCTAAAATCATCAGTTTGATAATTAATAGTTTTATTTTTCTTAAAATTATTTTTTCCTTGAATTTAGTCATACATTTGAAATTGCTCTTTAAGTTGTTTCAAATTTTTCGCTTGATATATAAAATTATTTTAGATTCTTCATCTCTTATCCCATCAATAATATAATAAATTAATTAATTAATGTATTTATTAAAGCTTTTGTGGTTATTATGATAATAATTAAGGAAGTTTTTATTTAAAGAACACACATTGTTTGTGTTAATTATTTATTAAATTAAAATAACTGTACAACGTTTCGACTGCTTATTCTGCAGTACCTTACGCTTGCTCCAATTTTTAAATATCATCCTGAAGTCAGCAGCCATTATCAAAGCAAGAGTTTACGATTAAGAAGTATAATAGTACATTATGTTTTTACAATAAAGATAGTATAATTATTTCTATAATCACGATACATACCTATATATACAACAGGTTAATTTTATTCCATCCAATTTGAAAAATCTTATTTTTCCAACACTATATCCCACAACTTATTAAGTCTATATCCATTTGTTAATGTTGTTGGGATGATTATTAACCACTTAACGTACACGTTTTTTTGGAATTAACGCTCAAAAAATGATCCTATTTTTTTACAGCTGAAATTAAGTCTTGATACTTAATTAAAATGAAAAAAAATATTTTCAGTTGCGTAGTAAGTTTATTATACCTGGGGTTGAGGCATTAATAAATTATATTTTTGTAAATATTCAATATTGTTTATTAGTTGAATATTCATATATACACTAATTATATATATAATTTATATTACAAATTCTAAATGGCGTACTCAAAACTTTTTGTAATTATAAAAAAAGTAAAAAATAACATAGTGTTTTGGATTATAGTAACTTTTATAGACAAAAATAAAAGGAAACTAAAAATTTATTTGCGTATAGTATTCCCTGAAACATGGCACTGTCACATAATCCTACATTGCAATTTCTGCAAAAATATCTAGTCTCTTTGCTTTTCTTCTTTTCCCTTTTGTCTTTTTTGCTGCAGCATACAGCCCAATACCTGTATGGTCTAACCTTTTTCTCAGTTGGTGGAACATTTTCAAGAAAGTGGTTCTCAGTGAGCCACAATGGACCAGATTGAAAACTAGGCCTTCCTGTTTTTTTTTTGTTTTTGTTGGTGTATGAAACGTTGCAATTATCTTTTCTATAAATGTTTTTCTGAATTCCAAATTATTTTTTTGGCCACCATTTTTTTAATAAAAAATATAAGCATTCCACACTGAAATAAGTATCTAATAAATGGTAAAACATTTTTTTATAATATTTTCCCCCCTCTTCCTTGTAGTGGGATAGTCATGAAGGTGTTGATCGGCTTGTCAACACTTTCATAATATCACTATAGTCAATGACGACTTTTGGATTGGAAATAACATTTCCATGTTTTTCATATTTTTTGTTGCCTCTATTTGTGGGTTATGGACTGTAGATAGAAGACAGACGTCTTTCTTGACTTTCTATTTCAGTACCATACTTTGAAATGCTTTAATTTCTCTTTTCTTCAACTTTTTTTTTCTGTAATTCCATGGGAATATGGCTGTTTCAAACACTTCTGACGATGTCCAGTACATTCTTTCTACTGGCTTGCCTAAAATTCATTGAAGAATCTTCATTGCTAAAAAACGGGCAACTCTATAACAGTGATTAGTGACCATGATCTTGATGCTGGTCCTGGTTGCTGTTGGGTATATCTATTCGTTTCCGTTATTATAAGATTGATCAGAAAATCATCAAAAAATAATTGATATGATAAAATATCATATTGATCTGTCTGTACAAAAGTGCAGCCAGAAGCTCCAATAAATTGAAATCTTGGTAGAAGAGGCGTTGGATGATTTGAACTAATTGTTGTCGATTAAATTTTAATATCAGCTTGATTTGATCTATTAATATGGTTAACTGACAACACAATATATTACTAATAAACAAAAGTAAAAATATTTAATAATTTAATTTTTCGAAGTGTTTATACATATTTTATTTTAACTCTTATAATTAATTTGTATAAAATAGGTTTATATTTAATTTTAAATACAATTGTTAAAATACCATATCATGCAGGAACATGGAATGCTTTCAGAAAAAAATATATTTTTAAACGGTAATGGTGATAATTTCACGATAGGTCTACGAATAAGACCTTTAGAAGTTTTTAATTCGACTACTCTTACGAGACCATCGGTGCCTGGGAAAAGTTTAACTATTCTTCTCATTTTCCATTGTAATGGAGATAAATGAGTGTCTCGAATTAGAACTAGTTGACCAATAGAGAGATTATCCTTGGAATAGGTCCATTTGGATCGAGTCTGCAGGGATATCAAATAGGAATGACTCCATTTCTCCCAAAAATAAGTATAAAGTTTATTTAGATAATGCCACCTATCTAAACGAGAGAGAAATATTTTGTAAATCTGGTGGAGACAGCAGATAATTACCTATGAGGAAATGGCCAGGTGATAAGAAATTGAAACATTCAGGATCCTCTGACAATGGAATTGTTTAGGCCAAAACCGATTCAGCATTTGGCCCACCAGTCATATACAATGTTGATTTGATTGAGAATTGCTTGTTCCCTCCTTATATTAGGAATTCGAGGGATAATAACAAAAAAAATAATAACGTACAGATAGATAATTTAATTGAATTAATCTAAATGAAATAACATAAAATTATATCCACTAAATTTAGTACAATTTGTGTCCTTAATACTATATAGTTACACAATGGAGTGGGGGGTGGTTCAGCTGAGTTGACTGGAACGCATGTAACGATGATATAACGAAAAGGTGAAGGTGTCCACTCAAGATGTGTCCACTTCACGAAGGAATAACAAGGAGTCGTGTACACCCAGAAGGTGTTCGTATAGAATAGTTAACTTTTCTGAGATAAACAAAAAATGTCGTCCGGTAAGTTAGCAACGATATTCGTCTCACCGACTATCCCTATGTGTGTGTGTTAGTGTTAGTACTCTTTGCATCCACAAGAGGTGCCACTGCGAATTTTAAAAAATTGTGTGTGCCATTATTTAAATTCAAATTATATTTCTTTTTATAATAAATATAATAATTTTATTTGTTCTTTTATTTCATAGATCTGAATTTGTATAAATAATTATTAATTAAAATTATTAATTAATTAATTGATAATTCTATAGAAACTGTTAAGTTATATTTAATAGTGATATCTTTAAAAATTGAAAGATCTATCTTTGTGGGTCCACGGAACTCGAAATTGTTTGGCCGCAGTAATATCAGTTCTCCAAGTGCCCCTATTCTGAGCTGCACACATCTAACTAGTATTTTCTCCCATCTCTCCCACGCTCTTTTCGACATTGTAGCTAGAAATTAATTTACTTCAAACCGTCGGTCGGTTCGGACCTGGCCACAGGTCAACTTATTTCTCAAGATATCATCAGACAGAAAGACTTATCTTGATCAACATTTAGTTTCGTCTCGTCATAAAAGCAACAAAAAGTTAAAAAATGTTACAAAACAATCTACATTGAACTTTGATTCCAAAAGGGAGGTTCATAATAGACCTCTGTAAACTTTTTACTGGCCTCAATATCCCAATGAAGAAAATAAACCATCCAACTTTCAAAAGTTTTATTGGAAAATATTTAAATATGAAACTGCCATATATCTGAGACTTCAATTCGCTGCACTTATCTTCCAAAAATGTATTCAGAAGTAAGTAAAAAATTAAATTTTATCTCTCTTTTGAAAATATATTAACATAAATGAGTATAAAAAATATTGGTCTTCCATGTCCCCCTGTCCTCCCTCGCTTCGTCTATGGCTGCAATTCAATAATATATATGTATAATATAATATATGTATATAATATATTTTAATAAATATAATATATGCTTAATATAGTTTGTTTTATTTGCTTTTATAAAAAATTTTCTTTGTTTAATTTTGTTCTTTAGATTAAAAAGAAGATAAGCACAAATTTGGAATCAGGCCCAATTTAAAGTATAGTGGATGAAACGACCGATAGAGAAGGACGATATATTTGCAACGTTTTAGTCGGACAATTACTAATTGACAGAGCTTCTCCGCCTTATTTAATTTCAGTTAACCATTTGGAAAAAACCAACAGCGAGACTATTTCACGTTGACTGGATGAATGCCTATGTATTTCTTTTGTAAATTTATAAATCTAGATTAAAGCTAAAAAATTAAAAAGTGCTATTTATTATTGTAGTTGAATTGTTTGGAAATAACTCATCTCGGGATCGTTTGCTCCTCCTTATCATTAATGCTTCCTCTTATATGAAAGCAGCAGCAAAAATATTGCAAGTCTTTTATATTAAGCTGACCCATGTATTGTTCATGTACTACATCGGGTCTGTGAAACAATACGCATACAGTTTCCAATCGTAAACAAATGGATAGCAACAATAAAAAAAGTAACTTGAATGTTTTTAAAATGTAAAATTAAAAGTAAATATTTGTTGTGAAATTTTCAGGTATTTTTAAAAAGCCCAGCTCGCGTAAGCAAATACAAGGAATTTTATCCAGATCTTCCTCTACCACCTGAACCAGTTGAAACAAGATTTGGAACCTGGATTGAGGCTGCGAGTTTTCACGCTTTACATTTCGAAAAATTAAAGCATGTACGATAAATATCTACCTATCAATTAACAAAACAATAAAAATTATGCCTTCTGCTTGGAAAATATATTTTTAATTTATATTAAGGGACTATAGTTTAGAGGAATTTGTTCTCTTCATCAGTCTAAAAGACAAAGTCCTCAAAACTACAGTATAATCTCTTTATATAATAAAATTTTATTTTACAAGTATAAGGCAACCTTTTATTATTTCTTTAATTTATAAAAGTTCTGATACTCTGGGCACAAAATAACTCAAGTCTTGACTATCTAAAATTGAACATTATTTTTTTTTTAATTCTTTTTATTGTTAATTTCATTTTTTTATTTGCAGGTAATTCAAATGATTAATGTAGAAGATGATGCTCTTTCTGTACAAAAAGCTCGCAAGTTGATACTAAATTCTCAGCTACCCCTTGATTTGATTTGTGTTTCTTCTAACTTCGGGTTCATCGCCACTAAGTTAAAAGAACTTGAAGATCCCAAATTGAGCTTATACGATTCACTTTACATCTTAGATGGTGTGAAAAATGAATTTGAGAAAACTGTCGGACCCCGCGCCGATATAGTTCAAACAAAGATTTCCAAAGTGTTTAGATATGGGTTTAGATTTTATGAGACACTCATGCGATATACTAAGTGGTTTAAATATTGAACCAAACAACTTAGTCACAAATAAACTGAAAAATAGTGAAATTATGGCTCTGAAATTTGCACCTCTCACATCTTGTAATGTTGAGAGGTCATTTTCTATTTATAAAAATATTCTGACCGATCGCCGTACAAATTTCACAATTCGAAATATTCAAATGTATTTTGCGTGCAATTTCTTTATAAAGAGGGATGATGTAACATCTTAGAGAGATCAGTTATAATAATTATGTT
Source organism: Labia minor (assembly GCA_963082975.1). NCBI lineage: Eukaryota > Metazoa > Arthropoda > Insecta > Dermaptera > Spongiphoridae > Labia > Labia minor. The sequence continues at coordinate 41,677,369 of OY720348.1, read as the reverse complement.
TTGTTTATATTTTATTTCATAAAATAATAATAAAGTAAAAATATTATATTTATAAATAAAATCCCTTTTTATTTTTTTGTGTTACTTTTTCTACTTTTTTCCCCTCCTCTTTTTTCCTACTTTTTACTATCTCGCCAGAGATAGTATTGCGATCACGAAAATTTTCGATGTTGAGATTTTGATGTTTTTATACGTTTTGAAGGTTCCTGAATCATTTTCACTAAGGTTGAGAAAAATGTCTGTGTGTGTGTGTGTGTGTGTGTGTGTGTGTGTGTGTGTGTGTGTGTGTGTGTGTGTATGTAGGCAAGATTACGCAAAAACGGTTTAAGCTAGAATGATGAAATTTGGTACATGGACATTATTCAAAATTCATAGTTTTCTATCAACTTTTGAGAAATGTAGCTCAACCGGAAGAGGGTCATTACCTACAACGTTTTGATTTTTTTTCCTCTAAAGTGACCGTAAAAATAAAGATATATGTTTGATAATTTTTCACATGATTAATAATTGTATAAAACTGCTATATATAGAATTTCAGCTTGATTGATTCACTGAAATTACCAGAATTAAATTTTTAACACTGCAAATCACACGCGCCAACATGTGACGTGGTGCCATCAACAAAAAGCCAAACATGCGCTGGTTTAATATTTATTATTTATTATTTATAATTTATAATTAATTAAATTTAATTTAAATATAATATATTATGTTATTGAATCCAATTCAAATTGCGAGATAGTCGAGTGGAGACACTCCAGCTTATTTAAAATTTCTTTCCTTTCTTATTATAATATATTTATTTTAAAAATTATTTGATATTTGTTAATATAAGTGGAGCAGGGCAGCAAGACAAAGAAGAGCATGGATTCTGCTGGAAGAGGCCTTTGGCCTAATGGGCCTGGTTTAAAAGAAAATATAATGTAATATATTGTAATAATTGTAAATAAACCAATTACGGCTTAATAAATAAATAAATAAATAAATATAAGTAAAATTTGTTAATATTTAAATACTATTTTGCTAACAGAGACTATTTATTTATAAAAATACAATATTTTTTAGAAAATTTTTGAAAAAATAGCCTTTTTACAAACACAATTATATAGCTACATAAGATAATAATTATTACACTAGTAATAATTATTTTTGGCTCATAACACTTTGAAAAATTGTCTATCTTCTCTTGAGCATAGTCATTCTACAACTCTTTCCCTGCCTGGTGACGTCATCTCACAAATATATCTTATTATACAATCAAATTATTATTAAAATCTTATCTTATTAAACAAGGAAAAATTATATATATATTTCTATATTTTTGAGATAATTTGTCTTACTAAGGATTTTTTTTTAAAATCACACAATAGATAATTTTTATAAAATCAAATATATTTGTTTTGGTTTCAGATATCAGGGGTGAAGAGATATGATAAGTGCCTCAATCGTTGTGGAGACTATGTCGAAAAATAGTGCAAAGATGTAGTTTTAAGATGTATATATTAAAATATTTTAATATAACTTGGTGTATTTTTTTTAATCAACCGGAGGTTACTTTCCGAACGAACCTCGTACAATTTATAATAATTTTTAATTATTTACATCTCTATATAAGATCTAATTACTAATTATTAAATTAAAATAAAATATTAATTTATGCAAAAATCAAGAATACCAATAAGAGAGAAAGAGATAGAGACAAAAAAAAACTATCTTAAACAAAAATCAAAATGACCCACAAATAGCACATAAAAGGAAATATCATTTCAATATATATATGTTAAAATTGTTAATAAAAATCTGACTCTCTCGAATGAGTCGAATAATATGTTAACAGTAAATAAAAGTAGATAATATTTAATAATTTTATTATTAATTACAGTGGAGAGAGAGAGAGACATATTGTCTTATTTCAAGTTACAATTAACAAACTTAATATTATAAGATTTTTCTTACAAGTTTTATTTTTAATTTTTTAAAATTAATTTATTAAAAAAAAGATGCTTAAGTCTAAATAAAATGGTTACATTACCATTAAGAGTCAGGAATGGTCATTTAAGTTAAAAGGTGGATTAATGAAGAAAATATGGAACCTTGGAGTTGGTTGAATTGATATAAAATTGGAGCAATACAAATCCAAGCAGTAATGGAATTTGATTAAGTAAAGTAATTTGAGGAGTGAGTTGTCTCCTTTTCAATGGAAATCAAGTAAGTTAGTAAATGCTTTTTATAACAATGCCAACAAACAAAAATGGCCAGTAGTGGGGATAGGTGAGAGTGGTGGGGGAAAACATATCATGCAGGAACATATATGTATATATATATATATAAACAAATAATATTGATTTATTTTTTTCATTTTTATACTTTTTAATAAAATATATTTTTAAAATTAAATTAAAATTTGTATTATTATTAATTGGATTTATTGGAAATCAAATTTACTAATAAAATAATAATAATTATTTTATTTTTAATTATTTTCCTAGAATATTGCCAATATCAAAATATCCATTGATAATAACGGTAATATTTTTAATTTTTATTTTTAAAAAAAGATTGTCTCTCCAGAATAATTTCTATAATGTATATTTTCTTTATTTTTTTATTTTGATTTCTTTTAATCAGAATTTCGATAAGATAAAATAAAAATAAAATAATATAGATTTATTTAGTTTGCTTTGTACTGTGAATAAGACAAGACAAGACAAGCTGGCTAGGAGAGTAAGTAATAATTATATTTTATTAATCGTTTCTTTATATATTTATATTAAAATTTTTAATTATATATACTATACAGGCTGTCCTAAAAATGTTTTTTTTATTTAATTATTAATTAGTCAAAGGCTTAATACATTTTTTGCAAATATAATTCTTTTATTTTTTAATTATTTTTTTTTTCTGTAGTTCAAGCCTCTAAACTTATCTTTAAGTTCCTAAATAATAGTTTTATAGTCATTAAAAGTCTCTCTTTGACTCTACGGAACTCGAAAGTTCTTGGCCGCAGCAACCACACCCCTCCAAGTATTCCTATTCTGAGCCACAACCTTCCAGTCCCTCCTCTCTCATCTCTCTCACATTTTTTCCCACATTATCCACCACACGTGTCCTTGGTCTTCCAAGAGGACGTTTCCCACTCGGTCTCCCTACCAATATTTTTTTTGCCATTATATCTTCACCCATTCTAGCCACGTGTCCTGCCCACCGTAGTCTTCTCGATTTTATAATTCTAACTATATCTGGAGATGCATAGAGGTCATGCAATTCCTCGTTATGCAATCTTCGCCATTCCCCGGTGACTTGATCTTTCTTTGGCCCATAAATGCTTCGCAGAATCCTATTCTCAAATACTCTAAATCTACTCTCGTCACCTAAGGTCATAGACCATGCCACACACCCATATAACACAACCGGTAAAATAATTGTTTTTTATATATTTTAGTCATTAAAAGTGTTAGTACATTTTTTGAGACATCCTGTATGTTGCTCCATATTTTGAAAAAAAAAATGATTCTTTGAAGAATATAACGAATTTATTTTACAATATAAATAATTTCACTGTGGCGTTTAGTAGTATTATAGTATTATTTTTGCTCACTTCTATCACTATTTGTACATATTACATATCAATCAAATTACTTTTTCAAAAACCCAGAAATTATCTATTTATGACATATAAAACATTTTATAATAATTTATTAAAACCCCGCGCTGTTCATTGTATTGTTTCCTATTATGTCCAAGTCCAACAATGAATACAAAAACATTAATATTCATTTTAGTAATTTACACACATGATTATTCATATATTTTTATTTCTACTAATCAACTATCATTTAAATTATTTAATTTCTTGTAAATGTTCTGATTTTAATTAATTTTGATCATATTTCTTGATTATTTGAATTGAAATAACATATTCACTTTAATTATCATTTTAAATTAATATCAATTTAATAAAGAAATGGTTATTAAAAAATTACATAAATTCAGAAAACAATTTTCAAAATCAGAAAGACATAAAACAAATAATATACAATTTTTGCTGATAGAAAAAAAAAATTTTATAATAATTTAATAATATAATTATTAATAGAAATAATATATAGTTTCTTCATTAATAATTATTTATTTGTGTTATTATTTTAATAATTATGCCCATTTCGGTGAACTAGGTTATATATATATATATATACTTGAATATACTGTTACTTACTTATATATACGTATATATAATTGATTAAATTTTCTTTATTATAATAAAATTTATATATTATTAAAATTAAATTAAAATTTGTTATAATTAAATGGATTTTTTTAGAAATGGAATCTACTAGTATAATAATAATCAATACTTTCTTTGTATTTATATTCCAAGAATAATGGTAATATCGAAATATCAAATGATAATAACGGTAATATATTTAATTTCTATTTAAAAAATATGAATGGGCCTTCCAGAGAAATTATTGTTTATAAAATTTTTATTAAATAAAATAAAATTTAATATATATATATATATAAATATCTTTTTATTTATTTAAAAAAATAATGAATTTTATATTAATATATTAATAGAAATAATATTTATATTTTCTTCATTTATAATTCTTTGTTTGTATTATTATATTACTAACTTCATGGGAATTTTTACCGACCGACGATAGTAAGGGAGGTATTGTTTTCACACCAAATTTCACATGTGGAGATTTTTACAGATCTCCACGAATCATGCATTTTCTAATCAGAAAAAAGTATTTTTAGCATGATGTCTGTCCGTCCGTCCGTCTGTCCGTCTGTCCGTCCGTCCGTCCGTCCGTCCGTATAGATGTGTACAGCCTGAACGGCTCAACCGGTTTTGATGAAATTTGGTATATTTACTTAATGCATCAGTGGGATGAATTAATCAACTTTTGGTGCAAGTCCGGAAACCGGAAGTGGTAGTATTAGCGATCGACGATAGGAAGGAAAGGGTTATTTTCACACCAAAGGAGATTTTTTTTTATATCACCACGAATCATGCACTTTGTATTGGTTTTATCCTCGAGAAAAATCATATTTATTAGTTTTTTCTTGATTTAAAATTATATGACGTCATCCAGCCATTCATGACGTCACAGTCTGGTCTTACATATATATTATAAATAAAATAAAATTAAAAATATTTATGTTATATCCATATCTGTTTTTTATTACATTAATAGATATATTAAAATTATTTGAAATTGTTTCTGTAGCTGGAAATTAATTTATTTCAAACAGTCGGTCGGTTCGGACCTGGCCACAGGTCAACTTATTTTTTTTTTATCTCAAAAATGTTAAATGAATAAATGATAAAATTAATTGAGAATATTCTCTAAAATCTAATAATTAATTTTTATATAAATAATGATAATAATATTCAGTGGTTTAGTGGTTAGCTCGACAGTCTACCACATTGACGAAGACTCGAATTCGGACCTAAAGAAATTCAATAAATAATTAATCATTTCTCTTTAATGCTTTGTGTGACCCTCAGGGCTATCCCCAAATAATAATAAATAATAATAATTATATATATATATATATATATATATATTCAAAATCACCTTGAATCATTGTAATGTTTTGATTTGGATATTAATTCACACCTGTTATTAATTATTTTATTTGAGAAAAATATCAATTAAAATGATATTTATTTTAATGAGATCTTTCTTCTCAGATCTCAAAGTTTTCATACTACTTGAATTTCCTAACAATCCACATACTACTCATAAACATACAATTTTTACTTGTATAAAGCCTAGTCGTGGGCTTAGCTTCTTGCTATTAGTTCAGGGGTGGGCAAATCCTTTTAAGCGCGGGCCAAAATAAAATTTTCAAAATCTCTTCCGGGCCGGAGGACCATATTTCGAAAACACTAATAAAAAATTTATCTTATTTTTTTTATTTTTTTATTTTTAGAGCACATTTTGAACGAAAAATCAAAATAAGAGCCAACTTTTTCAACGGGCTGGCGGGCGCGTTCAAAAGGCCCGCACAAGTATTTGCCCACTAATGCCAAGAACTAAGCCCGTCTAAACTAGACTTAATATGATCTAGTAACTAAGTAACTAATATGATCAGAAAGAAATTTAAAATGACTATTTTTTTTTTAAATTATTTTTCTATTTTCCTGATTATACTTTCTAATTTATTATTATTAAGAGTTTAAATTAAATAATGTGATATTAAAAAGAAAAAAAAAATTCATAAACTTAATTACATGATAGAAACAAAATCGAATTGATATGTATATTTTCCCCATCCTCTCAAATATTTCTTTTTAACGAGATTAAAAATAAATAATAAATCGATACACAAATTTAAATCGAATAAATTTACATTCAATCACCGCGAATATACAATATTTAATTGTTTTTGTAGTGGGATTATTTTCTCCTAGGGTATTTATTTCTCATTGAAGTCAATGAATCCCACCCATCACTTGTTTCAATCTTAAATACAAGCAACCCTTCTCTTTCTCACTTCCACCCACTTCATGGTTGAAGATAAAAATAAAGGATCTTGGTTTAAAAAATAAATAAATTGGATCCTTTTGCTTTTTTAAATATTCTTCAACATACATTGACTTGCAAATTACGAACAAAGCCATCTCGTGATAATCTGATTCGGTTTTAAAAGAGTGAAAAATAAAAAAAAAAAATTAAACTAAAAAAAAAAAAACGCTAATCAAATTATATTGAACTTAGAAGCTTCAAAAGTATTAATTTGATCAGATGAGTAAATGTACTTCTTCTCAGAGCATTTGAAAGTATGAGTATGTGTGGTGGTGGGGGTAGGAGAAGGGGGTGAAGTAATAGACGAACCGGTCTAGCCTCTTAAAACAAGATAAATAAAGTTCTAAATGCATTTGCATTTATTAATATCTTAATACCCAGTCTGCTTAAAATTGCTCTCATGTGTTCCCCTGTATTATTATATCTTTTTTCGTTTTTATTCAAAAATAAAATACAAAAAAAAAAAAAAAAAAAAAAACGTTTTTAAAATAAAGCAAATATCATATTTTAATATAAAAATCTTATTTAAAAAAATGTTTACGCGTAATATTAACAAAGAATAATAGGAGAATTAAAAACAAACAACTATAAAAAGCTTCTAGAATTTATTTTTTTAAAAAATATTAAAAAAAAAAAAAAAAAAACAAAGATGGAGAAAGATTTATGCAATTGCAAATTCTTTCTCTCAGCCATTTAATACATTAGATTAAACTTTAATCTTCAAAATTATTTATTAAAAATAGTGGTGGATTGAGATGACGATAGGAATGAGGTAATTGATGGCATGAAAATTGAAAATCTAACAACAAAATGTCAATGGTAATTAATAGCTATTAAATCAAATTATCTTCTTCTTCTTAAGGTGCCGTCTCCCTTTCGGAGTTTGGCTATCATCATGACTAGGATAGCTCAGCCATGATGATTTTTCTTGGGAATGTTAATGCGGTGGTTTCCCGTTGCTTTCCGCATGTATAGAACCAGGAACTGACAGTTCCTGGAGCCGGAGGCAGATAATGTTCATTGAATTTTATTAGAAAAATTTGTTTTTAGTTGGAATCGAACGCCGGTTTCTTGTGTAGAAAATTGCTACGCTACACTCTCGATTAGCTAGCTGCCTTCTAAAATCAAAATATAATTTTACTTAATTACTTTTAATTTATTATGCAATTAGATTATAATATAAAAAGAATATGATATTTTTTTTTTATTTAACTTCCAAGAAATACATAAATTCAACATCTGCCTTATTTGAGGCAATAGAAGAACATGTAAAGGTATTATGTTCAAAATATTAACAAAAAAGAAATAGAGGGGTATTATGAGGGGAGGATAAAGAAAGAGATTAATAGGAGAGAGATGAGACTAGAGAGAATTTAGATAGAAAAATAGGTGTTGGGCATATTATGAGGGACAAGTAGAGAGAAGATGGAGCGATTGACTTAAATCAAACCGTCGGCCCATTAGTCGAAAGAGAATTGAGTCTATCGTGTATCAAGTCGTTAGATTTAAATCTTCTTAGTCTTCTGCTTACTCCCTGTGTGTCAGTAAGTTAATATAATATTATATTTTTTTTATTTAATTTTCGTCTGGACCTCTATCTAGGATCACGCAAAGCTCCCATTTTTTCCTTATTCATACATGCTATCTTTGTAGGTTCTTCTTACTATGCCAAATCATTTATTTATGTAGCTTCCCTGATTGAAAAAGGGCATTGATGTTAAGTGTGCCTGTATATGAATGTTCCTTAAGTGTTAACTTCATTCTTCTTCCGTGTGCTCATAAATGCCCGGTTGCCGTCTGGTGACGGGTGGATTGGGGATAGAGGGTTATTCCCGGGAATTCCCGGGAAAATCCTTCATTTTTTTTATTTCACGTTTCCCGGGAAAAACGAAACATTTCCCAGAAAAAAAATACAAATTATTTTTCATGCTGATTATGATACCGATACCAAAATCTTTATTTATTAACTGAAATAATCGTAATAAATATAAAATACAAGTGTACATACATACATTTGTCTTTTGTTATAATTTTTTTTTCCTTTTCTTTCTTTCTCTCCATTTAATTTTTCTTTATAATTTTTCTATTTTTTGACTTTTTTTTACAGTGAACTCTGGCAGAAAGCAGTTGCCATTGTCAAATTATTTTGTATTTAACTTTTTATATATATATAGAGTTATATATCTGCACGTGCAATAGAAATTGTGGCATAAATTATAACTGTCAATCAACTTTTAGACTTAAAGTTCGATTTCACAAGCTTGGGTCTGTTTTAATTGCCATACCTGACACCTTTTGATAAGGGTTCTATATAAAATAGTTCTTGAATAGGTAACAATAATAAAATACATTATTGCACTTGACCATTTGGAAAGAGAGTAATTTTCTTTACACCCTTAAAATTAACCCCTCTCCATCACCTGCCCCTTAACTTAAATTAATATAAATAAGCTGTCGTTGAGAGCGCGTAAGGTAAAGACATAATTATATATTTTTTGATAAATAAATAAATATTATTATTTATTTATTCAAGAAATATATATACAATCATTCTGTATGTTATTTCAGACCATCTTTTTGGGTGGTGACAAAAAAATAGCAAAAACATCCAAAAAGCAAACCTAAACAAAAAAAAGCAAAACATATTTACATATTAACTAACACTCTGTAATCAACGATCATAAATGTCTTTAATTGAGTGCACACATAATCACAGACTCAGAGTTTCAGTTTTCCATCTTTTTAGATATATACAGTAAAGAAAAACCAAAATAAGAAAAACAAAATATAAAAAAAATTCCACCCAAAAAAAAAAATTAAAAATAATGCAAAAAAAGCCCACTCAAAGTTTTAATGCGGCCCACTATCGACTCATTTTGGAGTTAAATTTTAAAGAATTCACAGTCCGACAAGCGACCTATAACTTCGAGGCTATAAAAAAAAGGCTGGGGGCAACATTCAAAAACAAAAAACCACCTCTATCCTCAAAAATCTCCATAAGTTTTGAGACATTCACTAGTTAGGCTTAACATATTCTGGTAATTTTGCGGCCCAGTTAAATATTTAAGTTTGCGATGTGGCCCATTAAATTAAAAGGTTGGACATCCCTGCCATAGATATTATTTCATATGAAATGTAATGTTGTTGCGCCTTAAGGTTAGACAACCGGATAAACAGTGAAGCATTGAACATAATCTACCCGGTGCAAATAAAGTGATTTATAAAAAAAATCAGAAATTTTTTTAATATAATAAAATATAAAATCTCTACTCATCAATTAGATTATATCTATTTCAGATGAATAATATAAAAATAAAACAAATTGGGATTGAATTAATCTTCTAGCTTAAAAAAAACATCACTGAATTATCTCCTTTTTGTTACTTATCATATAAAAAAATAATGAGTGACATTTAAAACAATACAGAAATAAAAAGGTTAATGTTATAGAAGACGGAAAAACAAAATTTGTAACCTAATGAAAAACATTAGACAGAAACAGAGCCATGTCATGAATGTTTCATAGTTCTTTTCGATTTAAATATCATCAAAGAGAAATAGTTGGAAGATACCAACCGACTATAAACCCCTGCTTGAAACAAATTCAATGAATAATAAGCTGATTTCAACCGTACTAAATACTATTGCTTGGTATTAATCTCTCTCGCTGAGCTGAACGAACCTGGACTTCAAAGCATCCATCTTACTGGCTGACGCCTTTGTTCCAAAAAAGATGTCTCCGTCGACATCTTTTTCATTTAACTTTCGGGACTTTGACGAAAGGGCCTCATTCAATAGACCGACTTTCATTTATTTCACTTACTATACTCTTCTTAGAATCAGCCTGTTGTCATGGCATTAAAGAAAAAAAAAAAAAAAATTCATATCATATATTTTATTTTTTTTTTTTTTACAAAGATAATTAATTTCCCTATTCATTTGACACCTCTTTTCTTTTTCTGGCATCCATTCTTTTTGCCATTTGAGTATGAGATTCATTATAATCCAAAATTTTCCTACCTACTTTTAAAGCTACTCCTAAAAAAAAAAAAAATTGAAAAAAAATATCATTTAAAAATTATTTAAATAATTTTTTTTTATTTATTATTTGGCTAAAATAGAATAAAAAAGTATGTAATATATATATATACATATTTTAAACGTTACTGTTAAATGTTATTAGTTATTAATGTATAAACGTGATTTACACGATTTCAAGTGGTTGAACCGAGAAACAGATTCGATTCTACCACTTGATTTCGTGCAAATCACATTTATACATTATTAATATAATATTAATATTAATATTATATGAGAATATATATATATAAAATTATTCACTATTATACTTATACGAATTATTTCTTGGATCTACCACTTGAAATCGTGTAAATCACTTATACATTATTAATATAATATTTATATTATATAAGGCGTTATCACGTTATTGCATTATTAATAGTAATAACATTTAACAGGAACATTTTTAAAATCATTGTTATTTCTCTAACCTGAAAAGAGGATTATTTTTGTTCTCTTTCCATTCTCGAATTGTTTTCACACAACCCCCTACTCCTTCATGGACCATACATATCATAACTATAGAATTTTTTCAATTTAACATCTCTCTAATTTTACTGCTTTTATTTTATCAACAATGTCATCTTCTATATTTTTAAACTACGCTCTATAAAAAATTAATGGATTTAAAATATAACTTTGAATTTATTAACGGTATATAATGTCTTATTAATTATGTATAATTTATGATACCGGGTAAAGCTTTCTTGTAAAATTGAGAACTAACACAAGGTTACCGTCCCGGCTCTCATGTGAGCTTAAAATTTCTACAATTCTATTTCTCATTTATGTCTTTTGAAATTGCAAGTATAATGGTTTTCTCGATTCTCTTTTTTCAGTAAATCACTTGGAATCGTGTAAATCAGGTTTCAATTAAGTGTTATCATCTTTACTGTACAAAGTCCTCTTCTATAAACTTGGCCATGGCGTGTGGGCGCCATATTTCCATGGGCACCAAATCCAACAATTTAAGCATTTCTTAAAAACATTTGGAAAATTCTTTTTTCTTTTTTTTGTTTAACTTCACACGGCCTCGAGTGTTGCTTCAGCTTTTTAAAAAATCATATAAAATGATAAATTCTTTTCAATCGAAAAGTGGTAAAGAGTGAATTCGATTTTTCTAGTTTGACTCCCTCTCTGAACTATAATATTATACCCTTTAGTTATGTAAATTCCTTTAATAAAGTTATTCACTTGTAGAAATAGGACGGGCTGCATGATTTAACGCTCTCAACAAATTTATTTATTTATTATTTTATAAATACTATTAGGCATTGGAGATCAAAATGAGATTTATATTTTGATTGGACTGAGAAAATATTTTTGAAATTTTTTTTTCTGCTTATATTTAATATTCATAGCCAAAACTATTAAAATTAGTCTTAATTTTCTAAACACCTCTAAATATAATAATAACTTTTATTAATATTCTAAAATAATAAATTATTAATTACTTTATGATTATGAATTATGAATGCATTTTAATAAAAAATTATTTTTAAATTTTTATTAAAACAAAAAAATAACAAAAACAAATCCTAAACCTAAATATTAGAAAATGTAATTTTTTTTTTATAAATTTTACTATTTATGTATCTCTCTTCTCTTCGTTGTCGATAACTTCCTAGCGGAAGTGTCGTGGCCCTAATAACTCCACAGGAGTCATAGGGTGTTCATGGGAAAATTTGACCGAAGTGGTTTCCCCTTGCCTTCTTCGGTGGGGCAGCCGATGTTAAATTGAATTAGATTTTTATATTTATTAATTTATTTATTAATTAATTAATTAAATAAATATATAATCTTGAGTTCTATGCTGGGATTCGAACTCAGGCTTCCTGTGTAGAAATCTAGTACTCTACCCACTCAGCCATGCTGCCCCTCATTTTTGTATATACTTTTTTTTTTATTAAAATATTAGAAATATATATATAGAGCTACATAAATATGCATTTGCTTATTGATATTTTTATAGTTGAATTTAAAAAAAAAAAATAATTTCTCTTTGTAATTATTTTTTCTATTTTGTAAAGATGTATTTGACAAAACCACGATAACCAAATGAATTGACAATCCAATTCTCAAATATATATATTTCTATAGAATTGCATAAAATGTCATAACAACAATTTTATAATCAAAAAGTTAAAAGTAATATTATTATTATTAATATTCTATAAAAAAAATAACAAACTTGATATTAGATAAAATTTAATAAATATTATAATTAAATATTCATATTAATATTTAATATATTTTATGGTTATATTATAAAAAGATTATATATATTAAATATTTTTATACTACACATTAACTAATAATAAATATTTTTTTATTAAAAAAAACAACAAAAGTGTTTTATAATAGTATTATGAACTACAAAATATAATATATTCCTCTTATTTTGGAATATACAAATTATCCCTCCACTTCTCTTATACGAGGTATGTTCAAAAGAAATGGTTAATTTGGAACTATTTCGAAAAGTATTTATTTATTCAACTATATCCACTTTGCCTCCTTCAAAGTAATTCCCCTCAAATATAATGCACTTATGCCAGCGCTTCTTCCAATCGCCTAAGCACTTCTGTGCTTTTCGGTATGGACATCAGCTCGTTCTTCGATTCCGACTTTATCGCATCCATTGTGGCAAAACGCTTTCCTTTCATTGGTCTCTTCAGTTTTGGGAATAACTAAAAGTCACAGAGAGCCAAATCTGGTGAATACGGTGGTTGAGGCATGATTACGGTGTTGTTATTTTCCAAAAAAATCACGAACAAGCAATGATGTGTGAGCTGGTGCATTATCGTGATACAGAATCTATTATTTGTTTTTCCACAATTGTTGGCAAGAACTCATGATGCACCACGCCATTGTAATCAAAAAAAAAGAAAAAAAGAAACAGTGATCGAACTTGGTGTGCTTTGTTCGGTCTTGGCTTTTCTGGCCGTTTCCATTGGGGTGATTGGGCCTTGGTTTCGACGTCATAACCATATACCCACGTTTCGTCACCAGTTATGGCCATTTTGAGCAAATCTGGATCGTCGTTGACATTATTCAATAACTCATGTACGATACTAATGCGACGTTTCTTTTGTTCAAAATTTCGGAACAAACTTCACTGCCCCACAATTCATCCCATAAACATCTGAGAAAATTGTATGGCCAAAAAAATGGATATGCCAACATCCTCTGCAACTTCCTTAATTTTCCAAAACCATTTTCTTCACTGTGCTTGTTGACGTGGTTGCAACTCCAAGACACTCATCGTAATCAACATCTTATCGGCCTTTTGTAAAATGCTTATACTACTTACAAACATTTTTTTGAGATAAAGTAGACTCGCCGAATGCCACAATCAACATTTTAAGTACATTGGAGCACTTTATTCCATTTTTAACGGAAAATTTAATGCCGATTCTTTGATCCATTTTTGTTTAAATAAAAAATCGAAGAACACACAACAACGTGACTAACTTTTTCAGTTGTCAAAAACAAACTACTAATCCACAATGGCTGATAATGTCAACATTTGAGAAACCAACATAACAAACAAAAAATGTTCATAATCGAATGTATAGAGTCCGCGAGAATTCAAAATTCACCTTTTTTTTAACAGACCTCGTATGTTAGCTAAAAATACACAATTTTATTTTTTTTTATTTAATAACAATTAGAATATAATATATTTAAATTGTTTTATTAAAATTTGTTAAACATGTTCTTCCAAAGAAGAATAAATTTTCTCTAAGTGCCCTCTACTTAATAAGGTCTTATTCAAAATTCACCTTTTCTTTCGAACATACCTAGTGTATGTATATATATATATATATATATATATATATATATATATATAATAATTAATTTGTAATTGTGAAATTGTAAAAATAATCTTATTAAGAATTGTATTTTAATGTTTTTTATGCCCTAAACCGCTAACTACCCCCACTCCGATATACCAATTCCATTTGTTATGATTGTACTTCTTTTGAATTTGCAACTCGTGAATATTTTTTAAAGGGTTGAATTGGAGGTGGTGGTCATCGTGGTGGTAGTTTTAGTCGTGGTAGTGATTGTAGTTGTAGTGGTGGGGGTTTCGTGTCTATTTACCCGTCAGTCCACTCCTGACTTGGCTGGCTGGCATTCTTTTGAAGGGGGTTCCACCCTCAGGCTGTTGAGTGTATGTGAGGGAGGGATCTGAAGGGGAGCGCGCGCGTGGAGAGTTCCCCCCACCACGCGACTCTCTCCCCCCCACTTGGAGAACCATCTCTCGTTCCCAGCTCCTTTCGGTCGGCCGTCAGTCGCTCGTGGCTTCTCTCGCGGGAAACACGAGCAAGGAGGTTAAGCGACGTGTCGGTTTGGTGTCCCGCGTCTCGCGGCTCCGCTCCTCACTTTCTTTGATTCAATCTTATTCACTCAAATACACACAAACACACACACACATACTCTCTCTTTTCCTGTCATTTACGAATTGTTCTCCTCCGCATCGCACCAAATTCATTTGTGACAGTTGCGTGGTGATATTTTCTTGTGATTGTCTCTTATTATTTATTACTTGCCTGGAATCGAAGAGCATCTCCTTGTTTTGGTTTTTAATTCTTTTTTCATGCTCTCGGACCGTATCCGGGGAAACCAAATCACGGTGAGTCTTGTCACAGTTTGGTCAATGAATCAACTCATGATTCAAATTTTTCAAAAAAAAAAAAATTTTTTTGTTTGTTTTTTAAAAAACTCTTGTGACATTTTCCAATGATGACATCCTCCGCTCCTTTCAATTCATTTCTTGTCGCCATTTGATTTGCTCCTCCCAGATAACTGATTATTTGTAATGAGCTGGCATCTTTGTGTCGAGTCCCAATTGTTAGAGCCGTTGGAGGTGACAGCATTCAGAGCTAATGAGGCGCTTGTCATTCCACGTGCTATAGTTTTTTTTTTTCTTGCCTCAAATTCCACGCTGTATGAAACTTTAGAAGGTCCGTGCAATTTGTTGCAATCATTCAGATCTTAGCTAACATTGATTCTGTACGATTTTACCGATCATATATATATATATATATATATATTCCGTTGATGACTTTTAAAATACAATTTTCTATTTCTATTCGTCAAAAATTGGCACATTTTGCTAAGCATAATAATTTAAGATCCAAATTTAAAAAATATTTTTTATTCTTCACAATCAAAAATTCATATACATTTAAAATCAAAAAAAAAAAAAATAATTTAAGTTCATTTTTCACTTAGTGAATTCAAATTGTTTCCATTCGTTATCTACTCCAATGATTAATTTAATTAAATAATAAAATAAATAATAATTATTTTATTTATTATTATTTATTTAATATATATATTTTTTAATATATAATATATAAATATATCGCGAATTTGTTTGTTACTTTTATATACATATATATATATATATATATATATTATTAAAAGCACGTGTATTTATATATATATATTAGCTTTTACTTGGGAGCCACTTGTTGAAAATGTTACTTAATTATAAATTATGATCTAAAAATAATACGGCCCCCCTTCATTCGTTTATCGGGCGAGCACCGCCGCACGAGACGACAACCCGCCATGAAAAATCGCTCCACAAGGGTTGACGGGGATGAAAACAACGTGGAGAAAATTTTCACACGATTTCCTAAAAAAAGATCAAATACACACATGAAAAAAAAAAGTCACCCTAATCTTATTTAATCTATCGAATATTTTAAAAAATATGAAAACAGTCTGCAAACACATCCCCCCACCATGATTTTAGTCCAATTTTGACAAATATATACGTATATATATATATATATTTAGTTGATTTATTTTATATATAAGTACATATTATATATATTATAATTTTTTTAAAAAATAAGAAATAATCATTAATTAATAAACTTAAATGTTTATTTATTTTAATAAAAAACAAATTCTTCATAATAATATTGATATAAAATTTATAAGTATTTTTTTTTTAAATTAATATTGCATATTGTGTGTAATTAAATATCTATTTTAATTTAGTTTCCCAGAACAAATCAAAAACAAAACATGTTGTTTTTACCCCAAAATAAATAAAATCTTCATTTAATGATTGATTCAATGAATTTTAATAATTTTATTTTATGTATTTATTTAATAGAATAGATTTTCAGAAAACACCTGCCTTGTAATGTTTATTATTAATTTATTATATATATTCGAAAATGTCTATTATCCCAATCATTAATTTTCCAAATTTTGTGAAATAGAATTTCTCCGAATTATATATAAATATTTCTAGTAAAATTAAAACTCATTCACACAATCAAAAATATATATATGTATATATATATATATATATGAATATAATATAGATTTAAAAATTATATTTTATAAATCATTGTTTTGTCATACAAACGAAAGCTGATCTAAAAGTGAAAAATATTTGTTTAAATTAATATATCGATAACATTAGGGTGGATAAATTATTGTAATGATATGAGATATTATATATATATATAAAATTTAATTCGACAATATTTTAATGTTTAATTAAAAATATAAACATGATTCTATTCACAATATATATATATATATATATATATATATCTGCATATATCATAACAGTAATTAAAAAAAATAAAGATTATATTCATTATATTTATTATTTAGTATAGTATTGTTTATAATGGTCAATGCTTTGTTTCAAACAGGTACTATTTCGAGTTAATTTTACATTGAATTATTGTATATTATATTACAAAATTATAAAATTCGTTAAATATTATATCTATATTATAGATATATGATAATATATTTTTTTTATAATAATTATATATATATATATAGAATTAACAATTTAACACAACAGTATAATTAAATCAAATTCTATTTAAAGATTTTATACATTTTGTTTTTGATTGATTTATCTTGAAAAAATAAAAAATAAAAAACAAAAAAAAAAAAAAACAAAAACAAATTCCTTCTCTCTCAAAGAACATGTAAGAAAAATTAAATAAATTTATTTTATTATAAGGTATTACTAAACCCAATAATGCAACTAACCAACTCAATATATAATTTATCATTATACGAATAACACGAATAAATTTTAATTAAAAAATAAAAATAAATAAATAAATAAAATGAAACAACCAAATACAAAACATAATTAATATATTAATGTGAGCAGCAGTTAAATAGCGGAGGTAAAAATTCAAAATCATTTATTTTTATTATTATCAAATATTAACGTTTTTTTTCTTGATTAGAACACTCTATACAGCTTTATGTTATCTTTGTTTATTGTGTAGATCTATAATAACTTCAATGTCTGAAGAAGGCTATAATCAAGAACCGAACCGTTTATATTTAATAATAGTAAAAATAAATTATTTTTATTCCTTACCTCCTCTGGTTTCCCGCCTATTCTCCATTTTATATATTAGTATATATTACTAATTATAATAAAATTTTATATATATATATATATACTAATTTTCTGAAATATAAACAAGGAAACCCCAAATTCAAAATTTCTCGCAAAGATGATTTTTGATCTGTTTTTAATTAACCTCAAATTGGATGGATTATTTGTCTTGAGCCGACAATTATTTGAACAAGAATCTGAGTAGCATGGATGACAGGCATTCCATGGGTTTGGCACCCTTCAACGAAAGGGCCCTTTCCTATTCGTTTAATCGTAATCGTCTTCGTCATTAAACTCTCAGGTTCTTTTTTCTCAGAACCTGTTTCTTCTCTATTTTCGTGAAATATTCTAATTTAAGCGGTTGGAATTTATACTTTATTATATATACAGTGCATGTTGCACCATCATTTGCCCAATCATCGGATTAGATTGCCATTTTTGATAATAAAATTACCGTTTATAGAAATATTGAGAGATTTTCTTTAATAAATTTCTCTCTCTCTCTCTCTCTTTTCTATTCTTATGCAAATGAGATTATAAGATTTAGTTAAAAAAAAAATATTTTTTTCCTTGAATAAGTTCAAATTTAAATGAAATCAAACTATTCATTTCTAGATTATGTAAATTTCATATTAAAATACATATACAAAAATAAATTTTTTTTTATTATATTCAAATGAAAGATTTGTAAATTAATTAATATAAAATAAAATATTTAATAATAATAAATAATTTCAAGGTAATTAATAAATTTTACTATTTATATATATATATATATATATATATATATATATATATTAAAATAAATAAATTAACAAATTGAAATACAAATATATATTTAGTTATACATAATTGTAAAAAATATATTGCATAGATTATATTTAGTTAGCATTTTTTTTAAATTTGTTTTATTTTACTCTGAAAATACAAGAATATATATATATATATATATATATATATTATTATTTTTAATTTACATTATTATAACTACTATATAATAAATATATATTATTTATTCATTTATTATTATGAATTAACAGATAAATATAATATTATATTATTATTATTATTATTATTATTAATATTATGTAATTTTGTAGTAATTTTTGCTATGAATTTGAACCCTATTTCTTTTTTTGTTCATTTTTTTAAAATTAATTTATTATATTTTAATATTTTCAAAAATTAATTATTATTTCTTATTTGTGTATTTACAAATTAAATTTTATACTCTTTGCTTTCTTCTCATATATTTTCTTTTCTCTTTTCCTTTCTCTCTTTTTTTTTTAATAAAAGTTTTTTTATTGCAAATATAGTTGTTACTCTCTAACTTATATAGGTTATTTAAGAAAGAAAAAATTACTTTTTTTTCATAACTACCTTATATATATATATAACTTATTGTATTGCATATTTTATTTATTTGACTAGCTAGGAAAAATGAATAACAAAGTTAAACCTGACAGAGAATGTTGATGCAATTTAAAAATCAAAGAGTTTCTATAGTAAAAGAGATCATTCACTCACTCTTCTTTCATTTTTGATCAATTTTACTCCCTTCCATTTTTTTTTTCTTAAAATAAAATAAAAAATATCTATATCTTTTTCTATATCGATATCTAAAGATATATAAAAATATATAAACTTAAATGAGAATAGTTGCAATTCTTTGTTTTTCATTAATCTGAAATTACGATCCCTTCCTTGATTCACCCCCCAACCGGTGCTGCCATCTATAGTCATTTTGGTCAAACAAACCTCCATTTGATTTCATTTATTTTCTATTTGTTTCCTATCCTAATCAATGAAAAATGAAAAATAAGAAATGATTTAATATACAAAATTCATCCCCACCACACACACACTGGACAAACCAGTCACATTAACATTTACAAAGATCAAAATATTTATTATCCATTGAAAAGTTTCATTCATTCAATGATTACGAAAAAAAAGGAAAAGATATTCTGATCGAATTTACAAATAATAAACCCCCCCCTACAGAAAAAACCTTCTATTAGTATTTTAGAGGTTCATTTGTTTTTGTTTGTTTTATTTGGCTTAAACAAACTTCATTTTGCGAAATTCATTGCTGTTTCATGATTTGAATTTTTAGAAGAGAAGAGTAATTAGCTCTTTGTCCAAGTTGATATTTCTGTTAGAGTGGGGGTTGGGCTCAATAGGGTTGCAGGAAGGAGATGAAATTGATAATATAATCAAACTGTCTACTATCCTATCAATCAATTTCTTCTATATTGTATATGAAATTATATTTTTATAATTCACAAATCAGTAAACAAAAAATATTTTCAGATATATTTATCGATAATTATTTTTTATTATATATTCCTATTATTATTTTATTATCAATATTAAATATATACGTATGGGGTATGTATATATCTGGGTTTTAATCTGAGTGGTAAACAGTCACAAGGGGATTTTTGGACCACCAGACTCATTTCTAATAATTCTCACCTTAAATATTCAATTAAAAATGGCGCCAAAATGGGCGCCGAAACATACAAACTCAAATTTTACAATTACACATGAAATTTATATTCTCATCATAATAAATAAATAAATAAATATATATACATATACGTATGTATCGAATAATCAATTAAAAAACTATTTATTTATTATGATTATTTTATTTTATTGAGTCAAATAAAATAAAAAAAAAACTAACTACTTTTTGAGAAGTTTTTAAATATAAATAAACAGTATATACTTAACAGTTTTGACTAATACTCCAACCCACGCACCAATTCGCCAAAATATACAACTTTTTTTTTTGTTTTGTATTTTGTTTAAATAAATTATTTATAGATAAATATTTTAATTAAATGTAGGAACAGAGGGCTATATTTGTTTATAGAGAGACCAATTGGAATATATTTAGTGACTGATAGATCAAAGATACAAGAGAAATAGGGAATAATGAGGTCGGGAGATGGGCATTGGGTTAGGATGGGTCAGGATGGGGATGGTAGGAGGAACAAGGTTCCTGGAGTACCGTTGCTCAAATATTTTTTATAACGTTTTTCTTAAATTCACTTGGCGTCTGTCTCTCTGTCTTTCTGTCTGTTCGCTCTTTTGACAAATTGAAATCGATTTTTCATCGACTTTTTATTGAGATAGACTTTTGAAAATTTTTATAGATATTTCAATGGGTCCCTAGAAGGTATAGAAGAAACATAATTGAATTATAATTAGTTAATTGTAATTCATTAGCGATTAATTACTTTTAGTAACTAACTCCTTTTGTATTGCTCCGATTAATTTTTTTCAAAGGATTTTGAAACATAAATATTGATTTCAGGATAGATTTTTATTTTAAACGTATTTAAAAATATTTCATAGCATTATCGCCAATGAGGAGGGGTTTCTTCCCCTCAGATGGTATAGAGAAAATATCTTTTTTTTATTCATTGTATATGTCCCCGATCGAAAGGAAACAAAACAATAGAATAACCTTTTTTTATGAAGACAATATATATATTTATAAAATATACATTTATATATATATTAATGCATATATTTATATATATATACATTTATAAAATCTCATATTTATAAAAATTATTTATTTATAAATATAATATAATAATTATTATTCAATAATACCATTTACTTAACATAAATGCATAAAATCAATTTTGGAAGATTAATATATTTTTTTGTTTTAATCAATTTGTGTAAATTTTCGTATAACTTCATCTTTTCTATTTGCGCCCAACGTTTTTCGTTGAATATAAAGCAATTCATCCATAAACTTTGTCAGGCTTATAGAAAAATTATTTTATTATTTTTAGTCCATTGAAAAAACGTTATTTTATAAAAAAAATTTTTATATTTATATTTATTTTTGGAGGTGTGGTTTGAGGAGAGCAACTCTATTACATTCAAAGGATAAAATTTTAATGTTCCATCATTTTTCTAAATTAATATGAAGCCAGAAAAAAAGAATTTCTAAAAGTTTGTAATTTTTTTTTTTTTCATTCAGTTTCTTTCCGTATATTTTTTTATTTTTATTTTATGTGTGTGATTAAATTAATATTTCCCTTTGTGGCCTCGTGATTTGATTTTCATTTTGGAATAATGTTCTAATTGAAAACGGAGACAAAATCCATGAAAAGTAAACATCATCCCAATCAAACGTGGTGGAAATAATTAACCTGTTTTTCTCTCTGTTTATCTAAAGTGGTCCTTTTTGCCATTCTCTCTGTCTATCCCCTCGCCCTCTCCTTCTCCCAATTGTTTTGTTCATCTTTCGCTCTTTTCCAGATTGCTTTCATTGGAATTTCCTTCGTCGTTAAACTTTCATTTCATTCATAGACCAGAGAATGGATGGAATTTAACATCGCCTTCATTATTATATATTTACATTAAATTCATTCATCCAATAAGAATCCAACGTTGGACGATTAATTCAAGTGAGAACTGAAATGTAACGATAGTGACATCAAATTAATAAATATATTACTACATAATATGAATCAAGTATAAACAATTTTAATGAAATCAAATTATCAATACTAATAAACAAATTCTATATAGAAATTATATACATATATTTATATTTTATTATAAATTTTAATGAATAAAATATTATTATTATTATTATTATATTTATTATTATATTCAGATATGTTTTAATATATCCGAGGTCATTAACGTCACAATCTGATTGTATCTCATTGACGATCAGTAATTCATACAACAAATTATTATATAAATAAAATAAATAAATATATAATCAAATAAATATAAATAAATACTAACATTGAACGATTAGGGTAATTCTGGAGTAGATTAGAATAGGTTAATTATAATTAAGTAATTAATTCAAAGTTAATATAAATCAGTGACAACAACAAACAAATTGGACTATAAATAATAAATAATAATACTTATAATATTAGAATAGAAATAAAATTAAAAAAATAAATTAAATTTATTTATTTTAATTTTTTATTTTTGGTTTTCTAAACTTATGTCGCAGTATATCGTAGTATATCGAAAAATATTATAATAAAAATAAAATAATAAAGTAAATTAAATTAAATTTATTTATTATTTTTACTATCTCGTCAGAGATAGTATTGCGATCACGAAAATTTTCGATGTTGAAATTTTGATGTTTTTATACGTTTTGAAGGTTCCTGAATCATTTTCACTAAGGTTGAGAAAAATGCCTGTGTGTGTGTGTGTGTATGTAGACAAGATTACGCAAAAACGGTTTGAGCTAGAATGATGCAATTTGGTACATGAGCATTATTCAAAATTCATAGTTTTCTATCAACTTTTGAGATATGTAGCTCAACCGGAAGAGGGTCATTACCTACAACGTTTTGATTTTTTTTCCTCTAAAGTGACCGTAAAAATAAAGATATATGTTTGATAATTTTTCACATGATTAATAATTGTATAAAACTGCTATATATAGAATTTCAGCTTGATTGAATCGCTGAAAGTACCAGAATTAATTTTTTAAAACTGCAAATCTCACGCGCCAACACGCGCCATGGTGCCATCAATAAAAAACCAAACATGCGCTGGTTTAATATTTATTATTTATAATTTATAATTAATTAAATTTAATTTAAATATAATATATTATGTTATTTAATCCAATTCAAATTGCGAGATAGTCGAGTGGAGACACTCCAGCTTATTTATTTTTCGTTTTCTAGACTTATATTGCGGTATATCTCAGAATATCGCCGTAATATAAATAAACATATTAAAATTCATTATGATTGTGAAATATTATTAATTACTGGTCATTATTTACTTCAAATATTTAGAATCTTCCTTTCTCTCCCCTCCCCCCCCCCCTTAAAATATATCTATATTATTCCTTGGAAATTGTCAAATAGATTAATTACACCCCATATTTGCTGTTTATTTATTTATTTTTTTAAATTCGTATTCCATTTTAATATTTTAATTTTTATTATCTGTCCTAGATATATTATTCAAATATAATTTATAATTAAACAGTATATTTATTTATTTATTTTATTTTCATTAAATAATTGTATTATTTTATCTCTTTACATTATTTAATTAATAAAACATTTAACGTGAAGAATGCATATTTTTTCTACCAACTCATTACTATTTTTTATTTTTCTTTCTTATTTTTAAAAATTTAATTTAATAATATTACCTGTAATTAGAAATAAATGTTTATTTTTTTAATTTTTTTAATTTTTTTCAATACTAAATCTTAGTATTATTTTTTATCTGATTCATGTATTTATTTATGCTTACTTGATTGAATTACTTGATATATCTTATTTTATTGTACTAACAAAAATTGTCTATATATTTGTATTTTTGAAATAGTAAACCGCGTAATGATTTTTTTTAAAATTCATACCATAAATAATTTTTATTAAGAAAAATCGATCTGTATTGGTTTCAGTCTCGGGAAAAATCATCTCAGTTTGTTTTTTTCTTAATTTAAAATAGGAATTTTAATAATTAAAAAAAAGCCCCGGACAGCGCTTCTTTAAATACAAAATATTATAAATAAAATAAAATTAAAAATAATTATTTTAATAATATTTTCTAATCAAATTACGAAATATATATGTTATATCCACAAATATATATGTTATATCCACAGGCCATACTTTTCTTTCTTTCAGTCGTACATTTAAGGGTTATATGTTTTATGACCATTTTTTTTAATTTATGTTATTTTAAATTATTTGAAATTGATTCATATATTTTATCGTTTATTTATTTTAAATAATAATCTTAATCTTAAATATTCATAGTTCATAAGGAATAATTTTTTTTAAACTACCGAGTATCGGTGAACCAGGTACTATAAATTTATACTATATTTTAATTACTATAAATTAAATTCATCGATATTTTCTTTTATCGTTGAATTTATAAATTTAGCAAAAGAAGGGGTTGGATTCAGTGGGGTTGTAAAATTAGTATGGTCAGTAGTGCTATAATTGTTTAAATTGTTAGATCAGCTGTTCCCTTCTTCTTAACTCACCATCCCCTTCCATAAACGATAACGTCACTCTTCAATGAACTATTGCTATGAATCTAAAGAGGTCATTTATTTTATAATAATCGTATAAATGTGAAAATATGTCATTAATAAATTATCCTTAATATTTTATTATTACAATTCCTATACTAGAATATCTATATTTGTATAGAGCTATAGATAGAGAAATAAATGACTATTTTGGGTTTATGTGTTGTGCAGATCTCTTCTATTAGGGGTGGGGGGGAGGGAGGGGGTTGGCGTGTTTCATGTAATGCGTCGACCTTTGATTACTTTTTGCAACTTGATTCATTGTACCCTATAACTCACCGAGCTATTACTTTTGAGCATATCATGTATTTTATCATCCCTCTCCCGCTCCTCCTCCTTCTTCCCGCCAGCCTAAATATGCAACAATTATTTACCCAGGTTGCTTATTAATTTTGGTGATAGGGTCGAAGCTCGATGCCCGTCCTGCCATTTTGTCAATTTCCAAATAGAGCTCGACTTTGATTGACAAGACAATTTTTGCAATAAATCTCGTCTACGTCCCAACCCCTCCCTTTACGTTCCGGGGTTGGCAGCCCCTTTTTTCAACTGCTTTTGTCGTTATTTTGACACCTGAGAATTCGGCCATTCACCCACAGGATATGTTTCTGATTTCCATTTTTTTTTTTTATTATTATTTATTTTTATTTTTTTCGAATAGAAAAATCCTCCGGCGTTTCCTTTTCTTCTTGACGGGGATTTGTTATCCGTGGGGCTCGTGTTTATTCGAGCTTTGGTCGTATTAAGACCCTTTGGATGCTGATGGTGGGCAAAGAGGGGGGGGGCTCTTTTTACGGGCCACTCTGATCTGGGTGTCATGCTCTTAATCCTTGGATTCTTTTCACACAACCGCCCCATACACATGACACCCCTGGAAATCTGCGCATTTTTTCTTTCTTCTTTCCCCCCCCCCCCTATTTTTCAATTTATTAACATTTCTCTAATTTTAGTTGCTTTCATTCTATCAATAATGTGATCTTCACGTTTTTTTTAAATATCACCCAATCTAAAAAAAAAATTAAATTAAATAAACGACCAAAAATATGAAACAATTTCAAATAATTTAAAAAAGAACATAAATAAAAAAAACTCAGCCTTTAAACGTACTGCAAGATAGAAAAGTATGGTCTGTGGATATAACATAATATATATTTCGTAATTTGATGACAAAATATTATTAAAATAAATATTTTTAATTTTATTTTATTTATAATATTTTGTATAAAGGAAGTACCGTTTTTTATTATTAAAATTCTTATTTTAAATTAAGAAAAAACTAACTGAGATGATTTTTCCCGAGGCTTAAACTAATACAGATCGATTTTTCTTTATAAAAATTATCTATGGTGTGAATTTCAAAAAAAAATCCTTACGCGGTTTAATATCTCAAAAATACAAATATATAGACAATTTTTGGTAGTATAATAAGATAAGTTATATGAAAACTTTGACCGACCCGATGGAATCTTTTGGTTTTTATTTTTATTTTATTTTGTTGGCAAATATCGAGATATTTTTTTCTTTCTCAATTAAAATTTCGCGAGTAATTGTTACAATTGTGCTCTATTTGTTGGCTCAACCACTTGGAATCGTGCAAATCACATTTCTCTTAAAAGTTAATCATGTTAACCACTGAATAATTTTATAACACTGACGATATTATACTTTTCATGTTAATTAACTAGATAATATTTTATTTCAATTATTTTATTTCACTCCCTCCATAATAAAACTCATATAAAAAAGTATTAATTTCATAAATAACAAACTATTTAAAAAAAAACAATGTATGGTTTAATTTGTTAAACAAAAGTGAAGTTGGGTGGATGATAAAAAAAATAATGAATACTACTAAACTCTAATATATATAAATAAAATGGATGTTTCGTCTTTAAAAAAATTTCATTCTCTTTATATAATTTTTTAAATTAATTTATCACTGATTTTCAAGGCTTAATAGTTAATCAAATCGTAACTGCAAATGTCCATATTATAATTACATTCAATTGACAAATCTGTCAGAAAATATAAAAACCCCTCCTTAAAAAAAAAATTCAATTTTTTTCTCTATCTTTTTTATTTTTGACTAATATTAGAAAAAACCTGTCAATTATTTAAAATTACATTTTGCGAGGGTGTTTTTTTTTTTTTTATATAAATATAATTTTTAAAACTGATTCCTATTTTTTTTAATTATTTAAATTCATCAATCAATCAACAGTTTATAACAAATGAAACACCAATGGACTTGATCCGTTTATGCATTTTCCTTCATGCATAGAATATAACTTAACTATTTCAACTGAAATACTGGTAAATAATTAATGGAATTAGAATATATAAATAACTTTACTCGTTCAATAGATAATAGATTAAAATTTTGAACTATTGAAAGGAAAAAAAAAAAATTTGAGTTTAACCAAACTTGAAAGTTCTTCATCCTAACCACTTGCCGAATTATGATTTTTTTTTTTATTGTTGTTGAAAAATATAAACCTTTGCTATATTAACCAATTATTGTAAAAGTATTTTTTTTTAATTTTAAAACAATAAACAAAACAAAAAATAAATAGTTAAATATATATAATAATTATTAAAACAAATAAACAGAAGGTGAAGATTTGATGAAAATAGGATAACAAGAATACACAAAAAGCATTGAAAATTGTTGAGACCCAAATATAAATTGTGATGAAAATTTTTCATTTTTGGTACTTATTTATTATTTAATCTATGCCTCTCTATATATATATATATACGAGGGGTGTTCAAAGTATTCTTGGTATAGGTATGAAGGAAAATGCAGAAATTTCTAACTAAAATTTATTTTTCAATGTAGTCCCCCATAACCTCAATACACTACTTGTTTGTTCGGGAAACTAACTTTTGAATTCCCTCTAAAAAATATTTTTCCTCCTTGTCCTCAAAATGTGCGTTAATTGCCACCTACAGCTTTTCATCGTCAGAAAAACGTTTTCCACGAAGATCTTTTTTTTAAGTTGGGGAACAAGAAGTAATCACTGGGGGCAAGGTCTGGACTGTAAGGTGTATGCTTTATTTCTTCAAAGCATTTTCCTCAACATTGTCGCATCAGTCATTCTGGTCTTCTTACACCAACGATAATTAGATTAGTACTAATGATAAATAAATGACATTTTGAGGTTATGTTCTCATGAAGTGTCGTTACCAACTGAAATAATTTAAATCCCTTCGTCACTGCTAAATTACCTCGTTACCGAGAATACTTTCAACACCCCTCGTATATTGTTCAAAAATTAAAATAAAAATTTAAGTGCGAGCATCAGACAATTTTCACTTACCTTTCTACTTTTTCTTGCAATTTTTTCTTGATCTTAATATCAATTTGGGGTTTATATTTATATATTATTTACTATTCTTAACACAATATAAGTTATTAAAATAATTAAATTAAATGAAGAACTAGTTTGAAAATTCGACATTTAAGCTATATAATTATATATACTTTGAAATTTAATATATATATATATATATATATATATATATAAATACTTTGAAATACTCTAAAAGAGCTTAAATGTCAAATTTTCAAACTAATTCTTTGATTGATGCAACATTCTGCTAGAATTCTAGGGAAACCAATTGTGAAAAGACGGATAGGCAAACCAAGTGAATAATATATAACACAAGAACTAAGATCGCTTATCATTAATAAAGACACACTCAATGAATCTTGTCAATTTTCATTTTAACACCTTTTAGTAGATATTTTAGATAAATATAATAATAATAATAATAATAATTATTATTATTATTATTTTGTTTTTTTTTTCTATTTATCAACTAACCATTAATTTATACAATATACATATATTAATATCGATAATGGATTTTAGGGGATTGAAATTAAATTCACGACACTTCCTTAATAAGCAAAATAGAGAATGATCAGGTTGAAAATAGGGCGTTGATTTATGCATTGGAATTATCAACAAATTCAATATTGAGCTCGAATAAGCGTATTAGGGCAAATGTGTTTTCTCGTAGAAGCATCCCTCCCCCCCCCCCCCCCCCACTCTATTCCCATCCCTATTCTCGCTTTTATTCCGGGCGTGAATCAATTAGAAAAGATACAACGAATACCGAACTCATATTTAAGATTTCTAAATTCCAGCGAGGCATTTCGTTTTTCCACTGGTTTATTCAAAATCATTCAAAGATGTATAGGCATGTAGAAGAGGTTCGGAGATATTGAAATTGATTGATGGAAAATATCGTCAATTCAATAAAAATCCATACTTCAAATAGAATTGACATTTTTTTTTTAATTTTTTTTTTTTTTTTTTTTTTTTTTTTTTTTTTTTTTTTTTTGGGAGAGAGGGGTGTAGAGGAATGTTTAGGGGTAGATCCGATATTGAGGTGGAGATTACTAAACCTGATCTGACTTGGATATTTATCATTATTTGAATGTAATTTCGTGGAAGGAAAGAATGGCAACCGTTTCTATTTGCCATTCAGGATGGCTTAATTATCGAACCGCTTTCATGGAGATCATCGCGCCCGTCAGAAACAGCGACATCCCCTTCTTCATCCCTGTATAATATATATATATATATATATATACCCATCCATCACCTTACCAAGAGTACTTACCATCATAAATATAAAAGAACCAAATTAAATGTCCCACTTTTCCGTTCACTCAGGAATGTTTTTCAATGAGTAGAGTGTTCCTTGGCATGTTGCGTGCACCCATTCCATTAAAATCAACCTATTAAATACGTTTAGCCATCTGTTTTAATTACCCCTATACATTTGATTTATGTTATTATTTAATATTATTCTTTTTTTTTATATTCAATTCAAATATTAAAATAAATAAATAAATAAATAAATAAATAAAAGGAAAAATATTATTTTTATTTTATTATTTATTTTTCCGTTAAATATCAGTTGTTTATTAATTAGTGTTGTTTTTTTTTAATTTTTGAATTTTTTCTTCGATAGAATTACTATATATATATTACGGTAGAAAAATTTTGAACTTTTTATTAATATTTAGTTTTTATTTATTTATTTATTTATTTATTTATTTTATGTGTTATTGAAGAAGAGAATGAAACATGAATAATAATTTAATTGTATTATTTTCAATATAATTTATAATAATAATAATGAAGATTATCGGGAGGATCGTGTGGGTCAGGGTGAGCTCCCTTCCCACATCGACCGAGCCTAGCCCTTAATAAGATCTGAAAGAGATAGGTAAAATGTTTCCAGCAGCAATAAGAAAATGCAATAACTCGGATAATAATAATAAAACTCTTACTTTGGTACAACCTACGCAAGGACAGTACCTATCAAGTCAATTAAATAAATTAGGTGTTCGAAGATCAGTAGAACACCAACTTTTACCCTGATTTTCTTGATCGGAGGCGCTACTTTTTATGAAGTAGTTTTTCAATTTTGATTGGACTGGGTTGACTCCGTCCCATAGACACCATCTAGTTAAATTGCTTTGCCAGGCCAGAGATTTAAAACCGGAAGAAGTGAGTCAACGCCGTTGACCCCCAACTTGTGGCGCATATATAATAATAATATTTATAATATATATATATATATTAATAAAAAATAATATATTATAAATAAAAAAATGTTCTTTGACATTGGGTTGACCTCTCTGAGAGTGTCTTTGTCTTATCAAATAATAAAAATATTTATAAATGAATGATCCAATTTGATTTCTTTTTTCAATAAATTTCATCTTTGACATGGTGATATTAACTCTTTAAAAGACTTGTTATTCCTTTAATAGAAACATTATTAAAAGTTTTCTATACCTTGTTGTGATTGAAATCCTTTGTATTTTTTTCTTTGATGACATGGATTTTTATTTATTTTTTTTACCCTTATTTAAGGTGACATTTTCTATTGGATTTTATTAGAATATTATTAAAACAGCTTGATAGTTGTTTCCATCGAATGAGTGAACTCCAAGCTGGATTGGTTGTCATTCACCCCTGACCTCCCCGGAACATCCCTTCCAACTAGTTTACAATATCAGTACCAGATAATAAGGACACCCGGCCTCGAAAACCAAGGCTTTTTGAAATCAATGGGGCAGAATGAAAATTAAATTTGTGTCGAGAGCTGAAGAGAGAAACGGCCATATGCCTCAGCTACATATCCATCTGAGAGGGGTGGGGTGGGGTGGGGGTTTGTGTTTGTGTGTGTTTCAACTTGAGTATCAGACTGTAGGAGGGGGAAGGATTGTTCGCACGACAAGGGCGAAAGCGATACAAAGGGCTTGGGAAGGGCGAACAACCGCAGCGGTCACCCATCAAGCGATAGCGATAGCCGATCCGCTGAAAATATATTGTAACCCTTTCGAAATTAACTCGGGAAAATCAACCGGAACTTTTCATTTTGCCAAAAAAGCACCACTCACTTAACAAAGCATCGATTGCGCTGATTGAAAGAGGGCGGTGAACGAAGGGCTACTCAAAGAGGTAGCACTACCCGCCATCACTTTTGCACTACCCACACTCTTTTCTTCTTTTACCCAATTTTTCAGTGAAACACGTCTCGTCTCCTCTTGATTAAAATATTCTAATCGAGCAGGCAATAAGTGACACCGGTCAACACAAAAAAAAAAACAATATCCGAGAATAAAGGTAGAAAGAACCACCTCCACCCACACTTTTTTTTTTTGCACATATTTAAATTCAATAATAGAAAGAGTATTTTTTTTTTTTAGAATTTGTTTGATCTTTTATTCTGTTTGGACGTTTAGGGGTTTAAATCATTTCCAACTAACCGATAATTGAATATATATATATAAAAATAAAAATAAAGGCATATAGCAAAATCATTTACAGATAACAGTTAACAGTGTTGCTTTATTTTCTTTTATATATATATATATATATATATATATATATATATATATATATATACATGATTGTAATTTTTATCAATTATATATTATAAAAAATGGTACTAAAAGAGAGAGAGAGAGAGAGAAAACAACAAAAATTCCAATAAAAAAATTTTTTCAGGTCTTCAAAGTCACCCTTCAATATTTTTTTAATTTCTTTTTTTCTTTTTTTTCTTTTTTGTTTTTGGTTGTACCAAATAAAATCAGGATTGAAATTATTAAAGCGAATATTTTCTACTGAAAACATACCTATTTGATTTTGTTTGTTTTTATTGAAAGGGGTATAAGTTATTATATTGCTTTCAGATAATTCCACACAAAACTATTTTCTAGGTTTTTTTTCCCAACGTCTCTTCTTCTACTTAATTTCCCATTAATTCAAAGGGAAATAAACTTCAATCCTTAAGAGAAACTGGTTGGTTGGTTGTCTTGTCTGCGCCTGTAAGATGCCAATTGAATTTTGAATTTATAGCCAAATGGTTTGATTCCTTTTCAGAAAATTATTCATTGATTCTTTTTCAATTCGTTCACTTTATTTTAATTTCTAAATGAAATCAAACGAATAGACCGCAAAAAAAAGAGAGACAGAGAGAACGAGAACGAGAGATTTTGAAAGAGAAAGTAGTAAAGCAAATACTTTTTGTTTTCCTTGTCTCTTATTCGAATTGCAAAGCGGGATTCCCCCCCACATTTTCCGTTTTTTATTCCATTTCAAATGGTGTGCCTCTTGAACTAAATATGATCTGTAAATTTTTCGGTACGCTCGAAGGGTAGGGTGGGTGGGGGTGGGTGGGTGAGAGGGGAATAATCAGCGGACAACACAAACAATGGCTAAACTTCTCTATTTGATTGTCTAATTATTCGCCCGATGAGACCTCGCGATCTATTCATGACAAAATATACCCCGAATCTGGTATTAAATTATTGTTGTGATTGAGCTTGTGGGCCTCCCCAAAGGGGGCGTAGCCGTCACCTGGTTATTTGTTAACAACCCTAACCCCCTCTGCCGCCCAGTTCAATGAATTACTCCCCTATCGGTACCGCCCAGCGTCAAGAGAAATGCTCCTGTTGCAATTCATATTCTATACAATTTTGTTTATATATATATATATATATATATCACTATGCACTTTAATTATACAAAATAAAATTCATGAACACAACGAGCAGTCAAATATCAAAAAAAAAAAAAAAAAAAAAAACAATGACAAAAAATGAAAGGGGCCAAAAAAAAAGTGGTAAATATTAAGGAGTGAGTTGAATTCAATTGGATTTTATTAGAAATCCAATAAATATTGCGATGATTTATTATACATCCGTATAATATTGAAATTTGATAAATTTTTATCAAATAAATTCGATTTAACTTACGGACATGGATAACATTAATATAAATATAGATTTGAACTTTATCAAATCTCTTTTGATAAATTGTTCCTTAGAGAGAAATAGAATGTGAAATAGATCGAAGCCAAGTCGATTAAATTAAATATATATATATATTATATATAGACCCCTTTCAGATTTTTTTACATGCATTTTTGAAATTTTAAAAAAAAATATTTTCACTTAAAACTTTTTTTTTAATTTTTTTCTTTTATTTTAGATTGTTTTTTTTTCAATCATTTGTCCTTCTTTACTCAAAAACATAAAATAAATGGAATTACATAATCCATATATATATATATACTGTGTACTGAGTACACAATTATTATCATCAACTGATTTCCTCTATAATCGTAAAAGGAAATTTTATTCAAATTTATTCATGTAGATGCGATGTAAAACTGTGTTTTTGAATCATTGATCCACGGATTGGCACCAACCACTCTGAATTATTCGCATCTCTAAAGAAATATTTCACTGAAACTAAAATTTGAAATGTGCAAAATTAGATAAAGTAATTCTCTGAAAAAATTTCAGTTATATACAGGAAAATAAATAAAAGAAATGGAACAAAAGACATTTTTTTTCTAGGAGGGGGGGGGGTAGGGCATAATATTGGTAACTAAAGGTAAACCCAAGCAAAAAAAAAATTAAAAATCAAAAATGACGGTTTTCATACAAATCAATAATTGATCAATTTTAATATTATATAATTGATTATTATTTATTTATAGTATTAATAATAAGTAAGTAAATAAGTATTATTAATGAGTAAAATTCATATTTGATAAAAAAACTAATTATTAATATTAAAGAATAATTAAACGAAAAAAAATATACAAATTTTTGAATTTTTTACTTTTTTTTTTTAATCCCCAAACGACCCTTTTTGTTCCTTTTGTTTAACTGAGTTTCTCTCTAAAAAGAGATCTGCGAGGATTCCACAAAAATATTCGAACAGTTGGGATGTTGGCCAATGGAATTTGGCGAATTTAGCTTATAAGGGTTAATGGAATTTCGATTTAAAAAAAAAAAAAAAAAAAAGAAATAATAACATCGCACGATAAATTATATTGGATTTATTAATAAAATCTATTAAGGAAAAAACCTTTCTCCTTATTTTTTTATTTATTTAATTTTTTTTTTTTACCTAAACTCTCAATTATTATTATAATTTATTTATTTATTTAAGGTAATGATTTTATTCGTATTCAATTTTTTTATATGAAATCAAATTTGATTGAATTAATTTTTATATATTTATATTTTATTTTTATTAAACAAAAACACCACGATACTTCATTTACCAGAATAATTGACATATTTTAATGTAGAAAATATCAAATTATAGAATTTTTTTAACTTAAAAAAAAACAACATATAATGATTTATTATTTTTTTAAATCTATTTTAAAATAAAAATTTCTACATAATTGAGACTAAAATGTATTTATTTATTTTTTATTAATTTACTATTATAATAGAGCTAGCTAATACTTAAATGCTTATTAATAAATAATACTCTTGAGTAATGAGAGGGGCACACTTTCAAAACCTTCATTGGATAATAGACCTTTGTAGCTGTATAGATTAACATATGAAATTATTTAAATAAACCCACCTTCTCTTATCAAAGTGGGTATTAATCAAATCACATTACATGGAATTAAGAGGGATTTCAATGGTTCAATAATCAATACAATCATCAATATATTTTTTATTGAAACAATATAATTTTTATTTAAAAACAAACAAAAACAAAATCATTTTATATATCATGAATAAAAAAAATACTCTTTGTTTTTGAAAAAAATAAATAAAATAAAATTAAGAATCTTAACATTCAAATTTTTGATGACCAAGATTTTAGGCAAATTGTTTTTTAATTCCAAATACAAATATAAAAAACAAATCGGATAATATTTCAATATTGTTCTCAAAATCTCTAATATTATATGTATTTATACACTATTCACTTTATAATCGAAATTCTATTTAAACTATTTACTACGTATATAACAATATTGTACTTACTATAAAAAATATAAACTATATTTCACATGTTTATTATCTATTTTCTATAATAACATAAGATATCTATTCAAAATGCAAATATCTATCATAGTTTCAAAATTCAAATTTAAATAATTATATATATATATATATTATTATTTTTATTATTATTATTATGTAATAATATAATTATACGAATTAAATAAATTATAATTTTACTTTTTAGTGCAATTTTAAGTTAAGTGTGTTTTTTAAAAAGATTTCTTTTTACTTAATTTATTTAAAACAACTTTCAATTTATAAATATACAGAAAATTAATAATAAGATTAAAAGGTTAAAAAAGGTAAGTTATTTTTAACAACACTCGGTTTTTTGTTTCAAATAAATTTTTATTCATTTTTATGATTATTTCTACAGTAACGTCATCATCAGAAGAAATATAATCATAAAGATGAATAAAAAAATTATTTAAAAACAAAATACCGAGTGTTGTTAATTAATAATAACTTACCTTTTTTAACCTTTTAATTTTATTATTAATTTTCTGTATATTTATAAATTGAAAGTTGTTTTAAAACAAGATTTTTTTTTTTTGCATAATACAATGTTTCAACGATTTTCAAAATTTTAAAATAAACTTTTAATAAGACTATTAATAAATTCGTCTCTTACATTCATGAACTCCGCCTTATATTTATTTATGCATTGAAAATAATACCAAAACAGTACTAAAAACAAATTGTGCTATTTAAAAATACAATTTTTGCAAATCAATTATTTATTAATTGTACTTATTTTAATTAACATGCGTGATTTTATATTATATTTGTATTTCTTTGGATATTTCAAATTTTAACTATAGAAATGTTCAATCCGAACACTTAGAAAAACATGTGTCTATTTATTTGATTTATGTTTCAAGGTTAATGGTTAACGTATGGGTAAGGCATTTTAAATGTGAAATAGTGGCATCTTAATAACCGCTGTGGTATTTATAAGGTTTTATATTTACCTTCTACGATTCCTTCGTGATTATGTTTTTGATTTTTATCCGTCTATGTATAATAACATAACCCTTAAATTATATATTTTTAACAAACATTTAATATATATATAATATAATAAATAATTTAGTAAAGTTGATTTCAATTAAAACAAATGAAATGATTTATATTTTTCTTTTTTATCTTTTGAAATTTTCCAATTTTTACTTTTTTTTTTATTTTTTTTTTACTATATTAATTAAGTTGCCTATCTAAATTCTAATATATCATACTTAATTGAACCATTGTAAATACTATAGATGATATCAACAACAACTTAATATTTAAGTTCAATTTTATTTATTTATTATCAAATGAAATTGCAAAATGCAAATTTATTCGTGACCTGACGAATGAGAAAATCAAATACATCAAAAGAATAAAAAATAATGGAATATATTAATAAAAATTCAATAGGACAGTGTAGATAGAGTATTTATTAATAGAATTAATAGGGTGGTTAGTTAATGCTTGTTTGGGAATTGTATGCGGTGGTGGTTGTTCCACTCGGGACAAAGCGTAAGGGTGGGGTGGGGGTTATCTTTTGTCTGACCCGGCCCGGAGGCCGGAGGGTGTGTGTGGTCGTGGCTAGAACACATGCCACCCCACGGATAACAATAAAATAGCATATATTTGGGATATGTTTTTAATTGGGCTCTCTTAAACAAATAATTAGATTCATGATTGTAACCGAATGGGATAATATTGAAATATTCACAAAATAAAAAAAAAAAAACAAAAATAATAACATTAACAGATTTAGATATTGATCAATTTATATATCAATATTAAAAACGGATCGTGATTTTAGATCAAATGATCCGGTGCTCAATTTAAATAATTAAGAATTGTATTATTTCCTATCAATTAAGAAACGACATACAGTGAACGTTCTATATAAGCAACTTTTTTAGTTCGACTATTCTGTATAAGCAACTTATTTTGTTTTAAAGCTAAATATTTGAATTGACAGCTGATCACAATAACATAACTTAAAATTAGAAAAAAATTTGTTATTGGAATAGGTTTGTGTTTTGTGCTGCCAGTATTAAAGTTAATCTCTGTTAATTAAAATAGTTATTTATATTTATTTTGACACAGTTTAGTTAGTAAAAGAAATAAGGAAAAATATTTTCTAGACGTTAAGTATTTTTACACTCCTTTTTTTTCCTATAAGCAACTTTTCCCAATAAGAAACTTTTTTATTGAAATTGGTTCAAATGAGTTGCTTATATAGAGCGTTTACTGTATTAAAATATATAAGTTTTATTTTTAAAGTTTTTAAGTAGTTAATTAGGTAATTATTTTAATAATTATTAAAAATATATATATATATATATATATATATATATATTGAGAATTTTTGTCAATATTTGATTTTTATTGGATTATTACTACTAAATAATTATAATGACTTTATGATCATACTATTTATGTATCATCCTTTTTTTCTACCTAAATATATAATAATAATAATAATAATAATAATATGAAAACAGAAAAATAAAATCATTATTTTTTACGGTATACTCATGTAAATACAAATAAAAATGAACATGATCATATTATTAGGCAGAAAGATTTTGTTTTTGTTTTTTATGTTGCATGTGTATTTTATTTTGATATCTATATATATTTTCTACATTCGTGACATTCCACAAAATATTTCCGTTTATAACTTGTATGGATGTATATCTTTCAAAAAAATATATTTCATGACAACCGAATTGGCTTGTAGCAGACAAACAAGTCACATTCTATTTACTCCAAATGGAATGATAAATTGCATTTGGATTGGAATAATATTATAAAATAGCTTCAATGATTATTTATTTATGAAATAAATTAATAATTATTCTATTTAATGTTGAATATAAAGAAATAAACATATATAATTCCAAATAAATAATTAAATAACCATGATTTTACATAATTTATTATTTTTTTTTCTATTTAAAGAATAGGTATGTAAATAATAATATTAATAATAATACAAGATAACATTCCTCATTTCGATTCAGATGTAGAACATTAATCTAATATCTAAGTCTATCAAATTAAATATATTTATATATAATTATATTAATTAGCTTAATATCTAAAGGTTATTTATTTATTTATCTTTCTATTTATCTATTTATACTCATTAAAATGCACGTTGTACTGATCATAGAACACCTTTACCCCGCTAAGATAAAATGAATTCGAAACATTTATTAAAACTTTTCTGGTTAATTTCATTATTATTTAAAGACTTTTTGGTGAAAGATCACATCAAACACATACAACGTTTATTTGATTCAATAAATAAATTTTACAAATATGTGGTCTTTCACTAAAAATTGTTTTAAGAATTTGAAACATTCCTCCAATTGTTCATATCCTGAGTCACCTCCATCCAATTTATATCTTCTCCCAATTTCTTCCTATATATATTTATTTATTGATCTATTTAGTGTACTTCCTTTTTATAATTTTTTGGTTTCTTATTCATTATTGACTAAAAATTCTTTATATAGGATATTTCAATACCTAAATGAATTTTTCAAAAAAAGGAAATCGATATAAATGTTTTTATTTATTTATTTAATGGAAGAATATTAATATAATACATGCCCTATATAAGTTATCTCACTCTCTATCTGTTTATTTTTATTTCAAATAATAGTTAGCAGATCTCGAAACAATTTTGATCACTGACACTTAATTACACGTAACTGAATCTGGTATTAAATTCTCCTCTCATTGGAGGATTATAGGGGGATGGCTAATCGCGCTCCTGGGGCTCGTTCACTTCCCCTCTCTCTTCTTGTTATTTCTGGAATGCCTTAGGAATTATACTTATGAAGTTTATGAGATGTGTTTTTGCACTTTAGAAAACCGCACATAATCTATTTCAGAACTATATAAACAATTAGAATTAATTACATGAACATTCCGTAACTGGGAAGCTTGTAATAGAAAAAACAAAAAAAAAAAAAAAAAAAATAAGAAAAGGGCACTTTAATAGAACATCTCAAGCACGAAGACATTAATCTTGACTTGAAGGAGTTGGTCGGTCGGCAGGGCCGGTTGGTCAATCGACGAGCTGCCAGACGGAATGCTTCCTGTCCCGCTACCACTAACATAGATATTTTTTGAATTGTGTCGTAAATCGTAAAACCTCGCTTACTCTCACTCCTCCCCCATCTTCACTGAACTGTGTTGTTTACGCTTTTGTCCACATTGTTTAGGGTTTTTTCGTGAGGGAACCTGTTCAGAACGGTGAAAGGGATGCTGTGCTGAACCACTCGCGAGTGTGTCGCCCCGCATTCAACGAGGCGACTAATCACAAGAATGTCGGCCCCGTCCAGTCGTTGTCTCCATCCAATCAACCTTTCCAGTAATACAACAACCATTCAGAATCATGCAGCCTGTCAAATTCAATACGATAGTTCGTTTTCAATTATTTATGGGAAATCAAACAGACAAGATGACGTGGTTTACTAAAAAAAAAGGAGACAACAAATGAAAACTGGAAAATCCTGCATGAACCGCGGTTTCATTTTTGATTCTTATCAACGGTTACCTCACTCCCTCTCACTCCTCTTCATTCTTCAATTCTATATAAAAAAAAAAAAATATCAGAAATAAATCCATGTCAATCAATTTAAAATATTCATAGAACATAGAAATAAATCAAATGAATAAATTAAACCGTAATTCTTTTAATAACTTATCTAGAACATAAATAATGGTTCAATTTCATTGAATGCACATTTTAACTTTTACCTCATTATCAAAAAATTTAACTTCTTTGTTTATGATGATGAAGTTCATTGATTTGATCTAAAAGCATTTTTAGCTATGACGTTATCATTAAAACCTTGCTATTTTAATGACGTAACAATCCAAATGCGCATAAAGCAAATATATAATTGCACTTAAAACTACACCGAGTGTATAAGTAAAGATTATTTTTATTAAGTTATTTTATATATTTTAAATTTAATTAAATATATATTTAAGATGAAATGAATTCTAATTAATACCCACTCAGATCTATTAGTTTACATTAGATATATATATATATATATATATATATATATATATAACCTATTAAACTACAATAAATCACTCTCTAATAATACCATACCTTAAACCTAATATCTTATTTATTTAACTATAGACATAAACGAGATTTGCACGATTCCAAGTGCTTCAACAACTAATTATAATTCAGAAACGGCTAAAAATCTTTAATCGTATTCGGGATCCATTTTTTTTTCAATTCACTGTGCCTATATAAATATATTCATTTTTAATACTTATATTATTGATCTATAATACATTTTTTTCTTTTTTTTTTATTCCTAAAAATGGATTTATGATTTAATAATAAAATCATAAAATAAGTTATGTGATATATTTTATTTTAAATAAAAATTGTTAGGTTAATTTTCTTCCGATTTTATAATAACTCTTTAGGCATTTCATTGGGCACAGTGAGCAATATTTTAAGTGTTAAATTGGGTTTGAAAAAACTATGTGAAAAATCGGTTCCGCATTAACCTTTGCTAAAATAACTGAATTGAAGTACGAATTGTTACAACATCCAGTCTATTCGCCAGATTTAGCTGTCTCAGACTTCTGGCTCTTCCCACACCTCAAACAATATCTCCGTGGAAAACGAAGAGGTAATAGCTACCGTGGAGGGATATTTTGCATAGCTGCCGCAAAACCACTACAGTCAAGGGATCCATAAATTTGAAGACTGTTGGAATAAGTGTATTGAAGTTGAGGGAAACTACGCTGAGAGAAAAATAAAGTCATTTTTACAAATAAAAATTAGTTTCTTCAT